>OZ025297.1:188317414-188768366 GCA_964019185.1 Maratus speculifer
AATAAGCTATTTTAATGAAATGGAAGACGCATTTTTAAAAACCTTTCATGTGATATCGTACTCATTTGTGTTAATTTTTTGGGTGTCTATGTGTGTGTGTGTGTTTATGTATACATAGATTTTGACATTAGAAATAATATATGGGATAATTGCTAACAATCATTTGCGTTTTTCAACTACCGTGGGAATTTATTTTTGATTACTGTTGATTTAGGGAAACTTTCTGCCATGTCGCATCTTGTTCTAAGTAGTATAAGTCAATAATATGTGTCCGTATGAAGCATAGATGATTTTTCATCATAGTAATGTCAACTAATTATTTTATGCTATTAATTAGTGCCTTGCAGAGGAGGCATATTAAATTTCGATTTTCTACACTTTGAAAACGATTTTTCAAAACTAAGTAAAAAATACTCAAATTTGAGTATGTCGATTTATCTTAATGACTCAAAAATCGAAATATCCGAATTGGAAACATGTAGCATTTTTTAACATCATTTTGTCATTGTAAAATAATTTCTGAGAACTTGGACACACTTAAATATGAGCACTTCATGATTTATTTTTTATCTTAATTTATCATAATGCATGGTGTTTGTATCCATATATCGTAGATGGTTGTCAAATTCCACCTGTGGAATCTTTTCCTTAAGGATACAATCATTCTTTAATTTCGAAGGTTGAAAATAATATTTACTTCTTCAAAATTATTTTAAAATGGCTTTTAAGTGATCTTCCTTGAGCACGATGAAAATTATAACTAAACGAAACAATTCGTTCGAAATCCTGGCAAGCGACATAATATGAATAATTTCAACTACTCTAGGAAATTTTATTATGTTTAACGAATGAAAAGTAATTTTGTTTAAAATTGAGCATTTCTTGTATAATTAAAAGCATTGGGTGATCATACTTGATACAAAAAGTTTCATATTAAAACGGAAACATCGCTTTACTCAGATTTCAAAGTATAATTTTTCTTAGCGTATAGACCAAGGTGGACAACATTCACTCCAGTGTGTTTTAGAGTATAGAAATAGCTAGGTTCTTTTTTTAAATAATTGTATTTCTGTATTTTAAAATTTACTCAATTTTTAAACAAAAAATACTACGAGGCGTTTTCTTCGTTGTCTTAGAAAAGCACTGTGCTTGAAACATGGACCTTAGAAAAAAATAATTACAAGAAATATGGCTTTATTTGAAATTAAGGAGATTTTTCAAATTGGTGATATAAAAATTTAATTGTTTTTTTTTAATTTTATATCGAGCATTTTTAAAATTTTAAAGATAACAGAATATTGATTTGAGTACAAAGTTTATTTTTTATTTAAAATTGCGTTTTTTTTACACTTAAATGTGTCTTAATATTAGTATACATAACACAATCTGTAGTAGCATGTAAACATTCATACCATAAGTATTTGTTGATATGAAATCACACTATCAGAGAATTACACCTTTTATAATTAAAAAAATACTTTGAAAACCTGTACCATATTGTTTATATAAATAAATGTCACATCCATGAGTCAGTTTCACATTTCATGATAAAACAATGGCATGAGGTAGCATTCATGAAAGTAATATATCAGAAATAAAGCCTAATATTTTCTAAAATACAGGGTGTTTCGCTACCAGACCGACAAACTTTGAGGGGTGATAGTAGACATGAAGACAAACATTATTAATTAGACAACCATGGGCCGCAAACGTCTTCCGTAGGGGCTACGAACCATTAAAGTTTAAGGTCCAAAACTTTAAACGATGATAAAAAATGGAAAAAAAGTTCTATTCTTTTGCGGTTTTCGATAAAATCATTCTTTATATAACGATTTTGAAAAAAAAAACAAATTATAAAGGTTACGTTAAAAAATTGTGGATAGAGAGCGCTTTAGACTTTAGAGTAGCGAACAACTACTTTTTACCGTTATTTTGTGCATGGGGTTGAAATTATTTTAAAGTTTAAACTTTAACTTAAATTTTAATCCCAAAATTGGAAACATTGGCATCGGATAACTAGCGAAAATTGAGCTGTGAACAGAGGGGCGGATTTTAAACACTCATAAATATTACACAAATTAATCGATTTTGTTGCGGTTTGGGTGTAGGTAATTATATTATTCAAATGGCTTACAGCTCTTATGTCTCCATTTTTTTAATAGAGGGGGCTTCCGACATATCTCCGACATTTCAATGGCATTACTCCTGGGTGTTTTACTACCGGATCAACATACTTCCAGGATTCCCTTGGTAATTATATTATTTCAAATGGCTTACAGCTCTTATGTCTCCATTTTTTAATAGAGGGTGCTTCCGACACATCTCCGACATTTTAATGGTATTACTCCTGGGTGTTTTAAAACCAGATCAATATACTTCCAGGAAGTGCTAGGGATGCAAAGCGGCTAGGAATCACATACGAATGTAACGTTGAAAATGCCTTTTTAGCGAGCTGTGGTTAAAATAAACAGAGAAAAAAAGCAACAGAAACAGGTAGTGAAACAGCAAAACATTAATGTTGCAGAAAATAATTTAGTTAAAGGTTTATGTCCGAAAATACGAACAGAAGTAGTCGGGCATGCTTGACAGCAGCGTCGCATGCAATTTCTCACGCTTTTAAAGATTCCTGGCATCTCGGATAGCTTTCTGGCAGCTACAGAAATTCGAGCTGAGTGGTCTTCCACTGACGTTACGGGAGTCTCATACATTCAACTTTTCATTTGACCCGGCAGAAGAAGTCCATACAGACTCAGATTCAGATTGAGCCAGATGTATGTGTGTGTGTAGGGGGGGGGAATGTCTACCAATTGATTTGAGCTCAACTAGCCCCACCAAGGAATGTTTATTTAAAGAAATACAGAACAATTATACAATAATAAAATAAAGGTAGGTAACAAAAATTATTGATATAATGAAGTAGGTGTGATGATCTGGCAGGCCAATGAACCGGGCCACCACTACCTATCCACCGCTGTCCATATGTTACTTGAGGTGTTTGCGAACATCATTGGGAAAATGTGGAAAAGCCCCATTGCGCTATAGAGTGGCGCAAAGAAAGAAGAACTTGTGCTTTTACCAGAAGTTACGACAGAACGTGTTGTAAAAATATCAAGTGACCTTTTTCTCTGCTTCTTTTAACGCTAAATCTTAAAAAAGGCATTTTTGACGTTACATTATAATATGATTCCGAGTCGTCTTTGCATTCCTAACACTTCCTGGAAGTATGTTGTTCTGGTAGTAAAAAACCCAGGAGCAAAGCCATTGAAGTTTCAGAGATATGTCGGAAGCGCCCTCTATCGAAAAATGGGGACACCAATGCTGTATGTCGTTTTGAATAAAATAATTACCAAGGGGATGACCTACACGCAAACCGCAACAAAACCGATCAGTTTGTCAAATGTTTATGAGCGTTCAAAATCCTCTCCTCTGTTCACAGTTCGCCCCACCAGTGGCCGAGAGGTTCGGACCTCTCAACTGGTAGACGGCAGGCGCTGGGTTCCAACCCAATCGCGGCTGTCGGCCTAACCGTTCGGAGTTTTCGTGGTTTTCTTCGAACCTTGCGTAAATACGGGTTAGGTTCCCTTAGAAAGACCCCCACGAAGGGCACTCCCCCCCTGGTCCTATATCCCTAGCGTAGATAATCGGACGTTAAAAATCAACCAACCTGTTCACAGTTCAATTTTTGCTAGTTACCCGATAACAAAGTTTCCAATTTTGGGCTTAAAATTTAAATTAATGTCTAAACTTTAGAATAATTTCAACCCCTTGCACAAAATAAGGGTAAAATGTAGTTGTTTGTAAAAATAAAGTCTAAAGCGCCCTCTATCGACAATTTTTGAACGTAACCTTTAAAATTTTTTTTAAAACAAAACGTGATATAAAGAATGATTTAAACGAAAACCGTAAACGAATCCACCCTTTTTTCCTTTTTTAAAAACGTTTGAAGTTTTAGACCTTAAACTTTAATGGCCCCTAGCTCCTTCGGAAGACGTTTGCTCCCCATGGTTTCCTATTTAATAATGTTTGTCTTCATGTCTACTATCACCCCTCAAAGTTTGTCGGTCTGGTAGCGTAACACCCTGTATACACAATCTTTGCATATACTTCTGTGATGAAGTATTAAATAATGCAGTTTAAAATGTTTTAACTCGGTTATGGATTTAACATCATGTAAAAATACACTATGGTAATTAAAAATTTTAAAATTAGAACAGAAAATGTAATTTACAATGCATCAGAGATGTTCCAGCCAACAAGTATGCATATGTATTTAATTTCTATTTTAATTTAAATACTATGCACCATATACCACTAGATGTTTATGTAACTATAACAGATATTCGATGAAGTAGCTATAATTTTAGGGGCAGAAATGCCCTGGGTTTCATTTTTTGAATAATTTTATTTTAAAATGTAAACAAATTATATCCATTTCTTAAGTTCAAACACATTTTAATTTACTTTATCCTAATTTTTTTGGGGGGGGGGATCCACTTATGTTTTAAATGTAAAATAGATATGGAGGGACATACCACGGAGGCGGTAAAAAGTATGATTTTATTTAATTAATACAGTTTTTTATTTCATATTTATTCTAAAGTGTTTACTTTTTTAATAAAAGTCCTAGATATGTCTTAATGGATCATAAAATTAGTTAAACAAATATTTGCCTAAAAATGTGGAAAAAAGGGATTTGGGACTTAATTTTAAAAAAAACCATAGCCCTTTTGATTAGCACATCTGCTTTATGAGGTGTGTAAGGTTACTATACACAGTTATGCACATTTTTTGTACTGTTGAGATACAATATTTAGTTTAAAAATATTACTTATAGACATATTACCTAAGAAAATACACAGATTAGCATAATATAAATTATATTTAAAAAATGCAGAAATTATTTATTTGAAATGATTACGAAAAAAATAATGAATATCAAAATTTAGGTATTTTTTCTTATAAAGAGTTGTTACAGTATGTTTTCATGGATAGAAATAATTAACTAATAATTATTTCTATGCATTTCTAAATAATTATTAGGTAATAAAAATACAATTTTTTTATTATCTTGAGTAGCTTAAGTTGTGTCTACTTAACATATGTACAGTGATGAAGAAATAAGTAAACATCCCCTACTAAATCTAAAAATTATTATTGTAGAGAGAATTACTTGTACAATACCTATGGAAATAAATCTACTTTTAGATGATATAAGATTTGCTTTGAATGTCATCTACGTATCAAAACGAACCCAAAAATTGTTTTTTCAAGTAGCAAACACTAGTTTTTCCCCTTAAATAGATTTTACACACTTTAATTAGTCAAATTTAAAATTTGCATGAATTGGAATGAAATTGGTTTCATTCATTTCATAAAATGATTATTCGTTTTTTAATTGAACATATTTTAGAGGTTTTATTCACATTGAAGTTCGTTACTCGATTCTTGATATGCTATAAAATGACTAATGTCATTCCTATTAATGTATTTAATGTATTGATGTATGTATTATGTAAATTAAATATGAAGCAGGGAGAAATATGTTAAACAAACAAGTTAAATAGTTTTAGATAAAAATTTTGGTATAAAAATATATTTACTAGTGAAAAATGCTCCAAGGAGCAGTGCAAAAGCAGAATATGATTTTAATTGAGCATTAAAAAGTAATGGACAAGTGCTTCTGTTAATTACTGAGCATGAGGAAGGATAAGGGATCCCTTCTTGGCTACAACTCACTTCAATGCCAACTTTGAAAAAATCATATTTGCGCTTTTTCCATATAAAAGAAATTTGCGGTTCTTTAGTAGAATTTTCCACCGTGCTGTGTAGTCATAAAAATAACATAAGATATATGCTCTAAGCAGAGGGATATTCTAGAATGTGTATACTATAAGCTTTCTTGAAAAACAGAGGGTATATGGTGTTCTATTAAAAAGTCCAGAAGGTGTACGGCGTATAGCCTGTACTACATCTCTGATGTTAACTGCACTGTTCACTCTGCACTATACTACAAATCAATTTTCTGTGCAATTATACACTTAGGGTATGCTTGGTGGCAGTGCATGAATGTGATACCTGCAGGAACTAGATATCTGGCATTATGTCGCCTTCCTTTACATTTATGTCTAATTAAGCTGCAACTTTACTGGTTACGTCTTTACACTATACATATTTATAGTAACTGCGACTGATTTGTTTTCACTGAAAAAGCGTAAATATGATTTTTTCAAAGTTGGCATTGAAGTGAGTTGTAGCCAAGAAGGGATCCCTTATCCTTCCTCATGCTCAGTAATTAACAGAAGCACTTGTCCATTACTTTTTAATGCTCAATTAAAATCATATTCTGCTTTTGCACTGCTCCTTGGAGCATTTTTCACTAGTCCTTCTATTTTTCCATATTCCACAGGGATACTGCACAACTTGTTTTGTATTTTATATATAGAAAACAAAATCTTATTTGTATTGAAATTAAAAAATGCTACATACTCTAATACTCTGGTGTTACAAATTAAAAAAATATTTTAAACAGGTTTTTCTATACCAAAATTCTACGGTAATTAAAAAAAAAAAAAAAATCAGTTTTTTACTAAAGTGAATAAAATAATAAATCCTTTCAAAGAATAGATTTTTCATTCAAATATCCATTATTTTTGCCAAAAACAGGAACTTTTTTTATGCAAGAGTAAAGTTTGATACAAAAACCATGCTTCTTTTTTTTCTTAATCCGTATTTATTACGGACTTATTAAAAACGTACTCCACCGCTTTTATAGGAAACGATTGCTTTACTGTGTTATATAGCATTCTCATTGGCCATAAAGAGACATTCTATAATAGCTGTGGAGTGACTCTGCAACAAATGGGTCAAATTTTTAACAGTGCACTGTTAAAAATCTGCTGCATTTTGCTGCAACGCCCTCCACCACTTGTATATAATATCTCTATTCCAACCAATGAGAAAGCGCCATTTCACGGCCAAGTAACCGTTTTCTATACAAGCAGGGGAGTGCGTCGCAGCAAAAGGCAGCAGATTTTTAACAGTGTGCATATCCTTGGCGCTATAGTTTACAGGAGTGGTACATTGTTCAAAATTTGAAACTTTTGCTGCATCGCCACTCCATCGCTTTGATAGAATATCTCTATTTTGATCGATGAGAATCCTCGATAATGCATTTAAGTAATCGTTTTCTACTTATCTATTATATCGTTTCCGTATATTTATTTTTTCAATCAGCACCAAGGTGCGCACTTTATTAGAAGACGCGCTCTATTAGAGGGCGCATTCTATTAGAATAAATACGGTATATACTTATAGTAAATACACTTTGTTAAAGTACAGGGTCCCAATATTTGACAGGTATGCCAGGCATTTTTGCCATTGATGCCATTGTGCTAAAAACAAAATATAAATAAATGAAAAAAATGGATAAAATATAAATTTGGTATGGCGCAAAAAAATGCCTAATTTAAAATTAAAAATCAAATTTAACAGCCACCAGGGCTAGACACCATGCATAATTATTCAGTAAATGATTCATTAAAAAATGACAAAAATCAGCATGTCAAAAATTTCAAAAAAATTCATAATTCGTTAAAAAATTAAGTTAAAAATAAAAGAAAAAAAGCATTCTGTATTTTTTTATGCTTAATCGAATGGTGTAACTGGTTTTTCTCTCCGATGATCACAAGTACCTTAGATTGATGACTGCCATTCTTTTATTTCATCTTGTAAAAAAACTGTTTAACGTAAAGCTATGAATTTTTGCAGGATTAATTAGCATCGCAAAATCTTTAAAATAAACTTTACCGCAACATTCTATCTGCAATAGAACGTTAGATATACCCATTTATGACCAAGTTTGGAAAATACGCAATTTCAGAAAAACCGCCCAGCGAAATAACGTTTTCTCGATGACTACCCCGGGATGAAAAGTTTGTCTTTTGTTTAAAAAAAAATTAAGTTTTTATCTTTAGTAGTTTTCGAGAAAAGTGCTGTGACACAAAATTTTTGTCCGATTTTCAGAATACTCTACAGTACACCTACAGTATGCCATAAAAAAAAATAATTTTTGTGCTATGTTGTGCTTCTTGGTCAGACGAACATTTAAAAAAAAAATCATCAAAATTGGATAAATATTTAGTTAGTTATTGCAAAAAGAAAAATTGAAAAATCCGTGTGCACCATCGCTCAATCATATTATTGTAGCGCGCTGCCGCGCGCACAATGATAACAACTGACTAAAATTGCCAGCGTTCTAGTGTTAATCAGAATAAATAGTGTGTTAGTTTATACTACAAAATCAATAAATAATAGCTTATTCTGAATAATTTTTAATGAAAAATATCCTTATAAGAGAATGGGATCACAAAGCAATTGTCTTTTTTAAAATGAAAAAGGTAAAAAACTTACTTCTATAATAATATATTTATTTGAATAATGCAACAATAGAACTCTGAAAGAAATGTATATTCTACCCTTGTAATATTTGATGTATGGATTTTTCTTTTCACATACCGTCATACAAAAGGCAACAACACATCAATAAATGTAATATGCGATATAAATTATTCTCTTAGATGGAAAGTCATTTCGAAAGCTTATTCACACAAAACATAGACATAATAACGTTATTTTGTCCTTCAAACTATGTTACATCTTATTTTAGGAAATGAATTTCGGCTACAATAGGGATATTAAGAAATATCTTTCCTTCAAATATGCATATTTTAGTACTGTATGCATGTTTAATATTATAAGAAAGCGAAAATTATATTAAAAAATTAGTTTGTCTTCAACATTTTTCTAAAAAGTATTTGTTTTTTTAAGTTATAATTGATTAAATTATTTTTAAATCTAACACAATATACAAGGTCAATCAAAAATCTTGCTTGGATTGTAATAATTCATTACAAAATAAATGTTTGTATAATAATGTAATTTGTTGTAATATTGGACAGGTCAGTTTTAGTAGTTTTGCAATGGACACCGCGATTGCTCCTTCACAGAGTGACCCAGAGAAGAAAGACTTTAAAAGAAAGACTTTTTGGCAGACATTGCGTCTATTCAAGAGAAATCTCCATCTGTGCTTTGGTTTGACGAAGCGAATTCACCGATTAATGTTCAGCAAACAATCCAACTTTCTGATGTACGCAATACTCATTATGGAAAGTCAAGAAAGCGATGGTAATGCATGGTATTATTTTTAAAGTATAGGTGCACATTCAAGATCTCCAGTCTCCTTGTGGTGACTAAATGTTTTGACTTGCCAACTAATTTTCGACGTCTAAGCCATCTTTACGGGTGATCCGTCTAAGCCGTCTTCGCCATACTTTAGGGAATTTTCTGTTTTTTCTCTCGCAAAATTGTGATAAAAAATGCGCTTTTTTTTGTAATTTTTTGTTGAGTTTCTCGACTTTTTGTGATCCTTTAACAAAAATCATGTTTTTTAGCGATTCTGTAACAAAATATACGTTCTTTTCTTCGCTATCATTTGATAAAAATCGTGTTTTTCAGCTCTTCTTCAGCTATTCAAAAACGCTTTGCTTTTTGCGATCCTTTGATAAAATTAGCTTTTCTTCTGCAATTTTTTTACGAAATTCGAGTTTTCTTTTCAATTTTTTAAGAAATTGAATCCTGGTCGTGACTAGAATACTTGCGTTTAGGCGCCACTAGCTACTCAAAAGTTTTGAGAATATGCCACTATAGTGTAAAAAAAAATACAACCAGCATTGATCATCTGCCCAGATGTACCAGCTTAGTGTAGTGTAAAAATGTTAAACCTGCTAGAATGGCACATTTGCGTCTTCAAGAATAACTCATGGAAAAAGGAATTTAAAAGGAAGGCACTTTTTGCCGAAATGGCGTCTATTCAAGAGAATTCTCAATGTATACTTTAGTTTCACGAAGTAAATTCGCCCCTTAATGTTCAGAAAATATTTCGATATTGTTATGGACGCAACTCTTTTGATTAAATGCCAATAAAGTTATTGTATAACAGGTTTGATGGGGGAAAAAAGCTGCGATGCTAATCTCTTCAGTTGAAGCAAACTTAGTGTGAGTGAATCAACTGTTGTAGGGCTCGACAATCGTCGTTGAGTGGAGTTACTGAGGGACATTGTGTGAGGAATATTTATCTGCTGATAAGTCAGCTGTGTGTACACACAGCAGATTTGGCAGCGACAACAGATAATAGCAATGAAGTGCGAACACACAGACATACAAATTGTCGGAAACAATCAGCTTGTTTGTTGCGTCACCGTGGTGTTATTAATCTTTAATAGTTTTTACAGGAAAGAGACTGATGACCAGCAAAACAGGAACCATTCCATCGAGTAGGGTTGTACTCTTAACTTCTTGAGTCTTTTCCCATTCCGCTTCTTTCCTTTATAAAGAAACCGCAAAAAAGGCATACAGCATTTTTTCATAGAATTTAGTTGACCGGGAGAAAATACGCATGTGCCTGCAACCTTAGTAACAGATGATATGCTAAAGAACTGTTGTCGGAAAAAAGAACACCATTTAGATATTTTCTGAACTACCAAAGTGGCATACATTGAAATTTACTGAGGCTCGTGGTCTTATGAAAATTATAATAGTACTAACAATGTATTTAAGAAAACGTATGTTTTATTGTAATAGTTTGAGCATATCAAAATTTTATAATCAAAGTACTACTTTTGGATCACCCCGTATATAATTACTAAAGTATGTTTATAAGAGTCTTATATCACTCAAGTTTCTAAATTTTAAAAGCAAAGAAATATACCTGAGCTTTATAAATTTGAATGTTCCTTTTTTTTCAAAATGTAAGAACATAATTAAAATAAATATTATATTAGTTTAAAATGATAGAAATAAATAAAAAGCTTACAACCATATAAGAAAAAGCAATATTTAATTTATATTAATCCTGATCTTTTTGACATCCTTATAAATTATCTTATTCCAAGTCACACCACCTTACAAATAAGATGGAGAATTACCATGTAACTGACATTTAAATTACCCTCCACCAACATAGTGAAGTAAAAAGTTATCAATGTTTTTCTTTGAGGTATATTATATAAGGTGAGTTCCCAATTTAGAACGAAAACTGCCCTATTGAAAATGTCCTAATAGCCTTTTAAATGACAGATTATTTAATGCAAATACAACTATAGTGAATAAGTTGTATTTTTTTAGTTTTAAAAATCCGAACATTAAGCATCAACAATGTATACAGTTATATACAAATCCACATCTTCATATATATTTATCTTGATATCATCTATGCATATACACCAACAAATCTACATCTAGGGTATCTACCGATCTAGTTTTCGGTTAAAATAAGACTTGCACAATATTTTGACCTAAATTAGTTAAAATTGTGAAGCATCTTAATACAAATTAAAAAAATCTTTTTGTCTACTTTGTATTCATATGAAACAAACGATGAATTATGCACATCTCAATCTGAAACTAATGTTTCCGACTTGTGACGATTTACAAATGACTGAAAAAATATGTCATGGTTATTTGACAGCAGTACCTTGAGGATCAAGATATGAAATGAAGTTGCTTTTAATATTAGAACAACTTGTGATAGTTCATTGATGTAGCAGTGACGTTTCATTGATTTCGTAATGATATCGACTCGTTTTTCTGATAGAAAAAACGTATAATTTCAAATATCTTTCATTGTTGAAGTGGTCTGTTTTTAGTAACACCATTTTATCAAACAAATGAAAAGAAAAAAATATTCTAGTACAACTAAAAATTAATACCTAAAACTTTATTAATTTATAGCGCTTTATTAAAGTGCTGTGACACGATGGAAATTCCTATAGTCTTTATTTTGTTCTCATTACTTAAATTGTAAATCGTATCAATATATCAATCACTTTGTCATTGCTCTTTTGATACAAGTTTCAAATGGATGAAAATTGATTGACGTCGACTTCACAGTAATTGTCTTACTCTCATACCATCATTGATTAAAGCGTTCCATTGAGAAAATTTGTGTCAAATTCGACATCACAATGAAATACACTTATTATACTATTATGGTTTGCAATTCGTCGAAGTTAAGTTTCTTTCTGTACTAAAAGTATTCGATATTTTCTCATTAATCTTTCTTTTCAGTGAAAGTAACTTCGTAAGCTGTATTGTTTATTTATAAATTTTTAATTGTTGTATCCTCTGTATTATGTTATTTGTAAAAGTAAACCTTAAACGGATTTTTAATGTTATAAATGATACATAAATTGTTTTGTTTTAAAAAAAAATCATTTCGTTGGAAAAGAAGTTTCGTGTGTTCAAATGATTTTTTAAAACTACAAATTTTAAGTAAATTTTTGGAAGTATCATTCACAAAACATAGAAAAAATATTAAAATCATTAGTGAAAAAAAATATATATAAATAAATAAAAATAAAAAATAATGAATTCTCTGAAAACGTTTAATTTTTTTTTTCATGTATGCATTTAAACAAAGAGTATAATCCAACTAATTAAATGTAAAAACCATGCTATACATTTTTTTAGTTAGATTCTTGCAAAAATTTAGAACGATCCTTAGAGAAATCAATAAGGATTATCATAAGTAATTGGCTCCGAATTGCCTATTTATAAGAAGCTGATTAAAAAAAATGCAGTAGAAAGTGCCTTTCAATTAATGTTTTTAGTCTTAGAATAATCTACGAAATTACTTTGCTTTAAGAACAGTTTAAGACTAATTTAAATAAAATATGCATTTGTGTTTAGGCGGAAGCTTATATTTATACAATTACTTAAAGATTATTTTGTTTGACGTATGTAATAGAGAGGTTTAAATGATTTTAGAAAAACAAGTTTAAAATAGTACTACATAACACCCATGTGAACATTTTTTTAAAATATAGTACTTTCTGTCGCAAATACAAATTCTTGGAGGTTTCACTTATTTTAGTACTCACTTAAAAAAATTCTAATAAGAACTATTTTCAAACAGCAATTAAAAAAGTATGATAAAATGAGATCAAAAAGATTGCTAAACACATATTACAATTGAGGAACATTTAAAAACATTAGAGGAAGAAAGCTGCAATATATTTAATTTAATGGACAATCATTATAAAATTGTTGAAAAAAAAGACGATATACAGTGAAACATCCATTTAATGCAGTCTCATGGTCACAGTTAAGCATTTCGTTGAAATGAAAATTTATTAAATTAAAATTAACTTAAATTCATTAAATTTGTTTAATTAAATAGACATTCATAAAAAAAATAAATACACCTAAAATGGAAATATTGAAAAAAAATATTTTTTAACTCGGGCAGTAAAAGTGTTTTATGCAATATAGCAATATGAAAATAAAAATAACTAGAATAATGTTAAAAATAAATAAATAAATAGAGATAAACAGAAACTGAAGCGTAGTTGTACATTTTCTATTTGTTTTCAACTGTTTATAAAAAATTTCAAACTTTTTAAAGTATCCTAATAATTTATCTGATGACATTCATAAAACGGGATTCCCTATCTTATTTGTAGATGGTTTTTAGCAATTCTTCTTTTGAAGGTATTTTATTTTTTTCTTTATCATCATCTTCATCGTTCCCAGTTTCTTCAGTTCATTGTATTATTTTTTTCAATATGTCATCATGAATAGAAAGTTCATTAGTGCAGATGTAAATGTTCGTTGTATAGAATATACGTTTCGCTATATGGATATTAATTTTTTGTTTAATGGTGTTCAAAATCAAGGTTCAGCAGAAAATTTCATTAAGTAGAAAATTTCGCTAAGGGGACGTTTTACTGTATTAATATCACAATGATTGTAATCAAATGCTTTTGTCATAATTGAGAATCCCTGAAGTCATGAAGTATAAGTGACGATTGAAAAAAAATTAATTAAAGGCTCAGGCTATCTGAAAATAAATATTTTTGTTTGTAGGTAAGGAGATATAAGTGATTTTTAATATTCTGTTGCGTTCTAGGGTATATTTATTTAAAACTCTTTCCCAAAACCGTGAAATTATTGGAGGTCAATGGATATAAGTGCACTTTAATAACATTGACATCTGCATAAGTGTACTGCGACTAACGACACACATGACGAGTTCATGACTTTTAAAACGCCACCAAATTTGATTATCTTTAAATTGTAATTGCACAAAAAGACCAAGATTTTTTAAAGAAATGGATCAAAAACATGGTAAATAAAACAGTAAGAAGCATTTTTCGGCGTTCCTTCTCGCGATGAAGGTGTAAATAAAGATCCGTCGATTAAAATACCAATTTGATGCCATCAAAGAACACACAACAAGTTTCCACGATATGCAAGCTATTATTCTAGAAAAACAACCCGGCGTAAATACTCGAATTCAGAACTTCATTTAAAGGAATATACAACCTCTATGTTTACTTTTGTGTAAAAGAAAAGCGTATCGAGCTAGCCAAGGAAAGTTTCTACTGATATATTTTTAACACCTATTTTAATCTCAGTTCCTGGGGATTTTTTTTCACGGAAATAATACATGTGAACAATTGAAATTTAAAATAAACCATTGAATTATAAATGAGAAAGAACAAACAGAAAATCAAAATAAACTGTATCTCGCAGAATTGCAGCTGCTATATTAAACAAAAATGCATTTCATAATTAAAAGGATGTTTCAAAGTTCACGATATGCTTTGATTTGCAGAAAATTATGCCAACTTCTCATATAACCAGTTCTTAGGCTTATTACCTACGTCAACAGTAAACGTACAATTTGAAAATTCTTAATATTGCATGTGGTTTTTATATGTATATCTTTAACGAGGCCAGACTTTTCGTGGTTGCGAAGAGATCGCATCCTGTCTTTTGAAGTTCATAAAGACTCTTCCTTCTCATGTCAGGCATATTACGTATTTTAGTGACAATTGTGAGGGACAGAATAAAAGTCACTTGATTGTGAAGTTCTGGCTGCACATTATTAAAAAATTCAAACATAGAAACAGTCGATTATTGCTTTTTGATTTGAGGACACTCTTACAATGAATGTGATTGAGACATTTGGGCTCATAAAATAACAAAGTTGAGGTATCAAAGGTTTCCAGAGTTACAAGGTTTTCACCTTGAAAAATTTCCAGCAACATTTTTGCTGTAGAAGTGTTAAAAACACTTACACTATTTTTAATGATGTTTGTGAAAGGTAGTTGAAATATGCAGTGGCTAAAATTAGAAAAAACCGATCACATTATTTTACAAAGAAACTTTTGGTGGTGAATTAGAGCTTTTCCATGATCTAAAAAAAGTACAAGTCCAGCTGGGCCGAAAGATACCACAGAGTTCTGCGTGAACTTGTCGTAACACAAGAAAATATCAACTTCAAGTACCTTAAGTTTAACACTTTCATTGAAAATTGCAGATTGTACCTCCAATGTATCACTTTCTGTAACGAAATCTTCCTCACCACGTGGGAACATAATATTCTGAAGGCCCGCGCACGTCTGAAAGTCAGACTGATGAGCCTAATCGTGCTTATGAAACTGATGATAATGAGATAATGTAGATGTATTGCTCCCATATTATCACTAGAAAGACAATGATCCATATTTGCAAACTGTTTTGCTTCATTTTTCTCCTTTTAGAATTTACTTTCTTATACATTATAAACATTTATTTTAACGGTTAAAACATTGTAAAATTATGATGATTAAACTTATAATAAGATTTTAAAACTCATGTTAGAATAAAATTTTGTCCTTCGGTTCATTTCTACAAAAAATTTTCCTAAACTTTTCATCACTGTTTTTATTTCAGGATCTATCATTTTTAAAATTTATATTAACAGAAAGTTCGTCCTTTTATTCATTTATACCAAAATTGTTTTTAATTTTTTTCTAAGAACATTTTTTTTCATAGTTTTCAATTTCTTCTATATCATTTGGAAACAGAAATGTACAAGTGCCGAATGATGATCAATATTACTTAATTATTAAGTTTAAAAATTATACTCCACTTCTTTTTACAAATGTTGAAATAAGAGTTCAAGGAACACTAAAAATTAAGCAATAGTTTAATATTCAATTTCAATTAATTATAATTAATGTTTAACTTTGAATTCAATATATTTGAAATCAAAATTTCGTCACTTGTACCTCTGGTTTTCTGGGGTTTTCCATTATAACTGTCAATTAACTAACACTTTTTTCAAGGTGTTTGAAGGGGTATATTTTTATTACTTTGTGGGAAGATTTAACCACTTAAGGGCCAAAATATTAGTTATTTAACTTTTAATTATTTAATTATTTAATTATTAGCATGACATATTTTCACTTTTTAAAGACAATTAAATACTAAAAGTGAACAAGATGTACTACAACACAAAATGACAAAATGAACATGACAATAAAAGTAAATTTATTTTACAAAAGGACAACTGCCCGAGAAAGTAAATTTAACAAAATAAAGGAAAAGAGAGAAGAAAATCCAAGCATTCGAAAATATTTTGAAAGCTTAAAAATCCCTATATCGTAGAAGGCAGGATTAGAAATACACTTTAAATCTTTGTTTACTCTGTTTGTTTACTTTGTTAACTTTTGTTTCATAATATAGAAAGCATAGATTCTTATTCTTTTATTTTGGCACAATTTAATTCCTTATCGACATCAAACAGATGATGATTTTTTTTTTCAATTTGGATTTTTTTTTTCAATTTTTTAGTTTTAAAGTATTATTTACATTTTCGTTCAATGATTAGTTCGTATGATAATTATAATTTTTGTTAAAAGTAGAAAAATGTAAAAAAACTACATGCTAAGTGAAGAATTAAAAATATTACTCAAATAAATGCTACAAAAAATGAATTAGAACAAATGTGAGTATGAAAAGTAAATGTACTTTTGTATTGTGTTTTTCTTTATCATATATATCTGAAATTGAATCACATGAATATTTATTTTATAAAAATGATAAAAAGGGGAATTTCACTGTCTAAATATATGTGAAAATGTTGCAAAATGTTTCTGGACAATCTGAGTTATTAATAAGCAAAAACTTAAAAGAAAATTAATTTATTTTTTATTTTCATTTTATTTTTAAAAAAGCAACTCCATATGTAATAATTATTTTTAAAACAACAAAAACATTTTTATAGTATATCTTTTTTGCATTAGATTGCTGATAATGCTATATATTTAATGATGTTTATTTAAATTAAATATTCACTTTTAGGCAAGCCTTTTGGCATTTTAAATCATTCTACAAGTTTTATGTTTGAAAATTTAATAACATAACTTTTGTTTATCATAGAAAAAAATAGCTGATTAAATAGTTTGTTGACTTTGCTCAGAACGGAATATTCTATGTTTGCGACTACGTAAATCGAATGTAATCCTCCATTTTTATGTTATGATTGTTTAGTCTTGTGTTCGCGAAGTTTCGTCCAAAAAATTCAGCATATATATTTTCTATGGATACAATGTAAAACATTTGTGAAACATTACTCCAAAAAAACTGATGGCAGTTTTGCTACCATCAGTGTTATGGTATGATTTTTTTTCACTTATATAATGGTGTATTTTAAACACATGTTACTGGTGTATTATTACATATTAGTGTAATGTTACACTGGTTATCTTGGTTAAACCGGTTATCACCATAAACATGATGAAACTTGGCTGCCACCAACTTTATGGAGTAACGTTACACAAATGTTTTACAGTGTACTTGCATTCATATTTTAATTAAGAAAGGGAATTATTTAATATATTATTTGATATATTACTTCTAACGATATTTTTTATCCTTTTACATGTGTAAAAAAACTGATATACATATGACAATTGCAGGAATGATAATTTGGCAAATTTTATGAGCTTTATATATAAAAACTACTTGGACAGTTGGACAGGAACAGGATCACCCTAACCTGGGCACTATGGTGGCATAATATGAAAATAGGACACATTTCATATGTGTGGCCGAGATCGATGCAAAAGATGAAATAAAAGACACGTTTTTTTGCTAGGCCGGAATCGTAGTACTGTGTTGTGATGAACACCAGGTCCAGATTTTTACATTTGTTTCTGAAGTCAAAAGTGAAAACATTTTCATCAAGGAAAATCAGTTCTCAGATCTTCTTAACTATTTCTTTATTTTTTAAAGCACAAGAAATAAAATACCTATAAACGTTGAGTATGCAGAACGGTAATATAAAATACCTTTGAACATTATACAGTAAACATTAGTCAGTAAGCAGCACGGTAATATGAAAGATCTTCAAACATAATATAGAAAACATTAGTCATCACTGACAACAGCGAGCGAGCAGCCTTACTTAGCAGTGACAAACGTAAAACTGACAAAAATTTCAGATTTCACAAACGCCAAAAAAAGTCTTTTGGCATAGAATAGATTCCCAATCTGAGCAAAACAATGTACAGGTAAAAAGGACCGTTACATGATAAACAAAGGGGAAAATTTAAAAAATGAGTGTTGCCAAGAATATAGTCTTTATCGCTCGTGGCGAGAACGCGCAGCAGCCGGCAACCCTAAACGGAATTTCACAACAGGTAACAAATTAAGTTCTTTATACAAGACAAAATGAAATGATTGGGAAATAAAAAATAGCAGTTACATAAAACAGTCGTTTGATATTTAATCAACTGAAGAACAAGAAAGAAAAATCTAGAAATGGAATGATATTTTAAAACTAATTTATTATTTGTTCTTTTTATTTATTAATATTATTTTATATGCACTTGGAGACGAACACACAATAAAAATACGTATTAAAAATGCTTTTCTTTTAAAAAATAAATTTTAAAAGAGGGGGGGGGACTCACAATTGAAGAAAATAATAGAAATATATGTAATAGAATATGTGTTACATCACATATTATCACTCGAAGGACCACCAAAAAATATTTTTTTTGGCGAAGGAAAAAAAAAATATTTTTTCTTATATAAAAAAAAGTAAAGTGTTGGGAATCTATGTACAAAGCACTAGAAAAAATACACTTATAAAATAAGAATAACTATATGTTTATAAAAATACAAATTATATAAGTATGATATATATAAAACACAATACAATACACAAAATGCTACCAAAAAAATAAATAAACTTCAACTTATGCCTAGGCCTTTATATACATGCATATATGCTAGTCATTGCTTTTAATATCCAGCAATTCGATGTGTATACACAACTTATTTTTTATATTCTTCGTTTCATTATTCAAGTGTAAGCGTGTCTTCGTCATCATTCAAGTGTAAGCATGTCTTCGTCATCATTCAAGTGTAAGCATGTCTTCGTCATCATTCAAGTGTAAGCATTTACAAAAAACAGTTCTGCTGTAAAAGCAAATCTTTAGATGACATATTTTTTATTTATAGAAATTGTCTTTTATGTTGCTGTTGCTTGAAAATACTTGCAACTTGTTACATCAAATTATCATAACAGTTTACATACACTGTTTAAACACACATTTAAATAAATGCTGAAAAAGGATTTTTTTTTATATAAAAATTCTAAATACTGACTTGATACAATGTTTATAGTTGAATGAAATTCGCAAAAACATAATACCTTTATTAAAATGTAAGAATCAAAATATGCATAATATGTAAATAAAAAAAAACCAACACTGATCAGTATTAAAAAAAATTTTGGAAATGTAAAATGCCATTCCAATAGAGTGTAGAGCAAATTTACTTAAGCACCTTATGAAATAAACTTGTCAAAATATTAAAGTACACAAATATCAAAATAGTAGTATGAAAATAAAATATAAAACCAAATTGTACACTGCATAGAGAATCTAATACACAATGAACTGAACCAGCAGTAGACCAGTAAAAGATTCAGTACATAGTACACAACTAAACATAATTCTGTGTCCTGGCCAGTTAACACAAAACATGTGGCATTACATTTATTTTCTTGGTCTAAGATTATATCCTGAAATAATGTTTTGAGGAGAGCTATTGCTATTGTACTGCTGATAATTATTATTGTTGTTATTAATATTAGCGCTTGTATTTTTATTAAAGTTAGAATTAAGGTATGCATTTCTAGGTGGAGCAAGTAAAAGTCTATCTATATGCACTCTAAAAGAAGGAGCATGTGAATACTGATATTTCCTTATAGTAAATGAAACAGGTGAATGTTTCATAATAATTTCATAAGGACCAGTATATTTTGGTTTATATTTATCTCGAGATTTTAGATAAACAATATCATGGACAGTTAATGGACGTAGTTTTGCAAATTGTGAAAATTTTAAGTTTCTTTGATGTTGAGCAGACACAATGTTTTCATAAGCTTTTTGGTACATTGCATCCAGTTCTTTTAATAATTTATAAGTGTCAACATTATCAAGAAATGGTTGATTTGCATGAGTGTCATATGTATCAAATATTAATGATAACTCACGCCCAAAATGTAAAAGATTTGGTGAGAATTTTGTAGATGAGTGTGTGGAGCCATTGTATAAGCATTTGTGAATCAACAATGCATGTTCAAAAGAGTGTCCTTCAAGTAATAAAGTATTAACTGAGGTTTTAATTGAAGAATTGATTCTTTCAGCAATCGAGTTCGATTGGGGGTGTGAGACTGAAGAATGAGATATTTTTATACCTAATGTTTCATTAAAAATGTTGTAAACACTGGAAATAAATTGGGAACCTAGATCAGACAAAATAACGCAAGGTCTCCCAAAACAGGTGAAATATTTAAATAGTGATTCAACAACATTATTAGCAGAAGTCTCCTTTAAAGGAAATAATTCCATGTGTCTAGAAAAGTGATCTGTTACTGTTAATACTGAATAACCATTTTTAAAAGGACCTACAATGTCAATTGCTACAGTATGACCTGCTTGTTTTGGAGTGTACGTTGCTTGCAAAGGTGCAGGCTGTGTTTTGTGATGTTTATGTTGCAAACATTTAATACATGACGCAACATAATTTAATGTGTCTGTGTAAATACCTTTCCAAAAATATCTTTTACTTACAAATTCATAGGTTTTCTTTAGACCGAAATGTGAAAGATGTGAAATTGCTAAAACCTTAGCTTTTAATGAGTGTGGTACCACAATATGATAAGAAAATGTTGAGTCATGTGGAATGTTTTTTTTAAACATCAACACTTTAGTATCAGGATGAATAAAGTACATGTCATATTTATCTGAACTACCATTGTTTAATATTTCATTATATATAACAGATAATTCTGTATCTTTTAACTGTTCATTAACAAATGTTTGGTTTGATATTTCAAGCAAAGGATCTTTATGATTTTCGGAATTACCAACAGTCAAATAATTAATTGAATGTGACTCAGAGATAGTATTTTCATGCTCATCATTCTCAATGATAGGAAGAATGTGAGTGGTATCATATACTAATTCAGGATTTGTGTCTAGTGTTTGTTGATTATTTTTGAAATTATTTCTAGAAAGATAGTCAGCAAGTACATTTGAAGAACCTGGAATGTGTTGAAAATTGAATGAATATTCGGATAACTCGGTGAGCCATCTAGTTATAATATCCGCAGGGTTACTAACCTTCTTATAGTGTTTTAATGGAGCACTGTCAGACAAAATAGTAAAATTTCTGTTATAAAGATAATATTTAAAAGCAACAACTGCTTTGTAAATAGCCATTAATTCTAGCTTAATCGCAGGGTATTTTTTTTCAGAAGGGGATAATGCTTTAGAAAAATATGCAACTGGTAGTAAGTTATTATCAAATTCTTGAAGTAAGACAGCTGAAATAGCAATTTTTGACGCATCTGTATTTAAGAAAAATGGTTTGTCCCAATCTGGTAAATGAACAATTGGTTCAGAAAAAAACATTTTTTGAATATTATTAAAAATTTTGTCATGTTCAGGAGTCCAGCGAAATTTTTCTTTAGGCCTGGTAAGCTGAATTAATGGATGTATGATTTCAGAAAATTTGGGTATTAAACTTCTATAAAATGTCGCTAAACCAATAAAACCTTTTAGTTGGCGTTTAGTTGTTGGTACCGGAAAAGATGTTATTCGCAAAATATTACTTTGAATGGGACTTATTGCATGATTTTCAATGTGAAAACCTAGATAGTTTGTGGAAGTCTGATGAAAAGTACACTTGTTGGGGGCAAGAGTCAAGTTATACTTTGATAAAACCTGTAAAATTTTCTCAAGTTTTTGTAATGTTTCTTGAAATGTGTTTGAACCAAATATAAAATCATCTTGATATGTAAATATACCTTCCAAATTTATTTCATCTAAAATCATGTCCATTAGTGCTTGAAACACTGAGGCAGAATTTTTTAAGCCAAAAACTAAACGTTTATACTTATAAGAGCCATACTCAGATGTAAATGTCAATTTATCTTGCAATTCTGGTGGTAAGTCAATTTGATGGTAAGCTTGTTTTAAATCTAAGCTAGTGAAATATTTATAAGAGGATAAATTAGCAATAATGTTTTGAATTTTGGGAAGAGGATAAGAAGATCCCTGAATAACTGAATTAAGCATTCTCAAATCTAACGCTAAACGATATTTCTGTTTACCTGAACCGTCAGACTTTTTCTTTACAATTAAGATAGGGCAAGACCATTCAGAGCAATGCCTCTCTATTATTCCTGCTTCAACAAGATTATCTATTTGCTCTTTAGCATCTGCCTGAAGTGCTTGGGGAATGCTAAACGGTAAAGTTTTTATTGGGAAGTCATTAATAAATTTGATATTAGGTACAATGCGATCAGTGTGACCAAGTGTCTTAAGAGATTTTGAAAAAGCAGAATAATATTTTAAGAGAAGATCAGCGATTTCCTTCTTTTCATTTGCTTCTAAATGATCCAATTTAAAATCATTTATAGAAAGATCTTTTTTTCTTTGAGCCAGTACCTGATCAGATGCAGTAATAAAATTACAATAATTTTCATTTATTGAAGAATTTAAATTACTTTCCAGTTCATTTTGATCAACAATTTCATCTGGTATACACAGATAACCTATTTCCATATTTTTATTCAAATGAACAACATGATCAGATAAATTTTCAATGTAAACATGCATGATTTTGGGATATGAAATATTTTGAACTTTAGAATCTAATTTTATAAGTGCATCATGACATAACACATTATTAGAGGAAATATTACTACAAAATAGCATCTCATCTTGATCTGGTGAGATGTCAGTTTTAATTTTTACAAATTTGTGTTCATACGGATTTAAGTTCACTTTGTGTGCAAGATATGCACAAATCTGATCATGCGATTCATTACTGTTAACTTTATGCACAATATCACTTGAACTACTGTCATTATTATTTACCTCACTTTCAGAACTTTCATCACTACACATTGCATTTATTTGACTTTTTCTACATTTATTTTTTAATGGTACTTCAACACCATTTATTGAGGCAGTATTATCACTGGGATTAATAACAATATTATTTTTCACAATAAAATCATAGCCTAAAATTCCAACAAATTCTGAAGAATTTGCAATTTCAACAATATAAAAGGTATGCCGAAAGAATATTTTACCAATTTTGATAGACACAGAAATGCAAGAAGAGAATTTAACAGCAGAATTAACAGTTGAAATAGTTACTGAAGAAGCTAAATGTTTGTAACAAACATCCTTTTTTATTTCATTAAAGAAATTAAGTGATAAAATTGAAATTGAACTTCCTGTATCCAGTAATAAAAATGCCTCAAATTTGCCAAACTTACTGGAAATAATAGGTAAAAACGAACACTTATCATATACATTATAAATGACTACTTTTTCATCAGTCTGTGTTGACTGATTGTTGCAAATCTGAATTTCCTTAGAAGTTTGTGAATAAGTGGATTTAACTTGTCTTTCATCCGACAGTTTACATTTATTTGCTGATGACCCAAGACAGTTTTGAGACAACAGCTCATCAGCTGTACTGCGTCTCACTGGTCGTTTAAAGGCTGAAATTGGTTATAACCAGAATTATCAAAATTAGTATTTCTATATTGTCCATAATAATTCTGATCATAAGATTTCCTTCTCTTACACAAATTCTTATACTTAAAACATTGGAGGGCCAAATGACCTCGCTTAGAACAAATTTGACAAATATTTACCTTTCTGTTATTTTTATTTTGAAACTTAAAGTCAAAATTTCTAGAGTTTTTTGATTTGTACAACTCACGAGTGTCCTTCTTAAAACTAGGACGTGTTTGGGTTTGTTTAGTGTCATCTTTCTGTGTATTGTTTACAAATGACAAAGCATTTATTTTCTCTGATAATTCAGATATCTGTTTAGAAAAATCAATATGATTAGAATATTCATTATGAATATTAATTAATTTTTCATTCGACAAAATACTTTGCAAAAACTCTGCTCGTTCTACTGCTTTGTCATAGTCATCAATTTTTTCCTCCTTAATTTTGATTCGAATATCAGTTGATAAACACTGCAAAAGTTTCTTATATTTTATTTCGTTAAGAAATTCAGGATCTTTCGTTTTAAAAGCCTTATTGGCCAAAGTATTCAATCTATGGGAAAAATTACTGATACTTTCATTAGGTAAGAGTTTTATGTTATCAAATTCGATATCTATAACTGTTTGAGATTCTTTAGAGAAAAATCGTGAAAGTTCCTGTTTAATTAGTTTCACACTATTTGAATTTCTAATTTTGTCATTCTCAAGAAAAAATTTTAGGGCAGGTCCTGCTAATTTTGTTTTGAGAAACAAGACCTCCTGATCATCTGTCCATTTCTGTATTTTTGCATAATTACTAACTATATCAAAGAAAAAATCCAAAGTGGTTGGATCACCTTCATAGCAAGGTACAGAAATATTAAAGTTATTTTTTGATGAAGTCATTTTCAAAAAATATATATATACTTATAAATACTTAAGCTTGTTCAAATATATCATAATTAATTACAAATAATAATAACATAAAACCAAATATATAATATGAAACATACAATGAAATAAAGAAAAAGAAAGCGTACATTACCTTTCTTCATAGCTGAAAACAACATGAGAAAAAAAAAATACATTCCCCCCTTTTTTTTTATGGAAAAAAAATAACGAGAAACAACAAAGATATGTTCTTTCTGAAACTATTATTTAAATAAGTTGATGCAGTTACTAAGCATTTGTGTTCAGCGTTCCTAATTTTTTTTATTATGAAGGGGGGGGGGTCCACATCAAGCACGATTTGAATTAGATGCTCCCACACAGAACAGAAAAACCACGATACATCCCTTTAGAACGGCTCTGCAGACAACAACTTTGTAGAACTGAAACTCCGTCTGAAACATTCCAGGATTGTACGTCGTATTTTCGTGCAGCATATCTCACATGTCTTGTATTCGAACACCACTAGCACCAGTAGAAACTATAAATGTCGTAATCACTATTCTTTCGAAAACACTTTTTTTTTACCGTACCATCCGGAATTCGAAGCAAAATACGGTGCACATACAAATCACATTTTCGTCTCATCACATTGTTTACACTTGGACGACTTCTCCAGAAACAAAAAACCCTTTTTCACGCGGCACCATAGTTCTATGGTGGCATAATATGAAAATAGGACACATTTCATATGTGTGGCCGAGATCGATGCAAAAGATGAAATAAAAGACACGTTTTTTTGCTAGGCCGGAATCGTAGTACTGTGTTGTGATGAACACCAGGTCCAGATTTTTACATTTGTTTCTGAAGTCAAAAGTGAAAACATTTTCATCAAGGAAAATCAGTTCTCAGATCTTCTTAACTATTTCTTTATTTTTTAAAGCACAAGAAATAAAATACCTATAAACGTTGAGTATGCAGAACGGTAATATAAAATACCTTTGAACATTATACAGTAAACATTAGTCAGTAAGCAGCACGGTAATATGAAAGATCTTCAAACATAATATAGAAAACATTAGTCATCACTGACAACAGCGAGCGAGCAGCCTTACTTAGCAGTGACAAACGTAAAACTGACAAAAATTTCAGATTTCACAAACGCCAAAAAAAGTCTTTTGGCATAGAATAGATTCCCAATCTGAGCAAAACAATGTACAGGTAAAAAGGACCGTTACATGATAAACAAAGGGGAAAATTTAAAAAATGAGTGTTGCCAAGAATATAGTCTTTATCGCTCGTGGCGAGAACGCGCAGCAGCCGGCAACCCTAAACGGAATTTCACAACAGGTAACAAATTAAGTTCTTTATACAAGACAAAATGAAATGATTGGGAAATAAAAAATAGCAGTTACATAAAACAGTCGTTTGATATTTAATCAACTGAAGAACAAGAAAGAAAAATCTAGAAATGGAATGATATTTTAAAACTAATTTATTATTTGTTCTTTTTATTTATTAATATTATTTTATATGCACTTGGAGACGAACACACAATAAAAATACGTAT
This sequence comes from Maratus speculifer, assembly GCA_964019185.1. Classification (NCBI taxonomy): domain Eukaryota; kingdom Metazoa; phylum Arthropoda; class Arachnida; order Araneae; family Salticidae; genus Maratus; species Maratus speculifer. Next base: position 188,343,790 of record OZ025297.1, read on the forward strand.
TAAAAATGCTTTTCTTTTAAAAAATAAATTTTAAAAGAGGGGGGGGGACTCACAATTGAAGAAAATAATAGAAATATATGTAATAGAATATGTGTTACATCACAGGCACCAACCAAAATTTGGCATAGGTGACAACCCCAGGCGGAAATTCCTCTCCACCACTCAGCCAAAGCTCATCCAGGGCAACAGACCCAGAAATTCAAAGGGCATTTCTTAATAAATTAAAGTAAATTTTGATGCAAAATACATTTAAGTGCCCTGACACTTAAAAACAAAAAACACAAAATTACATTTTTTAAAGACATTTACAAATTATGAACATATGTCTGTAAAATAAAATAGTAAAAGGTAACAGAATTTTAGAAACATTTTCTTTTTTATAGTTTTCTTAGATTAATAAGAATACCAATCAGCTAAAATAATATGGATTATCGTAAATCAAAATTTATACTTTATGAATGAAAAGTTCTTATTCAAATTATTATAAATTTTTGTTAATAGTTCATAGTTCTGTCTATTCAAAAGTATTGCTCTGAAGTTCCATTCAATTGTCCTGTTATGGATAAATGAAAAAATTTTCCTTGACACACAACAGTTTTTAAACAGATAATGGAAAGTATCGCCTCTTTTACCACAGATGCACTTATCAGTCTGTCGTTTACCAATCTTTTGTAAAAAATAAGGAAATGCACCATGTCCACTGATAAAGTAAGCTGCTACTTGCGAATAGCCAATAAAGTCTGTAGATACATCTGGCAATACTCTATAGGTGTCACGACCTTTATCTGTAAACGGCCATCTTGTTTGCCAATCCGTTATATTTTTCTTTCGAAAATAGCACTTAGGAACACTTATAGGAAATAAAAGCCTTTCCTCAGAGTCAAAAATTTTATCTATAATTACCGATTTTGCCAGTTCATCGGCACGCTCATTGCCACTAATACTAACATGTGACTTTATCCATCCGACATGTATCATTTTGTTACGTAGTAAACGAAGACTTGTAAAAATATCAAATAAAATTTCATTACTAGGAAAAAGTTTACGTAAAGCTGAGATAGAAGAAAGGCTATCTGTATATAAGAATAAATGTTTAAATGAACCTGTACTAAATCATTTAATGGCCTTAAGGATGGCATAAAGTTCCGCCTGAAAAACAGTGTTGTATCTACATAAGCTAATTCTCTTATTAAATATTTCAGTTTTCTGAAAATAAACAACAAAAACTGCAGCCACGCCCTCCGGCATTTTTGATCCATCCGTATACGCTATAGGTGAATTTCTATGAGGAACTGTTTTAGTTACAGGTGCAATAAAATTGATATGATGTTTTTCATAAAAACCTGGATAATAATATGTAGGCATCCTCTTAGAGACTTCTTTAGAACAAATTTGATAATTATCTATATCTAGCACAGAATCTCTATGAAGTAAATTATACAATTTATAAGAATTATTTAATTCTATGTCAATTGGAATGACTCCAGCCAAAACACAGAGAGCCTCTGTTGATATAGAGCGGTAGCTTCTAATTATAGTTAGAAGACAAATTCTCTGACAAGACGAAAGTCTTCTCAAACCATGTGAGTTAAGATCATTAAACCACACCTCATGACCATATGAAATTTGCTTTTTGAGTACTGTGGCATACCAAATTTTCAAAAACTGTACTGAAATTCCAATGTCACGAATTCTCACCTTTCTTACATTACATGTAAAAGAAAATAGTTTACTTCTAATCATATCAAGATGATCCATCCAGTTAAATCGACTATCTAAAAGAAATCCCAGATACATTATATGGTTACTCACTGGAATAGACTGTCCTTGATATTTAAAAATCGGTTTTCTCTTTTTCATTGTATTCTTTCCAAAGAGCATGGCCTCTGTTTTTGTCAAATTCAGTTGTAAATGAAGGCCTAGACACAATTCTGAAAAAGTATTAACTGAATTATTTATTTTATTTTGTAAGGCTGCCCTAGTATTCGCACCTTCCACCACTACAGAATCATCCGCATATGTAATCAAATCAAGTAGACGTTCATGACCTCTTTTAAGTAAGCGATCTGCAACAAATTCCATATCATACGTCCCAAACAAGAGTCTTATGGACAGCCCATAAATATTCTAAACCATTTTATACCACGTAAGAATTTAAAGCCAATTAGCCTATCCGAGATATAGTTTTTTAAGACACTCTTCAAATAATCAAATAATGGAAGATTTACTATTATATCAGCAACAATATTCCAGTCCAGAGCATCGAATGCACCAGCAATGTCAAAAGAAACCGCAGCACAGTATTTAAAATCAGTCAGTGTTTCAACTACCTTCTTTTTAAGCGCTTCCATAGCAATGACTGTGCTTCTGCGCTCCCTGAAACTATGTTGTCTGCCGTCCAAGTAATAAGCAGCATCAAGCATTGTCAGGATTCCCACTTTCAGCATACGTTCATAAATTTTACCTATAATTGGCAATAGTGTAATTGGTCTGTATGATTTATAGTGTCCTTCCGGCCTATTTCTTTTCCTGAAGAAAATAACAACGTCCTTCTTCCAACGACTAGGAAAATGAGCAAAACGAAGGCAGGTATTAAAAATATTTAACATTAAAGTAGAAAATCTTTTAGAAAGATTTTTAACAATCGAGGGATCAATTTCGTCAAATCCGGGAGCCTTATTGTTATGCTGCTGTGATAAAGCAAATGAGAGTTCTTTTCTAGTTAATTTCTTAAAATCTAGATCATTTTTGTAATCTTTAACACTCGTAAATGAATGAACATTTAAAGGCACATCTTCTACCCCAAAGTGCTCGATCATTAATTCATGAGCTATTTCATCATAAGAATCAAAAACGTTTGAATTTTCCAACGTTGAGAAAGCAATGTCCTCATGTTTAAATTTTTTACCTGACACAAATTTAAAAAGATTTCTATATATTTCATCTGTTTTAGAACAGTAATCCATCCAACTTTTTCTCTTAGCTCTCCTGATTGCACGTTTATATTCTCTTCTAATTTCAATATATGCATCCTTATAATTTACATTTTCCAAATTACGTCTGTATCTTTTATAACAAGCTGTTACTTTATTTCTCAGAACCCTGAGATCCTTAGTAAACCAGGTGACTGTAGGTTTATGGGAAAGCTTACCCTTTTTAAAAACTTTATTTACACAGCAGTACAAATAATCACTAATGCCATCAACCCATTCTTCCAAAGACATCTGATCATGAACTCTCTCTCTAGTGCCAAGGACATTTCATCATGTTTCTTGGCAAATTCCTTGTTAAAATTTGTCATAGACTTATTTTTAGTCTTAAAACGCTCATGCATGCGACGTGCCGGAACAAGACACAGTTCAAACACTATGTAGTGATGATCGGAAAAAGAAAATATTGAATCACCTACTTTCCAATTTTTTAGATATGGCAAGGCATCAACACCTAACAAAGTCAAATCAGGTCTACCCAAACGATCATCCTGAACATACGTATGCGGAGCAGTAACGTCATTTACAAGTCTTAGATCAGTGGACATAATATAATCCGAAAATACTTCAGTTCTTGCATTTTCTCTGGTATAACCCAAAAGCTTTAAGGGCACGTTAAAGTCACCTCCAGCAACAATGTGGGTAGCATTCTGATAATAAGTGACCCAAGGTGACATGTCATCGTCAAGATTTCCGGAGGGGGGAGCATAGACAGACCCTAACAACAGTGGACCACTCTCTATATTCACGTTAATAAAAACTGAATTACTAGTCTCAAAACCTTTCACTATTGCAAAAACGCTGTAAGTACATAAGATACAGGAAGAGAAAGAAGTTGTAGGAAAGCACAACCAGCCAGACGGTAAACTAGCAAATTGACCATTATAAACATAAGGATCCTGGCATAAAAAAAATGCGCGCCACAACTCGCCGCATAAGATGACAAAGCATCATTTGCATCCGAGCAGTGGTGCAAATTAATCTGAACAATCACTAAACTGCCAATACCACCTCGCACAACAACCGCGAACGATGTTATAAACGTTGGGAAAGAAGTTCAGAACGATACGCCTGATAACAAGGACAATCCATACTATCGGCTCTGTGTGAGGTGTCCGTTTCATCATCCCTTCAAGCGCAATTAATACAACTTTCATCCTTAATTGTACAATCTTTTAAAGCATGGTCACCTGCACACTTTGGGCGTTTTTCAATATCTGTACATTTTTGTCTCACGTGACCGAAAGCCTGACATTTATGACAACGAATTATAGGAACAAAACTAACAATTCTGTACCGCTCCAAATCTATACACACCCCCCTTCTCTCCACCAGAAAATCTGCACCTTCCGGATCCACGTCAACAATCCAATTCTCCATGCCACTTCGGGTTGGATAATGCCTAACCACCTCCACATCTGAAGAAGTGGCCAGTCCACCATCAGTCAGTGATTTCGCCAGAGAAGTTTTAATGTCCACCTCCTTCACTTCCGTATCTACACTCAGTATCAATAATCTTTGTCTTCTTCTCCTTGGAACTGTTACTTTTACTTTATCCTTTATTATTTCATCAGTTTGTAAAAAAGACCTCATCTTCTCTGTCTCCTCCCTTGTCTTAATTCTCAAAACCAACTGACCTGCCTTTGTAGTTACCACATCATAAGGTGTCGGCGCATCCGGTTTCTCCCTCCAAGTACTTTTCAAATCTTTTTTCATTTTATCCGCATCCGTGCCTTCAGCTGGTGTAACCAACACAGAAAAACCTTGTTCTGGTTTAACACTTGATTTCTTTAATATCGGAAACTGCGATAATTTCGCTTCAACTGATGAACCCCCAGAAATTCTTTTAACTAAAGCCTCATAGGCTTTACTGCCAGTTATCATTGTACGAACTTTTGTTTCATTTGCCACACTTTCTCTGTGGGCCTTAACTAATCTACTATTAATATAATCAAAGCATTTTTTTAATGTCTTCATTATATCCGCCGTTACCTTACTATTCTTATCCTTCTGGGCCTCCAGCATATCATATATATATACATTAACCCTCTGTATTGCAATAGGATAATCCTCTGTTTCCATTTCTTCAAATAATTTCTCAATTTTATCACTTTTATCCATTTTTAAATAATAATACTAGACAACCAATCAATAAAAGAGAGCAAAAAGCTACAATTTAACACTGAAAATCTATAGATTCACCAACCAGAAGACCAGCCGTCGAAACACGAATAGCCGGTTACATTGAGAACGAGCTTTCACTATATATAGGAGTACCTCTCTCACTGAGTAAGGACCCACCACCTATAAAATCAATATAAGGCAGTATACAGGTTACAATTTAACACTAATAATCTATAGACTCACCAACCAGAAGACCAACCGTCGAAACACGAATAGCCGGTTACACTGAGAACAAGTTTTCACTATATATAGGAGTACCTCTCTCACTGAGTAAGGACTCACCACCTACACAAAATTATAAAAGGGATGAAACTGAGTAATAACGCAACACTACTCCCATTAATTAAGATATTCTAATTGTCACGAGTCATGTGACCAACAAAAACAAAAATATTAAACATATACTCCACGCGTAATCAAATTGAATACACATATACTAATTCTACAACGATACATCAGCGATAAGCCTCTAATAAACCTATGAGTACATACCAAATACAAACAACTCAGCAAAAGCTCAAATTAACCAAGAAAAGCAAATTACAACTCAACACCACTTTAATTCAAGATGGCGAGGTAAACATGAAAAGTGAAACGCCTACCGAAAATGTAAAAAGTACGTAAATATCAATTTAAAAAATAAAAGACTAAATAACACCTATATCAAAAGATAGCCCTTAACTTGAAGCATCTAACCGCTAACTTTAATATGCAAAATAATAACAATAATCAGCAAACATAAGCCTAATTAGAAAAATTTTCATAAATTTAACGACAGAAAAATTTCAAAGTTCTCCTGACTCAAAGAAAATACTGATAACAACAGAAAAAGAACACAGGAACATAAGGAAATATACTGACAGGTAATGCAAAGCTAATTGGTATAAAAAATTTGAATATTTACTTATTTTCTAAGACTTTACTCGAGAGCTTGAAAAAACACGTCCGACATCAATGGCGGCGGTAGGGAAAGAAGAAACAGATGGACAGACAAACTGAATATATAATCACCACTTTTCAACTTTGTCGGAAAATGCTAAAAATCACTAAAAGCAAGTTATTAATTTGTACTATCGCCGTTTACACAAAGTTCACATATAAAAAAATCTTTTTGCAATTACATGTACTTTACATACTGATCAACTTACAAGTGTTCAATTTAAAACAGTACTTTTCCAGTATACGAAGATTTAGAAAAGGATCTCTGCGAGAGAATGGAGTTTTTCAACGTATTTTCGTAAACGAAAAACTTTTTCCAGTTTCATATGCAGAGGTATGTTTTCAATATTTACACACGTTTTGTAACATAAATAAGCAAGTTCTCTATTTTTATTTGAAAACAGAAGTAAAATGTATATAATAGAATAATAACATTTATTTAAATAAATTCTTTATGCATATAAATCTATCAATAAATGAAAATATAAGACCAATAGATTTGTTTTATTTGGCAAATAATCTCACATTCTGAAGTCCAAATTGCGCCAAGTTAAAATAATTGTAAAAATTGTATCGAATTTTCAGAAATGATTGAGATTTTTTTTAATTGATTTAACTGAATATATTTTAAACAAAATAAGGAAATAAATATAAAAAAATTCCCTTTTTATCGTCTGAATTTATTTAGAAATTCTATTATTTTTTCAGCAGCAGATTATTTATTCACATGTCATAAATGTTATGTATCGTCTGCTGTTCTGACTTTCATTAGTTTTGATCCTTTTCAGGCTAATTTAGTTTCATATGATTAATATTAATGTAAAATCATCAATAATATCAATGTATAATATCAGTTGCATACAATGTAGATTTCTAAAAATTGTAATAATAGTACTGTATATTTTATTATGTATATCCAGATATTTCATTCATAAGTTTTCTTGTAAGGAAAAACCTCGATTTGTGAAAAACTTTTTTGTAGTAAAGAGCTGCATTGTAAAGGTTTTAAGTTTCATAATATCACTTAAACAAATAAATTAACTGCGTTTTAAATGAAAAATTTCGCCATTGTAATTCCGTTATATAAAAGGCAAATTTCTAAAATCTGTAAAAAAAGTAGTATTCAATGCAATTTTAGTTATTATATATGAAGACCCCAGAAGCCAAGGGATATAAGTGACAAAATTGAAAAAAAATAAACTAAATACACAGACGACCTAAAAATATGCTTTTTTCATTTCAGGTAAAGAAATATAAGTGATTTTCTTATTATTTGCTGAGTTATAGAGGCAAACCACTTTTTTCGAAAAACAAACAATATTGATTAATTATACATTTAAAGAAAATTGTACTTTATTTTTTAACAGTTATTGAAATAAGAGTTCAAAGACCAGAATACAACAAGCAGAAATTTCCTATTTCAATGCACTCATTTGTTATTGATGTTCTAATTTAACATCAATTATTTTTAAACTCAATTTACTCCAAATCGAAATTTTGTCATTTTTACCCCTTGACTTCTGGGGTCCTCATATATAAGATGAGTATGATTGATCTTGTAAAAAGTAATAGGATCATGATATAAATTATAAATTTTTAGTCTTTCTAAACTGTTAAATATTTGATATTAGCATGATTTCTTTTAGATAAATCGCATCTAATGCGTAATTTTCATTATTCTTAAGTGTAATCAATTTTGCCTATTTTATTTTTCATTATAATTATGATATTAGAATATAGTAGAGAAAAACAAATTAATATTTAATTATGTAAAAAAGTACGTTCATGCAAATATCACACTAGAAAAACATTTGTAAAAATATATGCATAATTATGTTTGGTATCGGTAACTGGTTTGTAATAAATTAAATTAAAATTTATATCACATCTAGATTTAACATGGCAAAAACTATTTTGACATAAAAAACATCTATGTAATGCTAATAATAATAAAAAAAATATGAATTGAATAACTGATAAATTTGAAGTATATCTAAATTTATGAAATACTTAAAAGGAATTTAAAATTGAAAACAGCTTTTCTACTAATAAAATATTTTGTTTAATCTTTTACTGAATCAATATTGATTATGAGAAGGATTAAGAGGTAACAAAGGACATTAAAAAGTAAGAAAACAAATACCTCCTCATACTGGAATAAATTCAAAATCTTACAGATAATTTAAGAGATAATCTTTTATCTATAAAAAAATAAGACCAAAAGTCTTTTAAAAAAGATTCCTTAAATTACTTGTATAAAGTAATTTAAAGGTAAGTTTAATAATGCTTTCGTAAAACTGGAAGTTATTAATGAGAAAAAAACTTATATCTTCGAAATACATAAATCCCTTATCGACAACAAACAGGAGATATCAAATTTTTGAAATGTTATTATTCATTTTTTTTTTCATATGCAAACAGAAAACTTTTTTGACGAAACTTTTTCTTCGTATTTTTGTTTTTCAGATGAAAGTTGCTGTAACAATCTAGGTAATGGAACTACGCCAGAACCGCTTTTTTCCAAATTAATTTGATATATTTTTTAAATAATGAATATTTACAACGCCCGTGAATTTCAGAAGAATTGCCATTGATACGTAACTGATACGAGTTCCTGTCAATCAAACTGTGTGGGCGTGTACTTGACCGTGATAATGACGGTCTCCTATTGGTTTAGAAACAGTAATCGTCCCAGCAATATACACATCTGAAATATGCGGACGGGCGTTATCATCCATAAACACAAATTCTGAGTCCATGGCACCCTAAACAAACTAATACATGCCGTTCCAGAATGACATTCTCATAAATTTGGCCTGTCATGGTTCCGGTTTGAACATGTAGATTTATTCTGGAGCCCAACCTCAGACGAGCAATACTGCACCACCGTAACGATGTCGTTCAATGATGTAGTTTTGGTGGTAACGAATGCCTGGCGTTCTCCATATGAAAGTCCGACGTGAATCAGGCTGCAAGCTAAACCTGGACACGTCGGAAAAAAATTACACAAGCCCACTGTGACGAGATCCACATTGTATGTTCTCTACTCCAGGTTAAACGCAGACGACAGTGAGTTGCCATAAGCGGAACACATCTAACAGGTATGCCAGCATATAGACCAATATGTCCCAAATGTCTGTACACGGTTTGCCTTGAAACAGTCGTACCTGTGGCTGAAGATAGCTGACGAGACAAGTCTGATGCCCTGCTCCGTCTGTTTCTTTTGGCAGTTACTGCCAAAAAACGGTCTTCATTCGTGGTTGTAACTAAAGGACGACCTGTACTGTAATGTTTACTAACATTTTCATCATCTTGGAATCTTTGCCAAAATCTAGAGATTTCACTTTGGGCAATTCCGAGTTCCTCGGATACTTCCATCTGAGTACGCCCACATTCTAGACGACCGGTAATTCTACCATGTAAAATATTATCCACATGTGCCTTCTGTATCATAATTCTTCGTTTTTCTCACTGAGAGGCTTAGAAAATGCTTGTTAACAGTTTTATTTCTTTGCCACCTTCTTTATATATGCCTCTCTTACACTTTTGTTATTGTGACGTACTATCGGCGCCATCTAGTTGTTTCCTTAAATTTGCATATTAGTCTTTGATGTGCGTGATAACTCTGCCAGTGAAATTTTTTCTGCAGAGTATGATTTCTGTGTGATTCTGAACTATCCTTAATTTATGGACATGAGCGTAAATGTACCAGTTCTTTTAAAAATGAATTTTACTTCATTATCTGTAAAGTTATGCATGAAAATTCTTAAAATCACCTAGCTATTTTAATACTTGTGATACAAATACCTTTACAAGGCAAATGCGGATTGACATGTTTCGTTGCTCAGACTCTGACATCCTTAAAATCTATAATAATATAAATATTTTATAAAACAAAAGAATGGATCATTCGGAAACAAAAATTTCAGGATTTCATGTATAAGGAAATCAAGTGTAATAATAAAAAAATAGATATTTTTTAACACGATCTATTTTGTACAACTGTTTTTTATTCTGAGAGCATCTCTACATGGCAAAAAAATTCTGTTAAATTTACGACAAAAATTGCTGGCAACAATGTTGCCTGCACGATTTGCCGTAAATTTAATGGATTTTTTTAATTATTATTTCTGTATCTAAAATTTAGGTAAATTTGGTAATATTAAAAATATTAATACACACATATTACACAGACAAATAACGCCTGCATTTAAATCATAAAGATAAACACAAATGATAAACAGAGGAACAAACAATAAATACAATAAACCCTGCTGGAGTGAAAAATTAGCCAAAACAAGGAATCGAACTAGGGACCACAGCATTCCTTGGCTGTTGTTTTAACCATTTGTTATTTGTATATATATGTGTGTATTAATATATTATAGATCGATGGAATAGTAAATATATTCATCGTTGTCCCGTCACCTATTTTAATAATGGAAGATGACTTTCCCCAACTCGGTTTGTTAGTGAAAAATTGCAGACACAGGTATCGGCAGGAGTAGCTCAGAGGTTAGAGCAATAATCTGGAATGCTGTGGTCCTGGGTTCGATTCCTTGCTCTGGCTAATTTCTCACTCTAGTTGGGTTTATTGCATTTATTGTATGTATGTCTGTTTATTATATATGTGTACCTTTATATTAAAAATAGTCGAACAATTTATCTATCAAGATTTAAAATCTTGATAGATCAGAATATAATCGCTTGATAGATCGCAATCTGTTATCCCAGAGTCAATAGGCATCCGGGATCTTTTATTAGCGTCACCTGTATGTATATATGTATGTAATGGAATTTTTGAACATTAATTTCACCCACTTTAAGACATGAGATTAAATTTAAACTTTGCACACTTATTGAGAACAGATGACAATCCAACCATTTGAAAAGTCGTCGCTTTAAAGGATCAAAGTAAAAAACACCGGATAAACGGATCAAAAGTAATTTGAGAAATTAACAGTCACCTGACACCCTAGACACGACAATCACTGAAACAGTAAATCAATAAAAACCGTAACTATGCAACTAAAAAAAATTAAACTTTTTAGTTGGACCTGATATAAAAGCGTATGTTTTAATTTTTAAATCTATTTAGCACTTACTATGCAAACAGATATATGCAATGATGTAACATTCGATGTTCGATTCGATGTAACATTTGATGTTACATCACATACATAACTTGAAGAGTTACTGTGTAGTATAAGAAACAATTCAATAACTTTATGTTCACAACATTTCTGTTTTGCTATTGCACTTGATTATATGAAATTAGTCAGCTTTGTGTGCTAGTTTTAAACTATTTATTTATTTATTTGTTTGTTTGTTTATTAAAATATATATATTTGTATCATAATACAACTTCCGAAGCTTGTCTGAGCGCTGAAACATGTCTATAAGGTATTTATATGCCTTTTAAATGTGTTTTTATCATTTTTAGAAATTATTAACTGAACATTACCTGATTTTTACATTTTAAACCTAAATGCTTATGTAATCTGAAATGTACACGGTTAAAAATTTGCAGCATTCGACCCAGTCATTTGTTCTTTTTTTTTAAAACATATTTTACGTAACCGTAATTTAACAATTTTCTGACACTAAAATGAAAAATAAGATGGTCAGAATAATGTAAAATGATGGTTGTAAAATGTTTTTTGTTAAAAATGGCCAAATGACTGAACATAATGCTGCACTTTTAATGTTGTACAAACATATTATTATTATTTTAAACATCTTTTTTTTTTCTCTTTGCAAAAATGCACTCCAAATTATACATTGGCTTAATCAGATTGTACTAAAATTTATAAGGAAACTGTAGTTGGCATAAAAACGTGAATGATTCAGTATCACAGTTATCTCAGAATTAGTTAAAAACCGTTGTTTTTTAAAGTGTTGAACAACGTAAATTTCTAAAAAGACTATGCTCATTAAGATTTTCTTTCTTATCTTATTTCTCTTTATGTTTGAGAACTGTTTATATTGCAAATTATCTTGATTGAAAAAAATCCTTATATATATATTATAAATGTGAAAGTGTGTCCGAAAAATTGGAATGAACTTGGCTTCAAAACGGATGGAGTGATGTCTTTGAATTTTTGTATATAGATAGCTTATTGGCTTGAAATGAACATAGGCTAATTTTTATTTATTTTATTCAAATATTTTTCTTAATAATTTAGCATTTCACTATTTTTCATACAGAATAAATTGAAAATTTTTCCATAATATTTAATCATCTTTCTTTTTTCGTTGCCAAAAATTAAAAAAACCGGAATAATTATTTCTCTTCTGTAATTAATTTTCAATTGAAAGATTTTCACGTGATAAAACAAAATAAAATAAATAAATGGACACTATTCTGTTTTCGGTTCGAGGTTAAAAACCGCAATTTTACCGTTAATATAAATATTTAATTTTAAAATGAAATAAGTTTATTTTTTATTTTTTTTTTTATTTTTTTTAAAGGTTAAATATTAAATGACTAGAAAATGTTAATAATTTATAACGCAAATTTATCCATATCGTAAATGATTTAATGATCAATGAAAAATACCTTTTATCATTCTTAGAAAGTAAGAAAAGCTCAACTAATAAAAAAAAATTGTGTGTTAATTCTTAAAATTGTTCAATTCTGAAAATATAAATAAAAATCACTTTAAAAATGCACTTTCGGATTTAAAATCCAAAGATTTAATGTAATTGTGAGAAAATACATTCCCTCAGTCAATATCTCAGTTTCGCATAATGTGCTCGAAGTGTACTGGAAACAGGTTTGTAAATGGATATTAATTCCACATTTTTTAGCTCTTAAAAAGTAAAAATATGTTGTCACTTTTAAAATTATTTTTTATAATAAATTTCTATAAAGTTTTATGATATGCAAAGCATATATGTACAAATTATACAAAAATGCTACCTAAAACACAGTTTTGTAGTAGATTTTTCCTAACACTGTTTTTTTTTCGTTTTACGGAAACTACCCCCTTTTTGACAGTTTCTAACATGGTCTAAAAGTGTTTACGACTTCAACCTGTCTGTATACCGGATGCCGAGTGCCTGGGGTCTGCCGTCTGTTTGTCCGTGTTTTAACTGTAGTAAATATAGTGGGATTCATACGAAAATAATAAATGTTATATAGATTTGCCATAGTATGTGCGGCATTGAAAATGAACCAGGTAGCAATTATAGCTGAATCACAGGAGCACTAAAAAGGAGACTTTACATTATGGTCTAAGGCGAAACAATCATTTGTGGTGTATTTTGATAATGTTACATAATTTTAAGTGTAATGAAATTTACATACATTTTTAAGGTTCACAAGAACATGGTTACTATCGAATATGTTAAGTGTAGTACTTATAGTGTGCGTACAGGAAGCTCAAAAGTATTTCAATACATCATAGTCTGTGAAGAAAAACCATTTGCAGCGTATTTTAATAATGTTATTTTATTAAGGTTATTTTAATAATATTGAAATTGATATCACTTTCTGAAGTGCACTAAAACAGAATTTCTGTAGAAAATGGGATGCAAAGATTTAACATTCATTTACAAGATCACAGAAAAATGTTCGGTAATATAATAGGCTACGGGGAAAAATATTCCCAGTGTATTTTAATTGCATTGCACTATTTCAAACATGATGAAATTAATATACTGAGATAATCAATACAATGATAAATGCTGAAATTTACTACAATATGCTTGCAGTTAAGTATGATTTGCATTACATTTGTTGTTCATTTACAGAGATGCATAAAAGATTTTGGACCTGTATCCTGTTCTCAGATATTGTATCCAAAGTATGATCTATTAGAAAAGATTTCTGAAGAGCTTTTTCAATTGTCGTATGTATTTTAAGAAAAACTAATGCATCCTGAACTTCAGCTACATTTGGTATAATAAGAGATGTTTGTAGAATTTAAATAAATCATGCATCGGACTATACAGTAAAATGGATATATGGTCACCTGTGCAATAGCGATTCCCGGAAATATGAATTCAATAATTTTAATCGGTTTTTTTGCTTGAGTAATTTAAGCTAAATATGTGGTCGTATAAATATCTGCACGTAATATACAGGATTGTACAAAAGAATTCAAGTACGTTTCTGTCTATTATTAGAAATTGCTAAAGGTGAATTTTAATCTTCGTGATACTTTTTCTAACTAAGCAAAATTTTATAATTGTATTTAGAATATTTACAAAAAAATAGATCATATACACAGCTGCCGAAAAGAATGGGCCGGCGAAGTTATGTATTATGGAAATGTTGGATATTTTTTTTATTACCTAGGTTTAACACATGATTTTTCTTTCTTTGATATGGAATTCTGAAATGCACTACAACATAATTTCTGTAGAATTGGGGTGCGTTACAGTTGTTCTACAGTATAAGTGGTTGCAATTTCATTTTCACGATTGTTCATACCTAACACATTTCCCTTTTATTTGACTGAGTTCTTTAAGTCCCCTCTAAAGAAAAACTACTGCATAGCCCATTATATGATATGTGTTAGTTATATATGTTTTAAATTATTGTTAATGAAACGTTTTGCTTGATTAAAGCATTTATCTTTTTTTTAATGCAACGTGAACGACGTCACGGGTAACAGCTAGTAAAAATATAAAAAAATATATATCGCAAGTCTGTGGCTATGAATTCCATAGGTAAAAAAAAGTTTAATTTTTTCTATTAAATGCAATGATTATAATAACTGAAATTCGTATTCGAATTATGAATTATTTTTTCATCGGTTTATTTGTGAAGACTATATTCTAGTCTAAAAAATTTAGCACTTTCAAAACTGAATAAATAAATTGCAAACTATTCAATATTTAACAGCAGAGAAAATAATGATATCTAAATAAATAAATGGCTTTCTTTCTCGCAAGTTATCTCATCTAATGATAATTTGATATATACTGTCAATTATGACACATCATTTTAGTTATCTTCAGTCCGAACGGAGGGAAGCAAACTTCGCTAAGAGCAAAGTGTACAAGTTTCTCACTTTAAAAAGCTCTAGTTTAGATTTGTCGCCCTGCGTCACGCCTATGGCGATCTGATCTTATATCATACTCAGTTACATCTTTTTTATTTATCTACCATGTACGTGAGGGTATCGTAAATTTTCAATTACAGAAGAATATTTTTTAATGCTACCTCGCGGCAGTTCTTCAAAACAAAAATATGTTATATGGGCTTTGAGAACATTTTCAAGAGGGGTATACGACGAAAGATATTTTTTAAATTAGTGGTGCGAATAGAATGTAAAAACATTCGCGTATAATAAAAACTTTCCTATACCCCAGGTACATCTCAACTTTCTGGTAAAATTTGTTATGGCACGATACTTCATTTCCAGTTAGATTCTATTGGTTGCTGAAGCTTGATGCTATTTTTGGTTCTGTGTTTACTACCATTTGGGTTTCTGACTTGCTGACAGTTGTTTTTATTATTATTTATTTTTTATTTATTTATTTAATTTTTTTTATACATTTTACAGTTTTTAACATTGAGGTAGCAAGTTTCCAACACTCACGAAATGTATACGTATGTTCAGAATTTTCAATTTTTATGTATTTAAACGTTGTAGTTTAATGATTGAGTTTCCTACACAAGGTTTTTATTGATTACCCCAAGTATCTTATTGTCACTCATTGCTTTCACTTATTTAAAGGCTTGAGTATAGCGATTCAATTATACATTTTTGGTAGATTTCATAAAATTTTATGTATATATATATATATATATATATATATATATATATATATATATATATATATATATATATGTATATGTGTGTGTGTGTTTATATGTATGTTAGTTATTTAGTCCTCATGATGAAAGTCGAAATTATGCACGGACAGATCGCTAATATCTCGGCAGGGATTGCGAATGAGCAAAATCAAACCAAGGGGATGGAAATGGGGATGGTTTAAAATTTTTAATACTGATTTAATATGGGTCTGATTAAACCAACTCTATTTCTGTATTTTTTTATTATGATGATTGGTATCGTTTTGAGGAATTTAGCAACTATGACAAATCAATTCTTATGCAACAATGACAGGGAAAAAACAAGCTTTTGCCGCTATAGCAGTTGCTCACATTAAAAGAAAAACAATAAAATTCTTACCACAACAATTACTTTACTGCTGCAACATTTCCAAGTGAAAAATGAAAATAAAATAACTTGACAAATTTAATAAAGATTAAATATTACGTCATAACATTTCTATTTCAAGATTTCAGCATGAAAGCGGAAAATGAAATAAATAGGGTGACGGCGTTTTTTAAAGCAAAAAGTACGTCATATTGGGAATATAATAGAGGAAATTCGGTTGAATATGTAACATCAAGTGGGTTTGAAAAAACGTATTGAACATGATAGAAAACAGACTATAACAATATTTTAACATTTGAAGTTCAATGGTTCTGTTTTCTCCATTTTTAAATCTATTATATATTGATGGGTGTGTGTATGCATGTATATTAAAATTTTCACAATGTCCCAAGGGCTCATTCTTAGTGATGAAACTGGTTTTATCTCTAATCTTGATTTAGCTGTATTTGGAGAAATTATTAACAAACTTTGAAATCAACCTCTTCCGTTTTTATAAAATTAAAATTTATAAATAATAAAAAATATTTATTTAGATAGCAACCAAGACATAAATTTTATGTAACAGTAAGTAATTATTCAGATAGCGACCAAGACATATTATAATCTAATGAGAAATAATTATTCCAATAGAGACCAAGACATATTTCATTCTAATAAAAAATAATTATTCAGATAGCGATCAAGAGATTCTCAAATATTATTCAGATTATTCTCAGATAGCAATTAAATGCAAGATTTAAGTTTATACATTATAATAAATTTTACGCCATCCATTATATCTTTCCCATGATATATGTTTATACAATAAAAGTACTCTTGAAATTTTATTTAATAATGGGTTGTGTTTAAGATAATATTATATTTGAAAATCATCTATATTCAAAAGTTAATTTATAATTTAATAATAGTATATCGAAGTAAATTTACATTTATGTTGTTTTGAATTATCTATTCATAAAAAAATTATCTCTTGAAAACTAATGTAATAGTTTATTGCACATTAAACCGCAAATAATGAAAACCTTCTTTGAATTTTAAATTTTCTGTTGGATTTTATTTTATATGTGCTATTTCTGAATGGATTTTCTTTGTTTTATAAGTTACTTTTTTTTTCTATTTATAAAATTTTAAAATAATTTTGTGTAACTTTGAATGATATGCAAAACCACAACTATAATAGTTAATTTTCAAATAAAACGTTAATTAAATAACACTACTCATATTTATGACGCAACAAAGAAATAGTTCGTACAATAATTTTCTTTATTTTCCTATTGGAGCATGTAAATTTAGTTTTCAGTAAAATAATTTTTGCGACAGAATTTATTTTCATTAAAATCCATCCTTTAAACTGTTAAATAGGCTCTTTTCTCTTTTTAGATACTTGAATGTATAATCCATACAAATAAAACAAATAAAGTAAAATAAATTCATTTCTGTTTTATTAAAACAGAATATTAGATTTTAATTTTAAATATCTATTTACATTTCTTTTCATGGCACACGAAATTTATTAACAATATTTCATGTGTTGTCTGAAAAGCACTGTACGTATTTTAAAAGAAGGATTAGGAAAATATCTCTTTATATATAAATCAAATTACTCAGTTTTCGATGTTTTATGAAAATTTGTTTTATATTTAGACAAATTAATCTATTGTTCCGTTAAGGAAATGTATTGAAATGCTTAAGTACATCTATAGAAAGGTCAATCTACATCATTTTGATGAATTTCGTGTTTTGGGTTTTGATATTTGTATTAAAATGATAATTTTTTTTATTATAAAGCTGTTTGAAATCACAGGAGTTTGTATTTTTTAAATCATAGAAACAGTGAATAACTAAACTAGTCGTTGGGGGCCACCGTAATACTTACTCATCATGGATAGGCATATGAAAATAGAACATGTGAAAACTATTTATACAATGCATTGCAATTCATAAACAACATTTAAATATTGTTAATAAACATAGTAATGCTATATTAAAGAACTGCTCATGTACCAATTTCGACGAATTACATAAAACGCCAAACTACTCAAGTAGTACCGAACTGCGTAAAAGAAACATCCTAAAAACTCCAAAAATAATGATTCTATTCACTAACAATTAACTGCGTCGGATTAAGCGTCTCATTTCCAAATAAAATATACTTCTGAATTGAAATTTGAATGAAATACAGGGTCATGAAAAATCGAAGAATGTGGAAAACAGGATTACAAATATCTCGGCAACTAATAATCCGATCGACTTCGTTTTATATGCAAATGTGTGTTATTTTATTGCCTTTTACGTTCATTCCTTAAAACAAAAAAAATCGAAAATTTTTATATACCTTTCATCAGAACGAATTTTTCGAGAGACCGAAAAAAATAGTTCCGGATAATCGAGGTTGCTGATATTAAATAGGGTTCGTCCCATTCTTATATACTAACTACATACAAAAGTTCAAGTCTCTATCTCAATTTGTTCTGGAGATAGAGCGTTTACAGACAGACAGACAGACAGACGGACGGACGGCAAATTTTTTTCTAAAAATATGTTTTTCGGAATCTCCACTATCTAAAACGTGTAAATCCGTCAAAAAAAATTTCGATTTTCAAAACGATTGCAAGACTTACCCTATACTACGTATGATGGGTAAGTAAAAAGGGAAATAAAAAATCGTTAAAAAGCATTATTAAATCTACGCATATAACTTTTTCCTTTAACCTCTTCAGACCTGATACATTTTAAGCCATCGTAAAAATTATTTCACAGTTTGTTCCATCTATTTATGCGTATAGAAACATAATTTTCTAATAAAAAGTAAAACAATTATTATTAGTTTTTATTTACTATCAGGTACACATATGTGCACCTCGGGTTCATACGGCAAAAAAACACTTCATTTTTCAAAAATTTATTTAAACGAGAAATTTGGTGAACAATTGATACATATAAGCTTATTTTACGTGCTATTTTCGAAAACAAATTTTTTTACATATAGAGATATATATTGCGTTTTGTACAAATAAGTCTGGTTTTTGATTTGCAGCCTTCATACTTATATTTTGAAGCAAAGTTATCATTTGTTGAACAAGGAAACTGTCCAATTTTGTCGTATCTAATATAGTAAATTGGCTTCTAAATCCCTCACGTTGTTTTCGCTGTGGTTTATTTGTGGAATCGTCGTTAAAATCATTTTCAGATTAATAAATTTTACGTGGTTTTTATGGTCGTCGTTCTTCACTTACTTTGCTCCTATATTTCATCAGTACTTATGCAATCTCTAAAAATACCGCAAGAGAGACCATTTGTCTTTTCGAGGAACTTCACCTGTTTTTCAATTTCTGATATGCATTATCCAACAAATGGAAATAACCAAATCTGTAAAATGTATAAAAGCTCTTGTTGACTACATTATTGTGTGAATAGAACAACGGTAGTAAGCGAAACACCTATCCTTTAAATCTGTACCCCCCCATACACGTTTTGTATTCACAATTGCAGGTTGTGTTACATTAATTTTGCAGTTTTGATCTTTAGATTACCTAATAAAACTGCTCTCGAGATCGCTATCGATGCAATTCGAAAACAAAGTTACACATTTATTATCTTTCCAGTTTAGTATACACATTATCCTTCCCTTCCCTTAGTCTCTCATCCCACTCTCAGTGTTACAAATCTCGATAATTCTTGATTTTTTTATCTGCTCTTCCAAGTCTTTTGTTCATAATCATTCCAGTTTGGTAGATATGGTTCTTCAATAAAATTCGACACATTTTACATTAGTAAAAAAAAACTATCCTAGTAAATCACCCGTGTAGAATCTTTTGGTATTAAATTAAAATAAAAATTTGACAATACCTTCATCTAGACCTAATCATAATTATTTTGAAACATCAACTGGTACATTTCGTTTTCCATAATATATTTGGCAGTCAAGGGCATGGCCATCCCTGGCGAATAAAACAAAGTTTTTTTAATCCCAACGGATTAGTTTTTAATGGCACACACTGTCTAGATCCACAACGTCCAGCAAATGGGATATAGTGATCTCTGTTCATCTAGTGATAAAGGTTTTGGCCGGGGCAGGGACAAACAGTTAATTCTTACTGCATTCAAGATAAGATTTACTTTACATAATTTGTCATCTGTTTAAAGATCATTTGATTCATCTGCAAAATGAAGAAATTTTCTAATCTCAAAAAATTGATCACGTGACATAGTAGCTGCAATTCTAAGTACTGCAAGTATAAGCTTGCTTGGATATATTTTAAAGTTCCCATGAGTATGTGTACGCCTGCAACTTTTATAATTTCATATTTAGATGCATTTATTGAGCGATGATTTCGTGTTTGAAAGGAATACAACGAAATTGGAATCGTTTGAATGGAATTGGTTTCATATGAAACCTTTTCCCAAAAATCTTCATTTAACTAATCTAGAAATGATTCAAAAGGATTTACGATGCTGGAAAATCTGCTTTTAGATAATCCTCATCAATTAATGATCCTCGGAATACTATTAGAAAAAAAAAGATTAAATAAATATTTGCGAAAAGGTAAGGTTTTATTCTCAGCATTATTATTTTAGTTTACTCTAACAAGTTTAAAGAATTTACTTATTTTCAGCTTACCATAACAAAGGCCTTTTAGGTTAAACTTTATTGTTACATGGATTCGGAATTAGGTACTGGAGCAATATCGTCAATTGTTATATCTGTGTCATCTAAATTTTCATTGCCAGAAAACTCACCATCACCATTCGCATCGTCAGCTTATTTACTCTTACAAAGATATAATAATTATGATTTTTAAAAATTAATGTTTAATCTAAAACATCAACAATATGAATTCTTATTTATAATTAAGTATATTTTTTAATAATTCCACAACTTTAGCACTGCACCAATTAGATATCATTCAGTAAAAACTTTTTGTGTGAGATGACTTCTTTCCAAAAACACTGAATTGAAACCGGAGGTGCACATACGTGTACCTTAAAAATTACATCTAATTTAAATAGATATTATGATCTAGCTAAAAAAATAAATGATTTATGCAATACTGAAGAGTTTATAAGCATTTTTAAAAATTACTATGAATAAATATTAATTTTCTAATTATAAAAATGTACTTGTTTTTTCGAAGTTTTGTATTTTTCGTTATTGCTCGTTTATTTTCTCCAAAATCATATAAATTAAGACTGCTAGCACCATTTCTTGCTGAAACTAGAAAAGTCTAACGTACACAAATAACATCCTCTCGTCTCAATAAAAAAATTTCAAATATTAAATGAGATACGCAGTTGAAATCAGAGGTACACAAATGTGCACCTCGGGTCTGAAGAGGATAATTTAATCTTTTAATTTTCACATCTCTGTTTTTTAAAGAAAATGGAAAAGATTAAAAAAAGTATCTTTTCGTATGAAGGATATGCGGTAGTTTGAATTCATAAAGTCTGTCGTAATAATTTAACCAATGAGCTACCGATTTCCCATTTTTAACGAGTATGCAATCATAGAAGGCGGCAGCCTTCAAGTGACGCAGCTTTAAACCTACCATCGTCAAAACCTACCATCGTCATAAGGGTAGATGCGGAACTTCATATATACAGCTAACTCAACATCAAAGGAAATCGGAAAAGCCGCCTTCTAATAACTCAGCAAATATTGGTCAGAATGGTCCAATTTTTTTAATATAGTCTTATATTCCCAGTCTAATCCTATCCTACAATTTTTACATTTCTACATGCCGTATATTTTTAGATCTCGATAACCATT
Source organism: Maratus speculifer (assembly GCA_964019185.1). Taxonomy (NCBI): domain Eukaryota; kingdom Metazoa; phylum Arthropoda; class Arachnida; order Araneae; family Salticidae; genus Maratus; species Maratus speculifer. The sequence goes on from OZ025297.1 coordinate 188,365,806, forward strand.
TTTAAACTGAAATCGATGGTGTTTGTTCCTGATAATGAGATCTAGAAAACGGGCTGGGAGATTTTATTAAAACTTATATATAATATGAATCTCTTTAAGATAGAGGGAATAAGACTTGCCTTGTTTCTAGGAAAACTCTTGTTTGTTATATATTGGTGTTGGAAAACTGGACTATATTAGCTCGCGGATTACATGTTATTCTATGGGTTAGCAGACGAAGACACTGCGAAAAGGCAAATGTAGTTATGGTCACAGTTAAAACACCCGCATCGAAGCAATAAATGTTTTTTAAACTACAAAAACATCTTATCATGTGCTTTAAAACATTCAATAAATATATACTAAATCAAATTTTTATTTATTTTGCCTTTATTTTTCGTAAGAAGAAAATATTACGTTTCTTACATTGGATATTTTTGCATTTTGTGGAAAAAATATTTTGAATCCTTTTTTAAAATAGGAAAATATTTTTTAATTATACATATTCAATATACTTTCGACTTATGATTTTTTTTTAAGTTTTCAAACAAAAATTATTTTTAATTATTTGTTGTTGGAAAGTCATGTATTCATACGCGTAGGGGCGCCACTTGTCTAGTTTTGTTTTGAATCCGAACGCGGCAAATTATGGATATTGGTGTTAGCAATTCAGGTAGGATTTATTTATGTACAATTGAATTTGATAAAGAAAATGCACAAATTGAAAAACATCGAACAGACATGATAGAATCATTAAGTAATTTTCATGGTTTTAATAATCCACATGGCTGTTTCTTGTTATGCCAATTCAATCTTGCAATGTCTTAATATACAATGAATAAAGTTAACCCGAGAATCTTGCAATGGATTTTTAATACAGAATGTATTAAAACTTATGGATTAGACTGAGGAGGCAGGGTATATTTAAAATTTTACGAGAATGCCAGGTAAAAATCCTGCAAAAAAATATTTAGAGATTATTTATTTTTAAATTTTTTTTGCTGCTTGAGCAAAGAATAGGTTTGCACCCAATCAACTGAAACTTACTGATTTGCTTAAAGTATTGTTTTTAAATACAGGGTGCAAAATACGTGAATTTTCTTAAATCCCCAGTTTATTTCATTAAAAAATTTATCATTTCATGAAAATGTATTGCATATCTTTATCTTTGAGTTTAAATGTTAAAACACTTTTCAATGTTCATATTTTAGCATATTTCGCAGATAATGCATTTTGTGGATTTCACAGAGTTGACTGTATTATACTCTATTATAAGCATTCATTATGATTTCTTCTCCATTATTACAGTCAAATTACTCTTTTTAAAAATGTAAACAAAAGATGAGCACATTATAGTTTGCACAATGTCTGGTCCCAAGTTACACACACTTGAGGGACTTTACAATTACTATATATTGCTTGTTTTAAACTTAAGTGAAATGTTGGATAAAACATTTTCAGTTACATAAATTATTTCTATTATGAAATATTTTAGTAATCGGTACTACTCTGTTATCCCGTCGACCAATTTCGCCAAATTATACAATCACCAAACTAATAGCCAAATTATACATGACATATTTTTTATTTCAAATAACGAAAAAACAAATGATTAGTAAAATATTAATAAAAAGTCGAAATAAAAATCACTTAATGACATTTTAAACACACAAATCGTATTTAATGGCATTGAATGTGACATTCACGATCATCCATTATTGGCATTTAATCTTATAGTTTGGCGATAATTTTTTGGTCGATGGGATAACCTAGTAGTACCTAGTAACCTATAGAGTTAACAAGTAAAATTTATACAACATTTCATTAACTCGATTCCTCTTAATTAAGTAAATATGAATAAGCGGCGGCAAAAATCCATTGCAAGATTCTCCAGTTAACCTTATTGCAGACTTTATTCATTGTATATTAAGGCATTGAAAGACTGAATTCGCATAACAAGAAACGGCCATGTAGATTATTAAAACCATGAAAATTACTTAATGATTCTATCATGTCTGTTCAATGTTTTTCACTTTTTGCATTTTCTTTATCAATTCTATTCTAAATAAATAAATTCTACCTGAATGAAAAATGCTAAACCAATTTCCATAACTTGCCGCATTCTGATTGAAAACAAAACTAGACAAGTGGCGCCTTGTTAATATAGAATATAATATAGAATGCATGAAAACTTATGGATTAAAGAGGGGAGATAGAGTATATTCAAAATTTTACGAGAATGCCAGGTAAAAATCCTGTACTGTACTTTTTTTTGGTTTGTTTTCAATAATTTTTTTTCTCATTACTCCTTGCACCAATATAAAATTGTATTGTTCAAGAATATTTACTGAAGGAGATATGTATCAGTTTTGTTTGATTTAAAAAAAAAGAGATAAAATTATTTATTTTTAAATTTTTTTTGCTGCTTGAGCAAAGAATGGGTGTGCATTAATCATACCCAATCAACTGAAACATACTGACTTGCTTAAAGTAATGTTATTAAAAAATACAGGGTGCAAAATACATGAATTTTCTTAAATCCCCAGTTTATGTTTATTTCATTAAAAAATTTGTCATTTCATGAAAATAAAAAGTATTGCATATCTTTATCTTTGAGTTTAAATGTTAAAACACTTTTCAATGTTTACATTTTAGCATATTTTGCAGATAATGCATTTTGTGGATTTCACAGAGTTGACTGTATTATACTCTATTATAAGCATTCATTATGATTTCTTCTCCATTATTACAATCAAATTACTCTTTTTAAAAATGTAAACAAAAGATGAGCACATTATATTTTGCACAATGTCTGGTCCCAAGTTACACACACTTGAGGGACTTTACAATTTCTATATATTGCTTGTTTTAAACTTAAGCGAAATGTTGGATAAAACATTTTCAGTTACATAAATTATTTCTATTATGAAATATTTTAGTAATCGGTACTACTCTGTTATCCCGTCGACCAATTTCGCCAAATTATACAATCACCAAACTAATAGCCAAATTATACATGACATATTTTTTATTTCAAATAACGAAAAAACAAATAATTAGTAAAATATTAATAAAAAGTCGAAATAAAAATCACTTAATGACATTTTAAATACACAAATCGTATTTAATGTCATTGAATGTGACACTCACGATCATCCATAATTGGCATTTAATCTTATTGTTAGGCGATAATTTTTTGATCGACGGAATAACCTAATAGTACCTAGTAATCTATAGAGTTTTCAATTAATATTTATACAACATTTCATTAACTTGATTCCTCTTAATTAAGTAAATTTGAATAATGTCACACTACTTAATTTCATAAATTTTTGTGACGCTTTGTGAGTTATTTATTTTATTTATAAGTGATTAATAAGTCAGAGGTGGATCTTGATTGATGAATATTATTTTACATGCTTTATGTCAAAAAAAAAAAAAAAATCATATCGTCAATTTCAAGATATATCATACAATGTTACTATAATTTATAAAATTACTCCTTGCACCAACATAAAATTTTGTTGTCAGTGGCGCAGCCAAGGGGGTGGTTTTGGGGTTAAAACCCCTCCCAGAGCTGAGAAAGATCGCTATAATTGTCACTTATATGAATCAAAACCAAACTTAATATTTAAATGTTTTGGCACATTTTAGAATCTGGCGCTTTTTTTAATCAGATTTCATTTAATAAAGCAATTCAATTATCTGGCGAAAATTCTACTTAAAATTGTGAAAGTGCATATTACATGGATTAGTTAAGTAAAAATTCGTTATTTGAAATAAATCACTTTTCTGAGACGCATTATGCTAAAAAAATGATAATTTCTTGTCACACCGATGCTCTTTGAGTTTAAGGAGGCTCAGGGGTTGAAAACTTTTCAAAAAATCGATTTTTTTATGATCTAGTTTGATTATTCAATTAATTATTAACTCAATGCAAAAAACCGCATAAAAATAGTTGCATTTTTAACGGAGTTATAAGCTTTTATGTATTAACACATTCATAGTCGCACCCATAGAATTTCAACTTTAAGTCGCGTTTTCTCAAAATTTTATTTTTGACGACTAACACCAAGATTTTAAAAAAAAAACTGTTTGATGGAATGGCTTAATTTTTTTTTGTTTGCTTGCATATAACATCATTATCTATCGAATGAATTAAGAATATAACTATCACATTAAAAAACTCTCAAATTTGAAAATTTAAAAAACTTCTAAAATAGGGATGCACAACCTGTGGCCCGCTAGTTTCGTCAATTCGTCTTCAACAAAAAGCTCAAAAAATGCAAAATATGTATACGAATGTCATAAATATAGCAAATTACATCCATAAATCATGTAAAATGTAAATTACATTCATTAATCGCATAAAAATCACGAATTATGTCCATGAATCGCTCAAAAAAAGTGAATTGCATAAAAAATGCGAATTACGTCCACAAATTGCTCAAAATGTGAATTACGTCTATGAATTGTGTAAAAAAGTGAGAATTACGTTCATAAATTGTATGAAAAATGCAAATTATGTCTATGAATCGTGTAGTAAAACGAGAATTATGTTCATAAATCGCTCAAAAAACACGAATTTTGGCAGCAGAAAGCTGAAATGCAAATTACGTTCATAAATCACTCAAAAAATGCGAATCACTTCCATGAATCGTGCAAAAAAACACTAATAACATTCATAAATTACAAAAAATGCAAATTACATCCAACAATTGGTAAAAAAAGCGAATTACATTCATAAATCCTATAAAAACACAAATAGCGTCAATAAATCGATCAAAAAACGCAAATTTTGTCGACAGAAAGCTAAAAAAAATGCGAATTATGTCTACAAATTGCATAAATATAGCAAATTACATCCATAAATCATGTAAAATGTAAATTACATTCATTAATCGCATAAAAATCGCGAATTATGTCCATGAATCGCATTTAAAACGCGAATTGGGTCCACAAATCGCTCAAAACGTGAATTACGTCCATGAATTGTTTAAAAAAGTGAGAATTACGTTCAGAAATTGTATGAAAAACACAAATTATGTCTATGAATCGTGTAGTAAAACGAGAATTATGTTCTAAATCGCTCAAAAAACACGAATTTTGGCAGCAGAAAGCTGAAACGCAAATTACGTCTATAAATCACATAAAAATAGCGAATAGTGTTTTGCATTCATGAGTTGCATAAAAAATGTGAATTACGTTCATGAATCGCTCAAAAAACGCAAATTACGTCCATGAATTGCATAAAAACGTGAATTACGTTCATAAATCACTCAAAAAATGCGAATCACTTTCATGAATTGTGCAAACAAACACGAATAATGTTCATAAATTGCAAAAAATGCAAATTGCGTCCAAGAATTGGTAAAAAAAGCGAATTACGTTCATAAATCCTATAAAAACACAAGTAACGTCAATAAACCGATCAAAAAACGTAAATTTCGTCGATAGAAAGCTCAAAAAATGCAAATTATATCTATAAATCGCATAAATATAGCAAATTACGTCCATAAATCATGTAAAATGCAAATTACATTCATTAATCGCATAAAAATCGCGAATTATGTCCATGAATTGCTCAAAAAAAGCAAATTGCATAAAAAAACATGAGTTGGGTCCACAAATCGCTCAAAACGTGAATTACGTCCATGAATTGTTTAAAAAAGTGAGAATTACGTTCAGAAATTGTATGAAAAACACAAATTATGTCTATGAATCGTGTAGTAAAACAGGAATTATGTTCATAAATCGCTCAAAAAACACGAATTTTGGCAGCAGAAAGCTGAAACGTAAATTACGTTCATAAATCACTCAAAAAATTCGAATCACTTCCATGAATCGTGCAAAAAAAACGTACAAGAATTGGTTAAAAAAGCAAATTACATTCATAAATCCTATAAAAACACAAATAGCGTCAATAAATCGATCAAAAAACGCAAATTTCGTCGACAGAAAGCTCAAAAAATGCGAATTATGTCTACAAATCGCATAAATATAGCAAATTACATCCATAAATCATGTAAAATGTAAATTACATTCATTAATCGCATAAAAATCGCAAATTATGTCCATGAATCGCATAAAAAATGCGAATTGGGTCCACAAATCGCTCAAAACCTGAATTACGTCCATGAATTGTGTAAAAAAGTGAGAATTACGTTAATAAATTGTATGAAAAATGCAAATTACGTCTATGAATTGTGTAGTAAAATGGGAATTATGTTCATAAATCGCTCAAAAAACACGAATTTTGGCAGCAGAAAGCTGAAATGCAAATTACGTTCATAAATCACTCAAAAAATGCGAATCACTTCCATGAATCGTGCAAAAAAAACACTAATAACATTCATAAATTACAAAAAATGCAAATTACATCCAACAATTGGTAAAAAAAGCGAATTACATTCATAAATCCTATAAAAACACAAATAGCGTCAATAAATCGATCAAAAAACGCAAATTTTGTCGACAGAAAGCTAAAAAAAATGCGAATTATGTCTACAAATTGCATAAATATAGCAAATTACATCCATAAATCATGTAAAATGTAAATTACATTCATTAATCGCATAAAAATCGCGAATTATGTCCATGAATCGCATTTAAAACGCGAATTGGGTCCACAAATCGCTCAAAACGTGAATTACGTCCATGAATTGTTTAAAAAAGTGAGAATTACGTTCAGAAATAGTATGAAAAACACAAATTATGTCTATGAATCGTGTAGTAAAACGAGAATTATGTTCTAAATCGCTCAAAAAACACGAATTTTGGCAGCAGAAAGCTGAAACGCAAATTACGTCTATAAATCACATAAAAATAGCGAATAGTGTTTTGCATTCATGAGTTGCATAAAAAATGTGAATTACGTTCATGAATCGCTCAAAAACGCAAATTACGTCCATGAATTGCATAAAAACGTGAATTACGTTCATAAATCACTCAAAAAATGCGAATCACTTCCATGAATTGTGCAAACAAACACGAATAATGTTCATAAATTGCAAAAAATGCAAATTACGTCCAAGAATTGGTAAAAAAAGCGAATTACGTTCATAAATCCTATAAAAACACAAGTAACGTCAATAAACCGATCAAAAAATATAAATTTCGTCGATAGAAAGCTCAAAAAATGCAAATTATATCTATAAATCGCATTAATATAGCAAATTACGTCCATAAATCATGTAAAATGTAAATTACATTCATTAATCGCATAAAAATCGCGAATTATGTCCATGAATTGCTCAAAAAAAGCGAATTGCATAAAAAACATCAGTTGGGTCCACAAATCGCTCAAAACGTGAATTACGTCCATGAATTGTTTAAAAAAGTGAGAATTACGTTCAGAAATTGTATGAAAAACACAAATTATGTCTATGAATCGTGTAGTAAAACAGGAATTATGTTCATAAATCGCTCAAAAAACACGAATTTTGGCAGCAGAAAGCTGAAACGTAAATTACGTTCATAAATCACTCAAAAAATTCGAATCACTTCCATGAATCGTGCAAAAAAACGTACAAGAATTGGTTAAAAAAGCAAATTACATTCATAAATCCTATAAAAACACAAATAGCGTCAATAAATCGATCAAAAAACGCAAATTTCGTCGACAGAAAGCTCAAAAAATGCGAATTATGTCTACAAATCGCATAAATATAGCAAATTACATCCATAACTCATGTAAAATGTAAATTACATTCATTAATCGCATAAAAATCGCAAATTATGTCCATGAATCGCATAAAATATGCGAATTGGGTCCACAAATCGCTCAAAACGTGAATTACGTCCATGAATTGTGTAAAAAAGTGAGAATTACGTTCATAAATTGTATGAAAAATGCAAATTACGTCTATGAATTGTGTAGTAAAATGGGAATTATGTTCATAAATCACTCAAAAAAATACGAATTTTGGCATCAGAAAGCTAAAATGCAAATTACGTCTATAAATCGCATAAAAATAGGGAATAGCGTTTTGCATTCATAATTTGCATAAAAAACACGAATTACATTCATGAATCGCTCAAAAAATGCAAATTACGTCCATGAATTGCATAAAAATGTGAATTATGTTCATAAATCACTCAAAAAATGCGAATCACTTCCATGAATCGTGCAAAAAAACACGAATACCATTCATAAATTGCAAAAAATGCGAATTACGTCCAAGAGTTGTGTAAAAAAAGCGAATTACATTCATAAATCCTACAAAAACACAAATAACGTCAATAAATCGATCAAAAAACACAAATTTTGTCGACAGAAAGCTGAAAAAACACAAATTATGTCTATGAATTGCATAAAAATAGGAAATTACGTCCATAAATCATGTAAAATGTAAATTACATTCATTAATCGCATAAAAATTGCAAATTATGTCCATAAATTGCTCAGAAAATGCAAATTACATTCATAAATCGCATAAAAACACGAATGATGACCATGAATTGCACAAAAAATGCGAATTACTCCCAACGTTAAATTAATTTGCAGAAAGTTTTTGGTTTTATACAAGTTTGCCAACAAGAACCTACAAGTTATCCTGAAACCCATTCTAAACCAACAAAAATTTAATGGAAAGATAAATTTGTCCAAGAAAGACAAAATAATTTCCATTGAAATACAGTGACCAGAATCGAAAAATTCCTATTGAAATCTATCCTATACAATCCAAAACCAGAAAGAAAAAAATCCCTCCAAGAGTAATTCAATCTATCTGCTGCAAAATAAAATACATTGAAATGCAACTGAACAAGAACCTGAAAATTACATTTGAAGTCAAATCGAAACCAGATTCAACTCCCCCCCCCCCCCCCAAAAAAAAAAAAAAAAAAAAAAAAAAAATTATCCAACCATATCTCGATTCGGGAAAGAAAAATTAATTTCCAGAGATACGCGTGATCAGAAATCTGGAAATTCCAATTAGTCTATCTTAAACCTAATCTGAATCTGAAAAAGGAAATTCCATATAACCGGAACCCAGTATCTATACAGTACAAAATATTTTCCATTAAAGCACAACCTGACCGGAACTTGAAAATTCCATTTGAATTGAACCTGATTGAAACCTGAAAAAATTTTCTATCGAACCTTAACCTAATCCGAAAAAGAGAAAATTATTTCTGCCGATAAACACTGACAAGAGTCTGAAAGTTAACATGAAACCTAATCCAAACCCGAAAAGGAAAAAACAATGGAAACACAAGTCTGTCCAAGAAAGACCAAATAATTTCTGTCCACATACACTGACAAGAATTTCAATTGAAATCATCCTAAATCCATTTCAAACACTACCCCCCACCCCCCCCAAAAAAAATCAATTGTAACCCAATCTATCTGCGACAAAATAATATACTTGAAATGCAACTCAACAAGAACCTGAAAATTCCATTTGAACTCAATCCGAAACCAGATTCAATCCCCCCCCCCAAAAAAAAAAATCCAATCAAATCAAGATTTTAGAAAAAAAAGAACAATTTATGTCGATATGTACTGACCAGATCATGGAAATTCCAATAGAAGTCTATCTCAAACCCGATCCGAACTCTTAACCTGAAACCCAATCCAATCCCCCCCCCCTCCCCAAAAAAAAGTAAAATAAAAAAATTAGGAAATATAAATCTGTTCAAGAAAGACAAAATAATTTCCGCCCCCATCCACTGACCAGAATTGAAAACTAGTACTTGAAATGCAACTCGACAAGAACCTGAAAATTCCAATTCAAGTCAAACTGAATCGAGATTCAAACCCGAAAAAAAAAAAAAAAAAACAATTATCCAACCATATCAAGATTTTTAGAAAAAGAAATTATGTAAATACGTACAGACTAGATCATGGAAATTTTAATAAAATCTTAAACCCGATACAAACTCCCCCCCTCCCACCAAAAAAAAACATAGGAATTGTAATCCAGTATCTGTACATGACAGAATATTTTTTTCATGTAAATGCAACCTGGCCAGAACCTAAAAATTCTATTTGAATTGAACCCAAATCGGAAAAAAAAAAAAAAAAAAAAAAAAAAAAAAAAAAAAAAAAAACATCACACTGTAACCTGATCCAAAATTGAAAAAATAATTTCTGCCAATAAGCACCGACAAAAACCTATAAGTTTACCTGAAACTCAATCTAAACCAAAAAAAAAATTAATGGAAACATAAATTTGTCCAAGAAAGACAAAATAATTTCCTTTGACATACATTGTCCAGAACCGGAAATTTCCAATTGAAGTCTATCCTAAACACAATCCAAACACTAAAAAAAAAAAAATAAATAAATAAAAAAAAAAAAAATATCCCTCTAATAGTCAATCTATTTGCGACAAAACAGATTGAAATGTAACTCAACAAGAACTTAAAAATTTCATTTCAAGTTGACCCATTACCAGATTTGAACCTTAAAAATAATCTATCCTACCATATCCTGAAACAAGAAAGAAAATGTAATTTCCATTGATACGGACAGACTAGAAGCTGTAAATTCCAATTGAAGTCTATTTTAAATCCAATCCCTGCACAGAACAAAATATTTTCTGCGGAAATGCAATCTGACCAGAACTTGAAAATTATATTTGAATTGAACTCACTCCAACAACCCCCCCCCCAAAAAAAAAAAAAAAAAAATTCTATGGAATCTTAACTTGATCCGAAGAAGGAAAAATAATTTCTGCTGATACACATTGACAAGAACCCAATTTGAACTGAAATAAAAATCAGTGTAAACATTAATCTGTTTAAGAAAGACGAATTAATTTCTGTCAACATGCACTACCCAGAACCTGAAAATTCCTATTGAAATCTATCCTTAACCCAATTGAAAAAAACACAAGAAAAAAAAAAACCTAATTAGAACCCTTTTACCTGTGACAAAATAATATATTTTGAAATGCCACCTGAAAATTCCAATTGAATCTGGTTTAAATTTTTCGGGTTTAGGGTAGATTTCAATTGGAATTTGTATTTATAGCTGTTTAGTAAATCAAATGTGGTTCTTAATGGATAAATGTTATTTTACATGATTTATGAGAAAAAAATAAAAAATTTTCAAGTCGTCAAAATATTACATACAATGTTGAAAATCTAGAAAAGACTTTTGATGTAGTGCACTGCAAGAAACCCTAAGCAAATACGGAATATTTTTTAATAGCTGTCTGCTTTTTTCACAAAATTATGTTAAAAAAAAAATCTAAAAACATGAAATGTTTAAATTTATGTACTTTGCATGTTTTATGCTTAGTGACTGAAATGTTCGATAAAAATATGTTAGTTTTATTTTGTAAGTTAAGTCGTCCAAGAATGGAAAGTTTCATATGAAATGAAAATATTTAATAAATAACAGAGTCCTGATTTTCTTTCTTTGTCAGTTAAACATTTTCCTAATTGAAGTATGAAACTTATAGGGTGGACCGGGGTAATTCCTGATCAAAAAACACTAACATCGAAATATCTTTTTAATGTTTACAATAGATGTGACCAAATTTAGCATGGTTAATGATTCACCATGTTTCTATTCAATAAAATATAGGCTTTGATTAAAATATTATTTAAAGTTTGCTTAATTAAAAATTTTTGATTCTCGGTAACTACCCTGGGAACATTGTAATTATCAATTACACCGAGGCAATTACCAATCAGGACATTCTTTTGTACAAATGACAGGTACATTGATTAATTTAGAATATATATTGTCAATTTTAATATAAGCCTGATTTAATTAAATGCCTTCATCCATCTGCAATAATTTTATCAATGTGTAAAGGAAAAAAAAAAGAAAGAAAAAACAAGAACGAAAAGTTATGTGTGCAACATAGAATATGATGCAACTTCCAACATATTCTGAATACTATTTTCATCCATATACAGTAATTTTTCCACCCAGTGCAAAGAACAAAACATAACTAACAAGAACAAAGAATCATGCATACTGCATCGATTATGATGCATTTTCCTACTCATTCTGAATACTGTAAACTTATTGTCATTCATGTACAAGAATTTTACCATTCTGTGCAAAAAACAAAGCATAATTAACGACAATAAAAATTTTTGCATACAGCATGTTTAGATACTTTCCAATTCATTCTGAATACTTTAAACCTATAATTTTCATCTTTGTACAGTAATTTTCCCACCCTATGCAAACAGCAAAACATAAATAAACTAAGAAGAATGAAAAATTACGCATAAGTATAGATTATGAAACACTTTCCAATGCATGTTCAATATTGTAAACCTATCATTTTAATCTATTTGCAGTAATTTTACCAATCTATATAAAGAACAAATCATAACAAACAAGAAAGAAAAACATACAGTCTAAATCAATCTGCAATATTATCAACCTATACATAGGTTGAAACATAATTAACAAGAATCATGCATGCAGCATAGATTATGAAATACTTTCCAGCACATTCTGAATATTGTATCCCTGATCATTTTAATCCATCTGCAGTATATGTATCAACATGTGTAAAGAAAAAACATAGTTAACAAGAATGAGAAATGATACATTACATACAGCATAGATTATAAAACCCTTTCTGAGATGTATGGTGCTGAATGTACATTACCTTCTTATCTTTTACTAACGTATTTTACTACAGAGTTGTTTTTAACAAAATCAGGTAGTACAGCACACATTAATAAAATACGAAATATCTTTTTTTTAAGTGGGTGGGGGAGGGGTAATTAAAGGTGAATGAATCATGAATATGAATTTTTTGCGTTAGTCTTTAATTTTTTGTTTTTATCATTAACCTAAAAAAAGCAATGATATCAGTACAAAAAACCCTGAACGGGTTAAAAGCTTGTGACGCAGCACTTTATCTTATATCTCTAAGAATTTTAAATTTGGGACTTAAAATTAATGATATCAAAATTTATGTGACGCTATGCTATTAATTAATATACATATTAAAATTTTTTCATTAAGGTTTTATCAATTACATCATTCATAAATTAAAAATATGAATCTTAAAAGATATGATATCAAAATTTAAGTGACGCCTTGACGAGGCTTTAAACGATGTTTTAAAATTCCATTTATTTATTTATTGTCCAAATACATTTTCATATCTAAACAATACTTTTTATTTTCCAATACACTGTTAAATACATCACCTTCACTGAATATATATAATGCACTGAAATGTATTTATTTGAATAAATAGATTTATCTTTTGGGCTACGCTGTCCAAAATCAAAAATAACATTTAAATGAATAGTTTTTGCGTCATTGTATCCAAAGTAAGTTATATAGATGCAAATAGATACAATGATGCAAAAACTATTTATTTAAATGTTATTTTTGATTTTGGACAGCGTAGCCCGAAAGATAAATCTATTTATTCAAATAAATACATTTCAGTGCATTATATATATTCAGTGAAAGTGATGTATTTAACAGTGTATTGGAAAATAAAAAGTATTGTTTAGATATGAAAATGTATTTGGACAAGAAATAAATAAATGGAATTTTAAAACATCGTTTAAAGCCTCGTCAAGGCGTCACTTAAATTTTGATATCATATCTTTTAAGATTCATATTTTTAATTTATGAAAGATGTAATTGATAAAACCTTAATGAATAAATTTTAATATGTATATTAATTAATAGCATAGCGTCACATAAATTTTGATATCATTAATTTTAAGTCCCAAATTTAAAATTCTTAGATATATAAGATAAAGTGCTGCGTCACAAGCTTTTAACCCGTTCAGGGTTTTTTGTACTGATAACTATACAAAAATACATGGTATTTTTTTATATTGCAAAGTAGTTGAAAACAGTTTTTGAACCTGGTTTGTTTTGCTATAGATCTGTCAGGACACCTGCCTATGCCCTAATCACGTAAATATAATTGGATTTCCATACAGTTTGATATAAGTTAGTGGCGTTTATCGTTGCCACTTTCGTTTTGAAAATTAAATTAGTGACATCTTTAGTTCCTTTACAGCCACAAACAAAGAATTCCGCTACACTACTGTCTATGTGGTAAAATCGTTTCTCGTGCGTTTAAATAATGCTATATTATTTCAGATTAAATCAAATAATTATGGTACTTAGCTGAAGTGCATTTGGTTATTTTTACACCGATAATGATTCGCATAGCACTTAATGCATGTGGAAGCAAGACATATATCGATTTAACACCTTCGCGACGGGAGCTTTTTACAAAATTTTTAATGTTTTGTCACCAGTTTTAAAAAACATAAACTTGTGCTTTATTGAATCGAGAAAATGTCCCCATTTAGTAAGGCAATTTTTGCAGTAAAATTTTACTGGTGGGAATAAACAAGGATTCTTAAGCCTTTTTTGAGGCGCGTATACGTGTCGCTCGTCCGAAAGGGGTTAAGTAGCAGACTATGAGAAAAAATTTATGTATATCCATTTTTTATTTCTTTTATCATTATAAGAAGAAAGTATTGGATTCGTGAAAGTTTCGGAATTCAAGTTTTCGACGGAATTACACGTGTTTTATGTATCAGAGATTCCAAAAATCATGTTTTATAAAATATCTCTCAGTGATTCTGTGTTGTCTATTGTTAATAAACCACGAAGTATTTAAAGTGTTTGCAATGAAAATAATATATTGGTTCACGCATTTTATTTCTCTGTTAAAAATATCAAATATCCATTAAAATAATTGTAAACAATTTTAAATCACAACAGCAAAAAAAAAAAAAAAAAAAAAAAAAAAGAAAAGAAAAAAAATCTTGCATACAAATACATCAATATGTCTACTTTTTTATTTACTTTTCATCATAAATTTAAACATGCAAAAGTTAATAATGCACATACGTGCAACAAAACTTACATTTAATTATTATTTTTCGTATTTTTCAGTTATTATGCGCATTTTTTTTAATTGCTGCTCGAAAATATTTAAGGAAATTTTCGATCCGAAAGAACTGTCAGAGCGGGATTCGATCTCGCCAAAAAAAAAAAAAAAAAAAAAAAAAAATCCCAAATCCACCATTCTACCGTTATTGCTATGGAGCCACTTGGCGCTAAAGGAAATTTATACGATTATAAACTGTAGCGTAAATATTGCGTTTTATTTTCTCGAGATACCCTGGGAATTGTGTCTTATGGCTATCATATTTTTATATACTCACTACGATGATCAATATACATATGTTCAAAATTATGTTCA
Source organism: Maratus speculifer (assembly GCA_964019185.1). Lineage (NCBI taxonomy): Eukaryota > Metazoa > Arthropoda > Arachnida > Araneae > Salticidae > Maratus > Maratus speculifer. The sequence continues at coordinate 188,380,955 of OZ025297.1, forward strand.
GTGACACCATCCACGGACCATCTCCTTGTTAGAGAGGTCAAACGAGTAATGAAGAGATATTTGGAATATTGAAGAGATATAATGGAAATAGAATACAGCTCATAAAAAATTTTATTACCCAAATGAAGTTAGCAGATTTTACTTTGACGAAGTTACGATTATAATCGATAATTGAGTAATATTTTAGAGTCCTGTACAATCATTAAGCTTGGGCGATATGTCTGTAGTTTTTTATTTTACCATTTATTATTTTATCATTTAACATTCATAAAATCTGTTATAATTTGTTTAAATTAATACGGTCTGTTCAATACTTCCACATACATACACACACTCGCACACCTCTGTTTTTTTACAGTTTTCATTTGTTCGCTTTTGTTTCCATGGAAACTTTGCGATCTTTATATGCTCTCCATTCAGAAATTATTCTGCGTTTATAAATGTTTATGTTCATTTTTAATTTTTAAAACACTTTTATAACAATCCCTGATGACGATTTGGAACTGATTCAAAACGTAGATTTTTCACATGTTTGCACAAACACTTTTATGTTATATGTATCGTTTATACAGTTGTATTTATTTGAATAAAAAAATTTAAGTGCTTTTTAGAATGTATTCTCCAATACATATTTGTAATACATTTTTCATTAACCTTCTGTATATTTATGAAAAACATATATTTAGACAATTTTTTGCAATACCTGTTTTTTATGCACAGATAAAGCGCCAACACGCAAAAGCATCGTCAATAAATTCAGTAATGTCTTCTAATTTGCATTGATATTGAAATTAATTTGATATTCCAAACTTGAAACACACTACATTTTCAGTTTGAAGCTTTCGAAAACTCTTACAATAAAAAGGTTTCCATGCCATCATATGAAATATAAATTAATTCTGAAATTTTTAAATATTTTTTTAGAATATGTGTAGGCACACATTATGTGAATGTACTATATGATCATTACAACCTATACTTTTTAATTTATGAAATTTATTTCTATTGCATTAGAAAAATGCCATAGCTGATTAAATTTGATAATAAAAAAGGTTCTTTTCTATTCACTAACTTTTAATACTTATTCAGAAATTAAATTCATTAAATATTCAACTCATGCATCTGAGAAAAAAAAAGAAGAAAGAAAAAAGAGGTTGTTTTCTTCTATTATGAAAATATGAATCAATTTGTACACATTATGAATATTTCAACATGCATTGTATATGAATGAATGGTAACTATAACTCTTTCTTTCAAAACTACAAAATCGATTTTTTCCACTATAATGTTCTAAAAACGAAGAAATTCTCCCAAGAATTTGGCATGCATTTATTTTGTTTTGTATGTAAATTAAGATTATACGTGCTTCGAATTAAGTAGAAGAAATCTTTAATATTCATTTCTTCTTTATTTTGTTCAGATAACATTGGGAGTACGAGAAACTTGAACTTAGCGCTCCTTTCTCTTTTTAAACCAATTCATGTTTTTAAATTGAGTATCCAACAAATTATACATTTTTTATATTAATAAATGTAAATTAAAAGTAAAACATTTGAGAGGATATATGTTTAAAACTATATTTAGCTTTAATTTGATAAAAATAAAACAAAAAACAATAGAACATTTACTGAACATGTCATATTAAATATCTGTACTTAAAAAAAATATAAACGGAACCATTTTAATATCACTCTTGTTTTTTTTTCTGACACAGCCATTTTAGTCGTAAACTATTGAAGATGGAAAGTTCAAATTGGAAATAAAAAAAAAAAAATTATTAACTCACATATTTACGGATAATTAAACAATTATAAATATATTTAGGAAAACTAGACAGGGTCTAGTAAATAATAATTAAAAAATCTTTCTTTTATCGTTTCGAGTATCGATTGGAAGTTACCATAACGCTGAACTCAAAAGTACATTTTTTTTAAATTTTACGATTATATTTTTAGAGATATCGTTGAAAATGTAGTGTAAATATATTTCCCCCTTTTCCAATCTATTTATGAATTTACTGGGATTAAAATTATGAAAACAATAAGAGATAATAACCGTTAATTTAAACCTGGCAGGAAAACAATTTCAATTACAATATCTAATATAGTTTTTGTGAAAAGCGCATTTTTCCGTTACACACTTTCAACACTGGCAATTTCCAGCTTGTTCCGTTTTTTAAGCATTTCACAGGCCATTCGAGAAAGGGCTTTTCCATAATCCGGAATTCCAAGCAATTGATTGGCTGTTACTGACGACTTGCTTCCTTTAAGGCTTCAAAGACGCTGAAACACAAGATAGTTGTCAAGATAGAGTCACAAGATAGTGACTCCCCTAGAGTCATAGGATAACATATAGACGTCTGTAATTTAAAGCGACTTTGATCCATCGTGTAATAGCACTTTAACAAAACTATGCCACGTTCGCGATCAGTGTTTTCATATGTGTTTGTACCATGTTCTCCAACTCTTTATTCATGCGTATTATCTTTATTCATATCTTTATTCATTTTTGCGAAAATTTTTTGTTCGAGATCTGAACAAAATTTAGTTCTCCAAAATGTTTGTTCGGAATAGATAATTCCGACCCGGTCTTCCTTTTCGAATTTCAGTCCTGAAAGGATTCTCCTTTAACTGTATCTGTAGGCATATTTTTATTTCCAGTTTGTAAGGTGTGATGGACAGACGATTGAAGTGCTGGCTTTAAAACTACTGTTTGCTGAAGTTCTGTTATTAATATTATCATTAATATGTGTTAAATGACGAATCCCCAATAAATGCTGGAATTTTATGTTTATAGCTTTATTTAACATTTGATATAAATAAATAAACGGACATGTTTTTTTTTTTTTTAATTAAACTTTTACATCAATGTGCCATGTACTTGACGTCACGCCACAGATCTTAAACACTGCGTTTTATAAATCTGCTTTATACCCATCATTTTTTAATTTTTCAATCCATTTGTAGATACTTCGCTGCGACAAGTCACTGTTTCCGTATTGTGCCGAATGTCTTCCCTTCACAAACCCTTCATGGACCTACTGACGAAAAACGGATCACAGATTGATCTTACTCATTGCTACAAATCTTCAATGAAGCCGTCATGGTCAGTCTTAAGCAAAAAAAGGTGAATGGAGATTTATGATCAGAGTTTCGTAGTATGGCAACAAAATAAACGAGCACAGAGGTCAGTGTGATTAATGTAAAAAGGGTTATTTATAAATTGCAAATAAAGTTTGAGTTACCATCATTTTTTATCTCTACTTATCTTAAATTTAATGAAGTAAAACATGATTATAGAAAAGAATTATTCAAAAAAGAAAAAAAAAAATGCGCATCCTAAACATATATAGTCCCATACGATCCATAAATGCGACTATAATTTTATTCACCTGAAAAAAACCTCGTGGAATTTTTTTAATTACTTTTACATGAAAATCAATATGCAAAACAATTTTTTATATTAAAATCAATCAGAAAATTATTATTTTGCATATTTTGACGAAAGGTGTTATGCACGAAGAAGATAGCAGTACATTAAAGAGGACATCGCTTAAATATTTTTCATTTTAATTTACTGATCTGTAGTTTAGAGAAAAAATTGTTTTTTTATGTTCGCATTTTTCTTTCATGAAATCTCTTTTGATCTTTTTAAAAGCATTTTAGATAAACAAAAGTATTTTACATCCTGTATATAATATGTTTTAAAAAAGTGCAACAGGAATCTTTTTCAGCTTTCATATGTTTAGTTGATTAGCTTTATACTTACTTTCTTTTATTACAAATTAAATTTATTTATTTTTTACTTTTATATTATTTATTGATCGGAAAAAATATCCATATACATGCATACACTTTGGTAAATAAACAAATTAAAAAAATTCTCGTGGTATAACTTTTTTTTTGTCAATAAAGTAAATGTAGGCATTAAAATATTGTTTTAGATTTTTTATTCATCAATGTGGAATATCTTTTGATTTAAAGAAAGGGAAACGTTTTTTGGTTGAATGAAAGAAACTATTATGCGTAAAAATGATGATGAGATTTTACGCTTGATGTGACAAATTTCATGTTCGTTCTTATCTGCTAAAATGATAATTACCATTACATTTTTTATTAATATTATTTTATAGAATAAGTAGAATGGAAATTACAAACAAATTCAACAGCTGTCAAAGGAGGAATTAATTTTTCTCAAGCAATAATTGATAAGTTAGATTTAAAAACAAAATACACATTAGTTTTTACAGTATTCTTATATTTAAGTTTTACTTTTGATTATTAGTTTAAATACTTTCCAGCAATATTTTTATTAGCAATTAGTGTAAATTAAGTTCAAACAAAGCGTTAATAAAAGCATCCATTGACAAATAAAATATTAATTACTATAGAGCATTTTTTTACTAATGAATTTTGTGTTGACTCAATAAAACATTACATTAAAAAATAATATCTTCTTTATATTTCCGTGTATTTATAGGTATTATTTTTTATTATATGCGTAAAACTCTTACAAATTAACCCTCTTTCTATTTATGTATGTGTATTTTTCTTAAACATTAATGATTTACATATCTACATATATATATATATATATATATGTATGGGGATATTAAATGAATTGCACAAAAAAAAGGTTTAAATGTAACATCGAATCAATTATAATTAATAATTATATAATATGAAATAATTTAGAGAAATTAAATATTTAATATGTATATAAAATGTACACAATTTCAAAAGAAATAATGTTGTTACTAAATTTTCCAATAACTTCAATAACATATAGGACTTTTCTTCATACTCAAATGTTAATAACTAACAATCCACAGCTGTAATTAACGTAGTGTGAGATATTTCTTTAAAGCGTAGAATGCATTTATGTAGCGATATAAATTATTTTTTTATCAGTCTTGATATAATTAAGTTCTACATTGATGTTATAATTTTGAACAGAAAAAAATTTCAAATTATATTACTATAAAAGTACTAAAAAATTTGTTATCAGGCTAACATCAAATCACTGGTAGTGTAAAGTGTATGTTACTGGTGCCGTCTACGCAGAACCGTGATTATGGTGGATGACTTAAAACGAGGCCCGATAAAAGGATTTTGCTAGGCCTTTTCCTTTCAGACTTTTAACTATCTTATCTACTATACTAACAATAAAAAAGAATATTTTTCACCTGTATATTGTGATCAGGGCAGCCAGGGTTGGATTTTGCAGCCATTATAAAGCAGCAACATTCAGTGTTGAATTCAGACACTTTTCTCCGGGAGAGACTTCTGTGGCTCCAGGGGGGAAATTACACTTTTTTTACCGTTGAAAACACAAACACTCAGATTTTTCGGGGGGTGGACAATTGATAGTTCTGGGGGGATGTCACCCCCGGGCCATCCCCTGAATTCAACACTAGTCGCAATTGCTTGTGAGTTTGTAAGTGTGTGAGGGAGTGACCTTTGTCATAAAGGCACTCTAGCATTTTTGAGATCCTGACATCAATGATTTAACATGTGTAAGCGTGAAAGCGACATCTATCCTCTCTTTTACTTTAACTTTCTAGAGCGTGTGTGTCTCTTTCGGATTCTACAGTTATGTCGCGGATAGTAGTAATATGTAAATCTGTAGTATCTCAGTTTGCAGCATATAAAAGCTTGGAGTTTGAGTGTGTGTAGAGTGTCTCTGGCGGCGTTAGCCAGCTAAGAGTGTGTCTAGCTGCATTAGCCAGCTAGTGGCGTCTAGCAGTGTGTGTCTAGCGGCATTGGATAGCTAGTAGTGAATCTAGAGCAAGCGATATCAAGTATTAGCGAGCCTCCAGTGAATTGACAAGGAGTTTTGGAATTCGATTCGAGAAGTTGGCCGATGGTAAGAAGTTAATAGTAATTAGGTTGACTATTTCACAGTTAATAAAGAATATATCTACAGCCACGGGCTGTCTAATAAAATTTTATCTATCAGCTTAGCTGAAGTTTAAGGAGAAGTAATCTGAAGTGCCCCGATTGTGTTAATGCCGGAGCTGTGAGTATGAGTTTAACCTTTTAGTATTGTTATCAGTTGTTAAAATTACAGAGCTGCTCCACGTCCCTTGAGCCCTAATCGTTTTAAATAAACTGCTTTTATCTTATGTTCTGAGTTATGTCTGCATTCAACACGCAGTGCGAGCACCCAACCGTTACAAGGGTAATTTTTGGAACTACAGAACCAATTTCAAAAATAATGGCGGCAAATTGATGGTGAATGTGCCTCTTCCGACATAAGCTATCTTTTATGCCAAGACCAATATATATGTTTAACTAAAATTATAAATTTATAGTAAATATTTTATAGTGTACCTTTTTCTTTTTATTAAAGAAAAAGCATTTTGTATCCAGGTGAGAGGTCTCTCTAGGTTCCGAGGCCCTGTGCTGCCGCACTTGTCACACATTGTATACAGAACCTGATAACGGATGTCTATCTCTTTTAGTTTTATGAATTTAAATGAAAGGCCAGCTAAATCCAAGTTCATCAATATATTCTTAAATATACCACAACCAGAGTAGATAGGAATGATATATTTAAAAGAAAATCGTCCTGGTAATCTTAATGTTGAGTGGTTTCGCTTTCTTCAAAGGTGTACAACCTTGAATTTACATGACATTATATTTTTAAATGACAATCAGTCCAAACCAACAAAGGAGCCTACATATAAGGACTGCGGAGTTAATTTGCACAAGCAGATAACAGTAAGATATACTTTAGTTACAGATGGTCATTTATTTGCTTGAATTGACCCTAACTTTGGTTAGTTGTTTGTATGAGTTTTATTTCTCACATTTTCCCAATCTCGTCACCTGAGAATAATAAGGTTCTATCTATGTTTTTGAAAAAATTGACTTATCGATAAAGAAATGTTCTATTTGCATCCATAAAGGCATTTCTGGATTAAAATAATGGTACAACACAATCGTGATACCATATGTAAACTGTATATAACATCATTGTGATGTAAAAATGCATTCATATATACAAATAGAACATTTTTATATCGTTAAGCCATTTTTTTTTCAAAAGCACAGATAAAACCTTATTATTCTCAGGTGATGATCTGTCTATTTCGGAAAGATTTTCAAATCCCTGCGAATCCATAGACAAAGAATAAAATTAGTTCAAGGCAGAATATTGTTTAATACGAAAAAAAGATTTGATCCCGATCGATTCCGCTTTAGACAATTTTTACTATGAAAGTTAATAAATTGTATGCCGCAATATCATAAAATGAAAATCTATCATAATTTATAAATCTTTTATAATTTTGTTTACTACTAGTGGCAAAATTTAGAGAAAGTGTTAAATCTTAAATTTTAATATATTAATGAAACCAAATAATTTTTTATTCTCAGCAGAATATTTCATGGCATTTTAATTGATTTACCCTTTCCTTATGGTTATTGTCAATTTGTTAAAGCGACGAGATTAATTAAACCCTTGGATGTCGCGCGATACCTATAAGTGCCGCGAAAAAATGCTTAAGACTCCTTGTTTATCCCCACCAATAAACATTTACTGTAAAAATTTGCCTTATTTAATTGGAGCTTATTCTCGATTTAATAAAGCACAAATTTCTGTTTTTAAAAACCGGTGAAAAAGCATTTAAAATATCGTAAAAGGTTCCCGTCGCGAAGATATTAATATTAAATACATACACTTAAAAAATTTTAATTAAAACACATAAATTGTCTCTAAAAATCTAATCGATTGTTATAAAATTATTATTAGTTATGGGATTTTCATAATGTCCAGAGTCATAACGTCGATTGACACAATATGAAATACATCATTGCAACCGGATATGATTCTGTTGTTGCAACTGTGTAATGGTTTACTAATTGATTGTTTATCGATTATGCAAATTTTCATCCTGGACATGATTAAAGAATAAGCGCTCCTTGTACCAATCGAATTTTTAAATTAAAATGTATGTGTAGAACTAAAAGACTTGTATATTTTTAACAATGTTAATTTACAGAGTCTACTGTAAATTTACGGAATATATTCACTGTTATTTAACCGAATCTTTGTTTTTATAATCTCTGTAGTTTAATATAAAACTTAAGAAAATGGATTTCCCGTAGGTTCTCTGTAGTTTCACAAAGAAATAAATAATTAAATGATATAAATACATAGTATTTAGACGCTATTTTACCATGCCTGTATTAATTCAAAATATTATTTCGATTATAAATATATACAGGACAGTTGTACCATAAAATTTAACTAATAAGAATGTATTTATTAAAATACAATACATTGCTCAAAGGTGCATAAAACAAGAATTTTAATATACACTTGTACAGTTAAAATAAAATATAAATATAAACTGTTACTTGTACCATGTTGGTTTCGTTATGTTGATGATGTTTTCATCTTATGGAACCACGGTTTGGCTGGATTATATGTTTTTCTACTAGATGTCAATAAATTAAGCAATAGTATCAATTTCACCCTTGAAGTCGAAGAAAACGCCTCCCTACCATTTTTAGATGTTGAAATTAATAGATGCAATTCAAGTTTAAAATTTTCAGTTTATAGAAAACCAATAAAAGAAAATACAGCTATCCCGTTTTCAGCCAACATGCCTTTCGAATACAAAATATCTGCTTTCAGGTCATTTATTAAAAGAGCTTTTATGATTTGTTCGGATGACATATTAAATCAAGAAATTGACTTTATACAGAAAATAGCTTTTGAGCATGGTTTTTCTGCAAAATTTGTAAATAAAATAGTTCTACAGTACAATACTCCTCCCACATCTGGCCAACGACAGGATAAGCTTGTAGTTTACAGAAAATTTCATTATATCCCTTACATATTTGAAAAACTAAAAAAGATCGCACAAAAATATAACATAAAACTTGTCGCCATTCCACCTTCATATCTCATTGACATCATTACAGATAAGATCGACAAAATTCCAATAGATTAAAAATCTGGAATTTATGAAATCCCCATCACTTTATCTAATTATGTTAAAAAAGTCTACATCGGCATGACTACGCGGAAATTTTTAATTAGAATTAAAGAGCATCGCAGAGATATAAAACAATATAAACAGAATATTGCTCTTTCTCGCTTCTACTTGGCGAACAAAGGTTGCCGTATTAACTTTGATGAGGCCAAAATCATAGTTCCGTGCAATAACCCAGTTCAAGGTAAAATAAGAGAATCTATCAAAATCATTGCACGAGAAAATAAACCTTGCAATGATAATTTATCCTACAATATACCAAAAATATGGCATAACATCATAAAATCTTAAAATTTTTATTTCGTTGCAATATTTTAATTTTACTCACGTGTAAGTGGCAACATTTTAAACTTTTAATTCATTTCGATTTTACTTTATTAGAAATATTATCTCTCGATCAAGATGCAAACCTAGTCCTTCCATTTTCCTGAAGACACTCGCAGAAGACGGCGCGAAACGTTGATATTTATATTTTATTTTTAACTGTACAAGTGTATGTTAAAATTCTTGTTTTATGCACCACTGAGCAATGTGTTGTATTTTAATAAATACAATCTTATTAGTTATTTCGATTATTTTAGCACTGTTTTGAATATCTTGCTCTCAGTTGCATTCGAAAGGGAGGAAAAGTGTGGTTTACGACTTTTGTAAGACAGGAACATAAAGCAGTCAGATATAATCTATAAATGAAGTTGTCATATTTGTGTTTAAAAAACACTTTTTGTGACTTTCCATTATTTTACTTTGCTAAGTATCTGACTTCATAAAAAATTAAATGTTTTACCTTTTAAAAATACATTACTTTTTGTCACACGTTATGATTAATTATAAACTTTTCAGATTAAAAAGTTTATTATGTAAATGTCATTTAATTGGAAATTGAATGAATTAATTTGAAATTAAAATGAGAAAGTTTTCTGTCTATATCAAATTTGATTTTGAAATTAGTTCCATAATTGATTTTTGATTTCAGTTTGTTTTAGCAAACTCATTAATTTCAGTCCATTAAATCAGATCGTTTTGTTTATGAAAAATCATGCAGCATATTGTTTTGACGTATGTCGAATATGTTAAAGGAAATTGTCATAACTGACACCTTCAAATAATAATAAACAAAATTTGTTTAGTTTATGAATTATAAATATTTATTTGTTACTATACTCATAATATTTGAAAGATTATAATTAAGAAAGCTTAGCTTTTGCGACTAATATAGGGGGGGGGGGGTGACAATTTATTGTATTTTTAAGTAGGCATATTTTTGTATGGTTATTATCAGGATTCGTACAGGTCCCGTTATTTTCCAGGTAAAATACCAGTATTTTCATACAAAAAAATAAAGCTAATTCAAACTTGCGAAATTTAGCATTTTTAAATAGAGGATTTATATCAGAAAATACTGGTACCGAAGAAATACTCCAGAACATTCCATACGCACCTTGTTCATGTTTCTGTCTAAATATATTTTTTAATATTTTCCGAAATATTAACTATAAATGTACATACTGTTAAAAATTTCATTTCATTTTTAATTTGAACACTGGCTATTTAATTTTTCTGAGAAATGTAACAAACTATACAAATAATATTTAGACGGGCTATAATCTCTTTTTTAAAGATTATGCATATTAATACATCAATATTTTTAGATATATATGGATATGTATTTTATGTTTCAAATGTAAGGCCCATGTCCCAGTTACACCATATTTATTTGAAGAACAGGATAACCATATATCAGGGGCAACTGGACCGCGTTTGATCGATTTAAACCCAACACTAGTAAATATTTTATCAGTTCCTCTTACTATAAAAATGTAATTTCTCATTTTTTTCCAATTTTTTTCAATATTTTTTTTACAGTACAGAAAAGTAATAAACACAATAAAATATTACAATAAAAGCCTACTGGGGTTATCGAACCAAATTTCTGAAATGAGGTAGCCATATTTTGAAATTTTACGATACAGACGAAGAGGTGTACATGAGACAAAGTGACATTATTAGAAAATTATCGAAACGAATAAAAAATACTTTTTTTCGATATAAAAACATAGTTGCATTCTCTACAGGTCTATTGGACATATAGCACTTTTATTGAAAAGAGAATGATAAAAAGAGAATTATTATTAAAAAGAGAATGATACACTTAAGTACTAATGTAGTCATTCGTTCACAGATTTAGCTTGTTATTTTTTCCCTAAAATGCCCATGTAATTTTAATCCCTTGAGGACGAGCGATATGTACACCTGCCGCGAAAAAGCTTAAGCATTGTTGTTTATCCCCATCAGTAACATTGCACTGTAAAATAGACCTTATTTAATCAGAGCATTTTCTCGATTTAATAAGGCCAAATTTCTGTTTTTAAAAACCGGTGACAAAACTTTAAAAATTTTGCAATAGGCTCCTGTCGCGAAGGGGTTAATACATATTGTCTAAACTAAAGTGTACAAATTGTTACCTAATAGCCTGTGTTTTTGTTTAATTAATCAAATAATCTTACATTTAGTGCTTAGACACCTCAACAGCAACATTTTCTTTACAATGCTCTTAAATATATAATATACAATTTATTCCATGTAGCTGATAATTTTTTTTTTTTCAATTGATTATAGTTTTTCAAACAGGACCTGATACCCATATTAAAAAACACAAACACGTATAGATCACAGACTTGCCTGGTCCATTTGCCCCATTTTTATCGGGCAACTGGACCAACGAAGAAAATAAAATGAAACATATATATATAAAGTAAAGTCTGGATTTCGTAATAATCACAGCATAAAAAAAATCTACTGAACCAAAAATCTTGAAAATTGGAGTAAAAATACTTCTTATAACATCGAGTGCCGCTTAGAAGGGATTTTCGAAAATTTCACTCCTAAGGGGGGTAAAAAAAAAAACGAAATTAAAAAAAATTCCTTAAAAATCAGCTTTTGTATTTATTTTTGAAATGATAACGTATTTTAGTGTATTTTTCATGCTGAATCGAATGGTACTATGCAAATTCTTTTAAATCAAGTAGTTCTTGAGATACCAGCGAAGTGGGCGAAGGCTGCTAGTATATACACTGGTGTCCAAAATTTAAGCATAATTGGTAATTAAGTAATTATTTTTAAATAATGAAAGAAATATGAATCGGAATGTGCTGAAACTCCAGGTGTGTAAACAAAATAGCACGCGTCACATATTTTCGCGAAGAGTTTTCCCCGAAATCGAACAGGGGACCGTCAACAAATTGAAAAAGAACGAAGATCTTTTGGATAACCCTGTCAAAACTAATGTAGTAAAAGCGTTCAAGCTGCACATTATGATTAATTGGCTTATTGTAATGTACTGTGTTAATTTTTACAAGGATAGCATGTATACTCGTAGAGAAATTAAGGTTTTTATAAAAACAGTCCTAAGTTTTTCCAAGTTTTTTGCTTATAATTTGCTAAGTTCTTATTATAAAATAATGTTCTTTTTTAAAAATATGACAAACATAATTGTATACAATACCCTGTCATCAGAATTTAAAAATAATAAAAATTGTATGAAAAATGAGTATGTTTAGTAAATAATTTTTCATTGCGCATGCGTCAACGATATCAAAATGTCATTTACATATTGTGTTAGCTAAATGTATAGAGCAACTTCTGTAAAAGTTTCAAAAACATAGCTTGAAAATTCTGAAAATGGTCGCCTATAAAATCAACTCAAAATCCGTTATTCCTAAAGGAAGCAAAAAAATCAGGGGTTTTACCTAAATATAGCTGTACGTGTAATATTGTGTAGGCACTAAACAATGGAATATGGATACAACCCTCATCTTTTTGCTTCATTTGTGGAATAAAGGATTTTGAGTTGATTCTATAGACTCCAATTTTCAGAATTTTCAAGCTATGTTTTTGAAACTTTTACAGAAGTTGCTCTATACATTTAGCTAACACAAGATGCAAATGACATTTTGATATCGTTGACACATGCGCAATGAAAAATTATTTACTAAACCTACTCATTTTTCATAAAATTTTTATTATTACTTACCCATCATACGTAGTATAGGGTAAGTCTTGCAATCGTTTTGAAAATCTAAAAAATTTTTTTGATGGATTTACACGTTTTAGATAGTGGAGATTCCGAAAAACATATTTTTAGAAAAAAAAATTTGCCGTCCGTCTGTCTGTCTGTCTGTCTGTCTGTCTGTAAACGCTCTATCTCCCGAACAAATTGAGATAGAGACTTGAAATTTTGTATGTAGTTAGTATGTAAGAATGGGACGAAGCCTATTTAATATCAGCAACCTCGATTATCCGGAACTATTTTTTTCGGACTCTCGAAAAATTCTCTCTGATGAAAGGTACATAAAAATTTTCGATTTTTTTTGTTTTAAGGAATGAACGTAAAAGGCAATAAAATAACACACATTTGCATATAAAACGAAGTCGATCGGATTATTAGTTGCCGAGATATTTGTAATCATGTTTTCCACATTCTTCGATTTTTCATGACCCTGTATTTCATTCAAATTTCAATTCAGAAGTATATTTTAATTGGAAATGAGACGCTTAATCCGACGCAATTAATTGTTAGTTAATAGAAATATTATTTTTGGAGTTATAAGGATGTTTCTTTTACGCAGTTCGGTACTACTTGAGTAGTTTGGCGTTTTATATAATTTGTCGAAATTCTTACATCAGCAGTTCTTTAATATAGCATTACTATGTATATTAACAATATTTAAATTTTGTTTATGAATTGCAATGCATTGTATAAATAGTTTCACATGTTTTATTTTCATATACATATCCATGATGGGTAAGTATTACGGTGGCCCCCAACGACTAGTTTTTAAATTCTGATGACAGGGTATTGTGTACAATGCTGTTTGTCATATTTTCAGAAAAGAACATTATTTTATAATAAGAACTCTGCAAATTATAAGCAAAAAACTTGGAAAAATTTAGGACTGTTTTTATAAAAACCTTAATTTCTCTACGAGTATACATGCTATCCTTGCAAAAATTAACACAGTACATTACAATAAGCCAATTAATTATAATGTGCAGTTTGAACGCTTTTGCTACATTAGTTTTGACAGGGTTATCCAAAAGATCTTCGTTCTTTTTCAATTTGTTGACGGTCCCCTGTTCGATTTCGGGGAAAACTCTTCGCGAAAATATGTGACGCGTACTATTTTGTTTACACACCTGGAGTTTCAGCACATTCCGATTCATATTTCTTTCATTACTTAAAAATAATTACTTAATTACCAATTATGCTTAAATTTTGGACACCAGTGTATATATATATATATTAATATTAGACAATAAAATTTAATTTTGCAAACTTCTATCTGATAGAATGAACCTAACTGAACACATTTACAGAATTTCAAACCTTAATTGCAACGAACATTAGCTTTTAGAAACTAAATTGCCAGAATATGTATAGTTACATCGTAAAATCATGGTGCAATTGGCCCATGTAACCCTAATTAATGTCAGGTGCATTAGGACCTATCTTGGTGTATAATCATCCTTTTTTTAGGTACATAAATAAGTACACTCATTAATTAGTATGGATAAAGAGTACTCTTCATTTCGTTCCCCCGATGTATCATTAATTTTTTTTTCATTATACGACTTTAAATATTAATTAGTTATGAAACTTCGAATCGGTTGTCAACGTCAAAATTTAAATAAATAAATTTCTCCTGTGCAATGAAGCGTCGTCTGTAAATTCATGTCAATAGTGAATAAGTAAGGTACCCTGGGGTAATAACGCCAAGTGCTTATATTTTGCATAATTATGAAATAATCAGGTAAATGACACCCATGTGCTCTGCGCAGAAGGGTTTTGAGTCATATAAATCGCAAAAAACAGCTTCAAGTTAATTTGTTTCATTTTTAGGTCTTATTGTTTTTACAAACAACTAAAATTAACGCTTGATCTAAAATTTGCGAGATACGTGTTGTGATGTGTGTCTTTTTATCCGGTAATACTTTGTTAATTACATAAATTTGTAGTGCATTTCATGTACTTTTAAAATATTGTTGAAGATTTTGGATATCTTCTCGAGATAATTTGTAATTTAAAATGCACTGCGCAATAACTATACCGGGGTAATAACGCCAATCATTTACATTAATACCCCCGGTTGATTCCCTACAGTGGCCGAGCTACATCCTAAATACTGATTCAAATAAACACAGTTAAAACTGTGACATGTTTCTCATATTTCTATTTAAGCGGTCCTTTTTAAGCAAAAAGAAGCTCACTGTCTGATATTCTTTTGCCTCATCCCCCCCCCCTCCCAAACCACACCTTTATTTTTCTTACACTTTCACAAAAAATTGAACATTTTCAATAGCTTAGAATGCAATTTGACAATTTCTAAGTTTGTAGAGTTTGTATTTTTAGAATTGGGCTATCTACATGGAATTATTCCATCTTATTTCATAGTTTTGGTTGCATGGCGTTATTACCCATATAGGTGGGTAATAATGCCAAATAGCATTGGTCAAGAAAAAACGCCATTACATTTTATGAATACATATCTGTTGAATTATTTTATTTTATACAGATAGTCAATGAGTTGCTGTATCAGATCCTATATTTGTTTGAAAAATACAATCTAAAACTAAGCCGTGAAAATTGGCAGAACCTTAACGTGGCGTTATTACCCTAGGGTACCTTATCTTAAATGATAAATTTTAGATGTTCTTTCAATAATTAAGAAGGTACTGATACAAACATTTAAGAAATTTTCCTCTACTTGATATAAGAGTATGATAGTTCCATCCAAGAAAGACTTGAGGATTTTATATATACTAGTGTTCTCTATTTTTATACAGCATAAATTTGAGGTATGTAGTACACAAAACATTTTACAAAAATAAATTGAAAGAATTTCTCATCGTTAAAACATCATTAATATTCATCAATACTTTCAAAAATTTCATCAATAAAGTTTATTGTTGAAAATATATCATGGAAAAAGCATTAATTGTTTGATATACATAAATTTCATGAGTAATTTCCTCCTAATATTTTTACAGAATCATGGAATTTCTTTAAATTGCACTATCCAAATTTGTTATTGAGAAGTGACACAAAATATTTATTAATATAATAATAGTTACTGTGAAACCTTAATAATTTTATAAATAAAAGTACAGTTTTCTGTTTTCTTCTCTGAGTCGCTTTTAGACATTACTTTTATACCACTTTTAAACATTTATTGTTATGTAGTTTTAAATAGCGATTATTACATGTTGGATTATACATAATGATTGCCAAATGAATATAAATAGTCCTTCCGGCAGTGCCGGGAGGAAGAGGTAGCTTTCATATACTTATATATATATTTATTTATTTAAAATTAAGTTATATTATTCAAAAATACTAAGCTCAAATTAGTAGAACCTGATTAAGAGCTTGTTCGAAATCTTAATTCAGATGCACATGCACACTTATATTGAAATGGATTAATATATATATGCGATAACTCAGCCATTTTTTAAGATACAGACGAAACAAAAAATGCTCCGGAATATTTGTATCAAGGTCAAATGCATAAAAGAAAAATATTTTTCAATTTCTCACTTTCTTGTACCTAATTTCAAATTTTAAAATTTATAAAAAAATTTAAATGGCCGCCATTTTGAAATAAGATGGCGGATGGAACTGAGTATTAAACTTGATTCAGTCCTCAGTATATACTATGTACACACCAAGTTACATCCAAATCGATTCATAAATACGTATGTTATCATGTGACAAAAATCAGGTCATTTCAAAATGTCAGCCATAAGAAAAATTCAAAGTGTTATAACTCAATCATTTTTTAAGATATAGACAAAATAAAAAGTGTTCTGAAATCGTTGTTTTAGGTTCTAACACGTAAAAGAAAAATAATTTTCAACTTTTATTTTTTTCGCATTTAATTTTAAATTTTAAATTTTTTTTAAATTTTTAAATGGCTGCCATTTTGAAACAAAATGACGGATGATGCTGGCCAACGAACTCGGTTGAGACATTTGCATGTACTATGTACATACCAAGTTTCATTCAAGTCCGTTCATAAATACGCGTGTTATCACATGACAAAAATCAGATCGTTTCAAAATGTCATCCATAAGAAAAATTCATTGTGCTATAACTCAATCATTTTTTAAGATATAGACAAAATAAAAAGTGTTCTGGAATCGTTGTTTTAAGTTCTAACGCGTAAAAGAAAAATATTTTTCAACTTTTAATTTTTTCGCATTGAATTTTAAATTTAATTTTTTTTAAATTTAAAATGGCCGCCATTTTAAAACAAAATGGCGGATGATGCTGGCCAACGAACTCGGTCGAGATATTTGTATGTATTATGTACATATCAAGTTTCATTTAAATCGGTTTATAAATACGTTAGTTATCGCATGACAAAAATCAGATATATATATATATATATATATATATATATATATATATATATATATATATATATATATATATATGGTTATATATATATATATATATGTGAACATTTGGACGGAGGGTGTTTTTGGGGTCTGGGGGTCATGATCGGTGAAAATATACCAAAATTTTCCATAAGTGCTTTCCTCCGGACGGCTGCAATAGGTAGCTTTTTACTTTTTGTAATGAAAGCTACCTAAAATTTATTAATTTACCGTTAAAAATTTTTCAACCAAAAAGCATTAAATGTTTGATATAAGTAAATTTATAATTTTATATGTTACCTAAATTTAATATTTTATAAAATCCTAAATTTTCTTTAAATTTTGTATTATCCAAATTTCTTTTTAAATAACGACTCTAAATACTTAGTAATAAAATAATTGTTATCAGATTAAGTAGAACCATGATATTAGGCGACGTTTCTTCTGTAGATATATTATATTTATTAAAGAATATTTTTAAAAAAGCCTATTTTTTATTTGCATAAAGAATTCGTATTATATTATACATTAGTCTCGTTATTACATATATGTGACAATTACAAATGTTTGTTGGAAATATTTTGTAAATGTAAAATGATACCTCGTGAGAGAAGAAGTAATACATTATTTAATAAATTGTCAATGACAGTTTTTCTGTCACATGTAACCTCCCACCCTTCTGAAAAGTTACAAATAAATTTTTGTACGATGTAATTTTTTATATTGTGATCCTCCCCTACCCATCTCAAATAACTTCTTTTATTTAATTTAAGCTTACATTTAAATTTGTACTTCTATGCCTATTCAATCCGCCCTCACATGTTGAGAAATTCAATTAATACTTTTAGAATTCTCTTCATTTAAAATAATAAAAACATTATTTCTTTCTCATGCCTTACTTTATCTGTTCATTTACACATAGAGATAAGCGTAAAAGTAATTCTCAGCTGCTTTGCAATCATTATTTCCAGAATTGTAGAAATAAAGTAAACTAGATGAATCATGCTAACACCTGCACATTTTTACTATGCCTTCTCATGAGAACATGCAACTGCGGTTTAAAAAAATTTCTTTGTTTCAAATCTGAACACTCCGCAGTTATCTACACTACATGGCCAAAGATGACAGGCCACTTGCGATTTTAGACATTTGTTAAATATCTACAAAATTACATGAGAAATTATACTGAATCTCTAAATGTGTAACCATAATGGCACAGGTCACACATTTCTGTGAAGATTTTATCCCGAAACTCTATAGGGATGTGTAACCATAATGGCACAGGTCACACATTTCTGTGAAGATTTTATCCCGAAACTCTATAGGGGATCGTCAACAAATTTAATAAGAACAAATATCTTTTAGATAACCCTCTCAAAACTAATGTAGCAAAAGCGCTCAAACTGTAGATTAAGTAGCTTTATGTAAAAAATGTAAAATATTGTGTTTATTTTTATGTGGATAGTATGTATACTCGTAGAGAAATTTAGGTTTTTATAAAAACAGTCCGAAAGCTTTCCAAGATTTTTGCATATAATTTGCAAAGTTTTTGATATAAAATAATGCTCTTTTCTGAAAATATGACAAACAGCATTGTACTTCATACCCTATCATCAAAATATAAAAAAAACTAGTCGTTGGGGGCCACCGTAATACTTACCCATCATGGATATGTATATGAAAATAAAACATGTGAAACTTTTTATACAATGCTTTGCAATTCATAAACAAAATTTAAATATTGTTAAGATACATAGTAATGCTTTATTAAAGAACTGCTGATGTACCAATTTCGACAAATTATATAAAACGCCAAACTACTCAAATAGTACCGAACTGCGTAAAAGAAACATCCTTATAATTCTAAAAATAATAATTCTATTAACTAACAATTAACTGTGTCGGATTAAGCGTCTCATTTCCAATTAAAATATACCTCTGAATTGAAATTTGAATGAAATACAGGGTCATGAAAAATCGAAGAATGTGGAAAACAGGATTACAAATATCTCGGCAACTAATAATCCGATCGACTTCGTTGTATATGCAAAATGTGTGTTATTTTATTGCCTTTTACGTCCATTCCTTAGAACAAAAAAATTCGAAAATTTTTATATACCTTTCATCAGAACGAATTTTTCGAGAGTCCGAAAAAAATAGTTCCGGATAATCGAGGTTGCTGATATTAAATAGGGTTCGTCCCATTCTTACATACTAACTACATACAAAATTTCAAGTCTCTATCTCAATTTGTTTGGGAGATAGAGCGTTTACAGACAGACAGACAGACAGACAGACGGACGGCAAAATTTTTTTTCTAAAAATATGTTTTTCGGAATCTCCACTATCTAAAACGTGTAAATCCGTCAAAATTTTTTTTTCGATTTTCAAAACGATTGCAAGACTTACCCTATACTACGTATGATGGGTAAGTAATAATAATTGCATGAAAAATTATTAGATTTAGTAAATAATTTTTTGTCACGCATGCGTCAATGATACCAAAAATTCCGTTTGCATATTGTGTTAGCTAAATGTATAGAGCAACTTCTTTAAAGGTTTCAGAAATATAGCGTGAAAATTCTAAAAGGGATCGTCTATAAAATCAGCACAAAATCCGTTATTCCCAAAATGAAGCAAACAAATCAGTTAGTCCGGGAGCCGACCGTCGATTTACCTAAGTATCGAATACAAGGACCGGACATGCATCAAAATGTAGGTCTCAGTGTGCACATTAAGAATATCACTGACTGCCAGGTCCTATCCTGTCGGAACCCAAGGCAGCCGCACTTTTATGACGTATATTTTGAGTGTTTACCAATGTATCGAGTACAAAGACCAGACATACATCAAAATGTAGGTCTCAATGCGCACATTAAGAATATCACTGGCTGTCATATACATCAAAATGTAGATTTGAATGTGCACATTAAAAATATCACTGGCTGCCAGGTCCTATCCTGCCGGAACCCGGTGGTAGCCGCACTTTTATGACGTCAATTTTGAGTATTTGCCTATGTATGGAGTACAAGGACCAGACATACAACAAAATGTAGGTCTCAATGTGCACATTAAGAGTATCACTGGCTGCCACATACATCAAAATGTAGGTCTCAATGTGCACATTCTGAATATCGCTGGCTGCCAGGTCCTATCCTGCCGGAACCCGGTGGCAGTCACACATTTATGACGTCAATTTTGAGTGTTTGCCTATGTATCGTGTACAAGGACCGGACATAAATTAAAATGTAGGTTTCAATGTGCACATTAAGAATATCACTGGCTGCCAGGTCCTATCCTGCTGGAACCCGGTGGCAGCCGCACATTTATGACGTCAATTTTGAGTGTTTACCTATGTATCGAGTACAATGTCAGGACATACATCAAAATGTAGGTCTCAATGTGCACATTAAGAATATCACTGGCTGCCAGGTCCTATCCTGCCGGAACCCGGTGGCAGCCGCACATTTATGACGTCCATTTTGAGTGTTTACCTATGTATTGAGTACAAGGACAGGACATACATCAAAATGTAGGTCTCAATGTGCACATTAAGTATATCACTGGCTGCCAGGTCCTATCCTGCTGGAACCCGGTGGTAGCCGCACATTTATGACGTCCATTTTGAGTGTTTACCTATGTATTGAGTACAAGGACAGGACATACATCAAAATGTAGGTCTCAATGTGCACATTAAGAATATCACTGGATGCCAGGTCCTATTCTGCCAGAATTCGGTGGCAGCCGTATATTTATGACGTCAATTTTGAGTGTTTGCCTATGTATCGAGTACAAGGAACGGACATACATGAAAATGTAGGTCTCAATGAGCACATTAAGAATATCACTGGCTGCCAGGTCCTATCCTGCCGGAACCCGGTGCCAGTCGCACTTTTATGACGTCAATTTTGAGTGTTTGCCTATGTCATAAATATACGGCTGCCAACGGGTTCCGGCTGGATAGGACCTGGCAGCCAGTGATATTCTTAATGTGCACATTGAGACCTACATTTTGATGTATGTCCGGTCCTTGTACTCGATACATAGTCAAACACTCAAAATTGACGTCATAAATGTACGGCTGCCACCGGGTTCCGGCAGGATAGGACCTGGCAGCCAGTGATATTCTTAATGTGCACATTGAAACCTACATTTTGATGTATGTCGCAGCCAGTGATTATCTTAATGTACACATTGAAACCTGCATTTTAATGTATGTCCGGTCCTTGTACTCGATACATAGGCAAACACTCAAAATTGACGTCATAAATATACGGCTGCCACCGAATTCTGGCAGGATAGGACCTGGCAACCAGTGATATTCTTAATGTGCACATTGAGACCTACATTTTGATGTATGTCCTGTCCTTGTACTCAATACATAGGTAAACACTCAAAATGGACGTCATAAATGTGCGGCTACCACCGAGTTCCAGCAGGATAGGACCTGGCAGCCAGTGATATACTTAATGTGCACATTGAGACCTACATTTTGATGTATGTCCTGTCCTTGTACTCGATACATAGGTAAACACTCAAAATTGACGTCATAAATGTGCGGCTGCCACCGGGTTCCGGCAGGATAGGACCTGGCAGCCAGTGATATTCTTAATGTGCACATTGAGACCTACATTTTGATGTATGTCCGGTCCTTGTACTCGATACATAGGAAAATCGACGGTCGGCTCCCGGACTGAGTGGTTTTATCCAAATGTACCATTTGTACGTGCTATATTGTGTATTCTATATTACCATTAATCAATGACTGTATGGATACATCCCCTCATCTTTTTGTCTCACTTTCCATCAAAATACTGATTGTTTATTATACAGTGTCCCTATATTTACTTCTAATTTTCAGTTTGACTGTAATTACTATTAAAATTTTGTTACTTTTTGAGTTTTTGTACAATTGTTTGAAATATCTGAATGGGTGAAATTGGTTTAGAGTTAAAACTGTACAAAAAGTTCAATGTATAAAAAGTGTTCTTTGAATTAATTTCTCATTATTAGGATATTCGTTCGGAGAACTAGTAAGATCTTTAGAAATATTTAAATAGATGAAATTTAGTTTAAATTAATT
Source organism: Maratus speculifer (assembly GCA_964019185.1). Lineage (NCBI taxonomy): Eukaryota > Metazoa > Arthropoda > Arachnida > Araneae > Salticidae > Maratus > Maratus speculifer. Next base: position 188,403,475 of record OZ025297.1, read on the forward strand.
CTGTACAAAAGTTTAGGACAGAAACACTATTCTATGAGTTGTTCGCGGTTTTTAATCTTCTTTTGATTAAGTGGTTTCGCATATGGTTCGCAGTTTTTATTTGATAATTTCTGTCACAGATAAATGACTAAATGACTATTTGCATGTACAAAATGCATTATCGCATTATAGAATTTTGAATTCTCATTTAGATTTTAACTACTGTGAATGCAATATAGATGACCTAAATGCGACAATAATATACACTTAGTATGAACTACAGATAAAGATTTCATTTGATCAAAACAAGTTTATTTAAATTAAAATCGCAGAATTCAACAATTTCTTGATCAATAAAATACATAGATTGCATTCACAAAATGCCACAAAACTTTGGAAACGTGTCTCATTTAAGCTTAATGAGCTCATTTTATATATACTGTTAATATTATATTAAAAAAACAACAACACATAAATAGTTTTGTTTTATTGATATGTATCGCACACAAATACTTATTTTAAATCCTTCTTAAATTTATAATATTTGTCTCTTATTCCTAAGTCAAAGCAATTAAATGAAAGATAACAATATTGATTATGATTGCTGCTCTTTTTACATATAAATTTTATTATATTTCAATTTTTTGGTATTGTTGGCAAAATCAGAATTATCCAATAAATGTAATATACTGGAAAAAAAAGTTTCCAATACAAGTTTTTTTAACGAGAATAAAAGAATCCAAGGAAAAATTTCATTAAGTGAAGTGGTAATTTATAATGATTATGGTGGCATTCATAACAAAATGAATTGGCTCAAGGCTTTAGAAATAAAACAAAAAATATGAAAAAACCCAGCTTTATGCCATTTTGGAGAGATTCCCATATTGTTTCAGCCTATTTCATGCAATCATCATTTTTCTAATTAATATAAAAATGGCTCGGGGTAGAAAAATGTAATTTACCTTTTTACGGAATTAAAAAAAATCTGTTTATTCACTCTCTCAGAATACATACAGTAGGGGAGAGTGGGGATACTTGAGCATAGGGGATACTTGAGCCACCCCTATTATCTCTACAGTTAGTTAATTTTTCTTTCTAAAACTGCCAATATGTTAACACATTTATAGTTCTGAACATGTAAAAAAGAAATCACACATCTTGGTACCATTTTGAAAGTATAGTGATCAATAGTTGTCTTTTCCCTATCTGAAGTAAATTATTGGGTACATGGTTTTTTTGTTTTTTTGTAATCAAAGTTTTGTTTAAAGTTGCAACTATATACATAAATTTAATAAGCATAATTTCAATTGTATTTTGAATTTAAAATAGTTCTAATAGCTGCATGCTTTATTTAGTAAAACTGTGGGAAACAAAACTAGTGGTAGTGGGGATACTTGAGCCAGTGAGAGTGGGGATACTTGAGCCATGTCTCAACCCTCCCCACTAGAAATTAAACATAGAAGAAACAAACAAAAAATAAAATTCCTTCCTTATATTCACTAATAGATTTTTTTCTGGATAAAAGAGAGAATAATTTTTCATTTTATTTTATTTTTCTTAAAAAAATAACGACTTAAAAATGTTTAAAAATGTATATTTTTTAAATGAAAATATCCATTTTAATTTTCATTTTGACGAGCAAAATAGCCTGTCTAGATAAATGTAAACATAGTTTTCAATTTAACTTTTATTAAATTAAAATAACTTTTTAAAACTGTTTTACAGGTGTAATCTCTAATACTTTAATTAGTTAGGTCCAACATATTAAAATATTTATTTTTTAATATAACATATTAAGATTAATATCTTATATTGAAATCGTAACCTCTGTTGCTGTAATTTTTTTTAACTAAGAAAATTGAAGAAAAATTGGTAAAAAGAGCGCACAAAAAACCAGAAAAGCAACAAAAATCCCAGTTCAAACTTACCTGCATGGAGCCAAAGAGGAAGACAAAATCTTTTCCTGTGAAATCAAAAAAGTGTTTGAAATAGTAGAATGATACATCTGGCTTAAATTCCGACAGCTACTAAATTAAAAGCATGAGTTCGACATTATCATTAGAGGAAAATTCTGCCAATGATGGTGATGATGTGAAAAGAAAATCTTCTATTGATGGTTGGTTACTAATAAAATATGCCAGAAAGAAAACTAAAAATATTTGTTGGATAAGCACTTAATATTTTGAAAATGAAATTTGTCCGAAGAATAGCAGATTCCAAATTTAAATGACTCTGAACTGAGGGTGTTTCTGCCGTCGTTATAACTCAAGTTGAAATTATTATTTGACAACCAGTTCTAACGACAAAAAATGATCATATTACTAACTTTGTTTTCTCAATTGGTTTGGAAGGACTTTATGTTTCATAATTTATCATTCTGTAAAATGTTTGTGCAAAAATAAAGCGAAAAAAATTACTTTTGTATGTATTTTTCCGTAGTGGCTCAAGTATCCCTTCACCATGGCTCAAGTATCCCTCCCATGGGGATACTTGAGCCATCATGTAAAACAAAAAATAAACATTTTTTATACATAGAAAAATAGTTCAAAACTAATTGAAAGTGGTTTTCAGTTGAAGAAAAAATATCAAATTTTCATTTTCAATATTTTATTTTATTATAAGAAATTATAAAAAATTAAAAAAAATTAAAATTCAAAAAATGGCTCAAGTATCCCCATCTTCCCCTATATAAGTTACTTTTAAGTATTTGTTTGAGATTTTTTTCCCATAACTTTCTTTACATATATTTTTTTTCTTTTTTTTAAAAGCATTAATTTTAAAAAAAGTCACACGAACGCTTTTTGAAAAGAATTGCATACAACACAATTATTTGTGGTTTATAAACATACGTAATTTAGGATAATAATTTATAGACACGTAATGCGTTATTTATTTTCATTCTTACTAATGCATGATGAATCTAAACTCTTGGGCAAACCTTTAAGCGTTGATAGTACACATAACAATATTAAATGGGAAACCAAGAATCTCAAATGTTTTCCGAAAGATCTATGCGCCCTTAAAGTTTAAGTTCGAAAATTTAAAATGAATATATATATATATATAATATAATGGAGAAATTGGTCGATTTATTTGCGGTTTACGCCAGAACTATTCTTCTTTATATCACTATTTTCTTAAAAATGAATGTAACATATTTTTTTTAAATGACGATTGAGGAAGTTTTAGATTTTGGAGTAACGAACAAATATTTTTGAACGCTATTTTTCAGATCTCGTTAAATGCTATCAAAAGTTTTGACTTAAATTCTGTGCTTCAAAATCTGAATCATGGGCGTAGTTAAGTAGAGCAAACTTAACTGTGTTCAGAAGGGGTGGAAGGGGTGTTTAAAATTTAAACTTCTGAACATAAATCAGCTTGCGCTATTTAAACACACTCAACGATTTAGATTTTGAACTCAAAATTTAAACTTTTGAAAGCATTTAATGAGATACAAATAATAAAATTAAAAAAATAGTACTTAGTCCAAAGCCTAAAGCACCCTCTATCTGTATTTTTTAAACTTTACCTTTAAAATTTATTTTCCAGAAAATACCGATATAAAAAATAGTTTTAACGGAAAACTCAAACGAATCGACAAATTTTTCTGTTTTTTTAATCAATTGAAATTTTGAACCGTCAACATTAATGGCATCTATCTTTTCGGAAGACGTTTGGGACCCTTAGATTATAGACCCTTATTTAATATTGTTTGTCTCGATGTCTACTATCATCCCAAAAAGTTTTGCCCGAGAGTTTAGATTAACCTTGTATATTTCAACATTAAAATAGTGCTGAATTTTAAATAGAATTTTAAATACAAAATATTATAGAAATATAGATATGTTTACCTCTATGTATTTCTCTAAATGTATTTAAAATATTTTTAAATGACATTATCTTATTATTAACACTTTTCAACAAAGTTGAAAAGTGTTCATGTTTTCGATTTGTCTAGCCATCTGTATGCGCTCTAACTCTCGTAAATATACTGGGATTGCCATAAAAGTTTTGTACGGTGTTGACGTTTACCATAGCACAAACCCTATTGAAAATGAAGTTTCTATCAAGATTACTTTATTTACAGGAACAGTCAAAAGATTTCCGCTACGTTATGGCTTATGGAGATAAATCATTTCAAATGAATATTAAAGATTTTGACACTCTGTCAAACATTTACGGGAATTAAAAATTAATTGGCATGAACACTTGCGTTCTACTTCACTTCGGGAATAGAAGAATTTTCTTAATAAACTAACTGAAGTAAATAATCTTACAATTTCACGGTATTTTTTGTCAGATAACAATGCAAGTCTAGATTTACATGTTTTTTCAAATATCTCTGAAAAGATTTATAGAGCAGCTATCGATTTGAGATCCTTCTCCTCAATTGTGCAGTTCAGATCTAATTTTCTATGCAGCAAGTCCCGGGTAACCCCACTAAAGCCAATGACCATCCCAAGACTTGAATTATCTGCAGCTCAACTTTTTACAAGGCTAGTTCAAAAAGAAATTGCTACTCTAAAGTTAAATTTTGAAAGGGTTTGGCTCTGGACAGATTCTACAATTGTCCTATTTTGGATTAATACACCACTCCATAAACTGAAAACATTCGTTGCCAAGAGAGTGACTGCGATTCAATCTCTTTCCGAAAATCATCATTGGAACCATGTAGCCTCTAAATCTAATCCAGCAGACATAATCTTCAGAGATACAACAGCAAAGGCTCTCATTCACTTTGATTTGTGGTGGTTCGGACCAGAGTTTCATCAAAGAGAAATTATAGTTCCTAGCCAATTTCCTACTCCCACAGACTTTGAATGTAAACAGCAAATTAAATCTGACTATTGTTTTTTAACAGTCAAAAAAGACACTGACATTATCAATGAATTATATAAATCGAACATTTTTTTTTAAACTAATTAAAATATGTAATTTTATTTTCAGGTTCATAAATAATTGCAAGGGAAAAGAGAAAAACAAGAATTATCTTACCTCAAAGGAATTGCAATTTAGTACACTTTTTTTGATAAAGATAGCCCAAGAAGGTGAGATCGCTTCTGAATTATCAGCTTTGAGAAAAGGGCAACCTGTTCCTACCTGCAGTAAATTAAAATCTACGGATCGACTTATTGATGAAGGTGGAGTGCTTCGCGTTGGTGGTAGGTTAATCAATTCTCATTTGCCTTTTGATGCAAAGCGCCAACTAATTTTAGCCAGTGACCACAAGATCACTAAATTAATTGTTCAGTACTTTCATACCTATATGGAAGTATTTCATAAATAATACTTACATATAGGTGCTCAGTGACTAGTTCATCAAGTACGCATGAAATATTGGTCCATAAAGGCTAAAAGCATTGCCCGAAAAACAGTGCACAATTGTGTCAGGTGTTTCAGGCATAACTCCAAGACGTTAGATCAATTGATGGGAGACCTCCTTTCGCTATGCCTAACATGTAATTGCACATTTTCAATTCAGGTGTAGAGTTTCGCGGCCCCTCCCAAATCAAATACAAATATCAGAGAAAATGAAATTATTCCAAAAGTTATGTGGCTATATTTATATGCATTGCTATTATGGCCGTTCATCTAACGATAGTAAGCGATTTGTTCGCTGCTGCATTCATTGCTGCACTTAAAAGATTTTGTGCCAAGAGAGACAAAGTAAGCACGCTAACTTTTGCAATGCCCCAAATTTTAAAGGTGCGTCAACTGAATTGAATAATTAAAAAATATATATTGAAAAAAACTTAACGAGGAATTATCAAATTTCTTTACAGAAGAATTCATAACCTAGAAATTTATCCATCTTCGATCCCCTAATTTTAGTGGTTTTTGAAATGCTGGTGTTAAGTCCTTCAAACATCATTTGCTTAGAGCAGTAGGAAATAACAAAATCACTCTATAAGACTTTGAAACTCTAGTGGTCCAAATCGAAGGGATCCTAAATTCCCGGCCTTTATTTCTGATGACATAAATGAGTTTGAAGTGCTTACACCAGGCTATTTTTTAATTGGCAGGCCTATCAGCAGTATTCCAGAGCCGCATGTCATGAATATTTCTGATAAGTCTGATGATTGGCAGTTAATTACCAAATATGATCAATGCATTTGGAAACGTTGGCCTATTGACTACCTAAATCCTCTGCAGCAGCGAGATAAATGGCAATTTAAAAAAGAAAACATTAAGCCAGGCTCCTTAGTATTATTAAAGTAGGAAAATCTACCTCCATGTAAGTTGGCTCTTGCCTGGATTACTGAAATAATTCCAGGCAAGGTACTATAAGATTTGTGCACTTAAAGTAAAAACTGCCACTGGCACTTTATCACGAGTTATTTCTAAAGTATGCCTATTTCCCTTTCATGATTAATTTTTATGCATCATTGTATTATTATTATATTATTGTTAAAAAAATTATACTGATCGTTTTATGTATTAAGTATTTTGTACTTAATTTCGTTTTTTTGTTAATTAATTATTAATTGTATTATGTTTATTGATTGCTGAAATATTTCATGCTTCATCCCCGGGCGGCATGTGTTGCGAAATCTTCTCCGATGAAAGTGACGTTTCATTCTCGCCTGCTAGCGATCAAATTTATATGATGCTAAGTGGCAACTTATTTTGCGTTGCCTTGATTAGGAAATATTTTATTATATCGTTTTGAATATGGATCTGGAAAAAAGAAAAAAAGAAATGTACTTCCGTTCGGGGAACACAAAGAAACTAATTTCGAAAATTGAATCTATTTTGAAGAATAATGATATGGAAAATTATTTGAAAATTGAAGAAATTAAATATTGTCAGGAACAAATAAATGAAAAATTTTTGGAACTAAAAAATCTAGATAAAGAAATTTTTCATCTCACTTATGTTAATATGGTTGAAATTGAAGTTTCGTATTGTGAAGAATATATTGAAAAGATTGTTAAATATCTAGGTAGAATGACGCGTTTTATAAAAGAAAATGAAATCAAATCTAGGGATACTGTCTCTAAGGATACGCCAGTAATATATAACAATGACCTGTCACACGCGATCTTGCATAACGAAACCAGAACACTTAAATTGCCAAAATTGAATATAGTTAATTTTTATGGGGACTGTAGTCAGTGGCTAGATTTCTGGAACTCATATGAGGTTGCTGTTGATAACAACGACTCATTGAGTAAAATCGAGAAATTCACTTATTTAAAGACGCATATTAAGTGCTGTTTCTGGTTTTTCGCTAACGAATGAGAATTACGATTCATCAATTCAATTATTGAAAGGTAGATTTGGGAGATCGGATTTAATCAAACAGGACGGTCGTTCTGCCAAGTCAAGCTGGGAAAAAATAATTTGCCCGCCAAACGAACAAACGCCAAGACCATAACGACCGCTTAACTGCTTAATATACTTGAGACAATTTTCCCAGGTTAAATCGACCAAACATGGCATATTAAATTTCGGATATTTAAGAAATGAAGTATCGTAGAGAAATAAAACAAAAACAAGAAGAATTTAATAATGAAAATCTTCAATTTGAGATCAAACTCATCTTCATAAAATAATAATTGAAAGAGATACAGGAGTTTTAAAAAATTATCGAGATACTGAAAATTATCACTTTTTTCTTCGTCAAACAATTTTATTTCAATAAAGGTACAGACTTAAATAAGGAACAGAAAAAAGTATAGAATGCATTCCCGGATAGGAAATTATTCAAGCTACGCGCTTTTGTAAAATTCAGTTTAAAAAAATAAAATTTCTATCCTTAATAAATAAAAAACCTCCAATTAATACACAAATTATGCCTAAGTGTAATAAACCCGCCAATCGTGTATTAGCTACATTAGGGTAAAGCAAATCATTTTAAATGCTGCCACTTCAAGTTTCATATGCCAATCAGATATTTTTCATCGAGGTTATTTTTTGAAATAAAACAGTGTAAAAGTTTATAGCAAGATCTTTAAAATAAAATTAATTTTTGAAGGAAGGGATATTTTCTAAAGTGTAATCATTTAAAATTATTAGCATTTAACGTTTCATTCCTAATGTAAACAAAAGTTTTGAAAAAAAATTGAGTTGAGTGTGATTTTTATATAAAAAAGAACCATGGTTAACGATATTCGCTTTGTGTGTGAGCAAAGAATCAACATAGATAACAACTTTGACGTCATTGTATGATGAAATACGATTTTACCATAAAATGTTTATTTAAAGAGGGTAATTAATCTCTGGAACTACCGAACTAACTTTGTACAATTATATTAACCAATAGTATTTTATATCATATCGATTTACAGCCATCTTTCCATATTTCACGCAAATTTCTAACCAATATTTAACCCATTACCATCCAACGATACCATATAGATTACCTACAACTGAACAAAACTTTTAAATTTCAACACCAGTATTTAAGTACGGAAGTATCTGCTATCTAAATGTCTGAATAAGTAACAATTTTGGATTATAACAACGAATTTGGGAACATTATATTTGAATGTCAAATGCGAAAAGATGGCTTCCAGAACAATATTAAACAGTTATAATCATCAATAATAAACTATAGGTATTTCATTTGCGGGAAGACATACCAATCAGAAAATATCTTTGGCTCCATTTTCCTAGGAATAAATGAATTCACGTTTTTAGCACTTTCCAACAAAGTTGAAAAGTGCTTATGCATTCGGCTTGTCTGTCCGTATGGCCGTACGGCCGTCTGTCCGCGCTCTAAATCTCGTAAATATACTCGGATTGCTATGAAATTTTTGGACATTATTTAGGTTTACCCTAGCACGATCTCTATTGAAAATGAAGTTTCGATCGTGGTTAATGTATTTACAGGGACAGTCAAAAGTTTTCCGTTACATTACGGCCTATCGTGTAAAATCGTTTCAAATGAATTTTAACGTTTATAACATTTTCCAAAAGTTTGAAAAGTGCTTATGCATTCGGTTTGTCTGGCCGTCTGGCCGCGCTCTAACAACTGTAAATATATTCGAATTGCCCTGAAATTTTGTATGTTATTGACGTTTACCCTAGCACGAACCCTATTGAAAATGAAGTTTCTACCATGATTAGTTTATTTACAGGGAGAGTAACAAATTTTCCATTACATTATGGCCTATGGGGAAAATCGTTTCAAAGGTGTTTTAAAGATGTTACACCCTGTCAAACATATTAAAATTTACATGAGGTGCACTAAAATATGCATTCTGTAAAATATGCGGTGAAAATATAGTATTGTTCTTTTATAGGGCCACACAAAAGAATTCCATTGGAAAATGGGGGAATAGTGTGCGACATTTTAAAAATATGTATAACAAAATTGATATATGTCACTGAGGCTTAGTATAAATTATACGATACTGTTTTGCATAATATGAAGTAGGTTGCATTTACAGGGACATACAAAAGATTTCAAATATTATATTCCTTCCGACGGACTGTATATGTTTCCGATCATGGCTGATGGATGGATGTAACATATTTTAATTATGATATACGCATTTAAGTTTCACTAAATCTTTGAACATTATAAGGGTGTGTATAAATGTTATAGTTGATATACAGGGTTATCTAAAACAGCTCGACAACGTTACTGAATATGAGCTTAAATTACTTAAAGGTGGTTCTTAAATAAGGTATATATTTTTAGGCTGAACTCCATTCAATTTTCAAAGAAATGTGCGCAGAATGTAGATAAAATAATATACAGGGCCTCGCAAAGAATTGTGTACTTGGACACCTATGAATGATAACTTATAACAATGTGATTTCAGTTGTTTTAAGGTGGTTTTATTTAAAATGTATTTTAGCTTCTTACTGAGATTTGATAAAGGTACAAGGTAAACTACAGGGCTGAACAAATGCTTTCAAGTATGTTTCCCATTTATTAGCACAAATTGCTGAAAAAGAAATTTTAAGCTTTTTTCTTGGTAAACTAAATTTTGCTATTATATAGTATGTATATTAGCTGACAGATCAAATACAGGGCTGTTCAAAAGAATTGGAATACATATACCCTTATTTCCCTAATTAATAAAGTTTTTTTAAAAGATTTCATGAAGTGTTGGAAAGTGCTTCATAAATTATGCTTAACGCATGATTTTTCTTATTTTTTAAATTAGCTATGCATTTTTATGCTGAATTATATTAAGCATACTAAAAGATGTTTACTGAATACAGATAAAACGATTTACAGGACCACGCAAAAATTGGATACATGACCGTCAAAGGATGATAATTTTTGGAACTGTGATTTTACTAGTTTAAGAGTATTTTAGTCTGAATTAAATTGAAGCTAAATAGTAGTGTGAATGTAAAGATAGCAGATAAAATACAGGGCTGTAGAAATTTATTCAAGTCAGTGTCCGTGTACAGGCACAAATTGCTGAAAGAGAAATTTCAATTTATTACTCGTTTGCTTGCTAAACTAGATTTTCGTATCATATCTAACTAAAATAGCAACTATAAATCTATATTTTATTTCGATTCTATCAGTTTTTTACAAAATTTTCATACTTTTAAATAATAAATTACTCTAAGAAATAATTGATACAGAAATATAATGTACACATATATTTTTTACTTCCTACTTACAGAGGTTCTACGAGAACTCATTCCAATTTAAGTAAGCAGATTATTTAAATTTTATGTAATCTTTTTCAAAAAAAGAAGTGATATCTACTAAAAACACTTTTCAAAAGTAAAAAAAAGCCATGCAAGGGAAAAAAAAGGATGAAAGTTATTGATGAGCGTGGTGGCCATCTTTTAAAATTTTACACAAATTTCCAAGCATCAAGTTTGTAAAGGAAAGCGTAGTAAGTTTACATTAAGTACAATTTAGAACTTCTGATTTTAACTATGGACAAATATATTTAGCATGTTACCACCCAGCGATCTATTTATAGATTGTCTACAACTAAACAAATCTTTTAAATTTCAATACCAGAATTTTAGTACGGAAATGTCTGCTTAAGTAACAATTTTGAGTTTTAAATTTTAACTATGGATTTGGGTACATAGAAATTAGCATACAATATGGAAAAATGGCCGTCAAGCTCATCATGCATAATTTTAAAACATTTGAATTTTCAAATCACGTTTACGATGTATTTAGTATAAGAGAAAAGGATTTCTATCAACATATGCAAACGCATTGACTTGGAAATAGTAATATTTTTAATGAAAAATGTAAAATAATTACCATATAAGCTTGGAAATTTGATATCAGACAATTTTATAGACATAACTTTCATCCTTTTTTTTTCTTGCTTGGCCTTTTTTTTTCTTTTGAAAAGTGTTTTTTAGTAGATAATTAGTTTCCATATGAACAAGCTTTTGCTTACGGAACCTGTAAGGAATTCTTCAAATGTAGTAGGGTTAAGGAAAATGTATGACGCGATTGAAGTACAGATCCGATCACTGCAATCGCTTGATGTTGCAACTGAAACATACAGTAACTTGTTATGTCCGGTAATTTTATAGAAAATTCCCGAAGATTTAAGTTTGAGTTATAATAGGAATCAAGAAACTAGTGAATTATTCGATATTAAGAGTTTAATGGAATTTTAAGGAAAGGGGGTAGAATGCCGGGAAACATCGTTATTGCTAGCTAATTCTAAGGGTGAGAGTGTGAATGAATCAACATTCCGTAATAAGGAAATAAATCAAAACAGTAAAAATAAGTATTATTTGAATCAGAAAAGAAATGATAACACAAAGCTTTTTTCAGCCGCTGTCTTAAAAACTGCTACGAATGAAACTTGCATTTTTTGTCTTGATAAGAATCACGCAAGTATGAACTGTCCTCTGACAATAAATGAAAGAAAACATTCTCTTAAAAGTAATGGTCGTTGATTCATTTGTCTTAAACGAAAACACATCGCTACATTTTGTTTTAAAAGGAATAAATTATGCAAAATTAGTAAATTGCCTCACAATGAATTAATATGCGACAAATGGCTAACCTCCGTTATAAATAATTCGGATGATCAAAACTCCCACTCGACGCAAGATATTATGACGTCATTAGCTTCCATCAGATGTTTCAAAAATAAAATGGAAAGAAAAGAATGTTCTCCTGTTTTGTTGCAGACATATACAAAGGGATAACAAAGGAAACAAAAAATCTGAAATTGTTCGTGTTTTGTTAGATGGGGGATCGAATCGGACTTTTGTTGAAAAACAGATTGTGGATTCGTTAGGTCTAAAGATTATAAAAAGAGAAACATTTCGAATTCATTCCTTTGCGGATAAATAAACTAAATCTATTCAGTGTTATGATATAGTGGAAATTGAATTGGAAAATACAACAGATCCTCATAAATGCATCAAAATACAAGCCGTAGTAATTGATAAGATTACGCATGAAAAAATCGAAATTCCTTCTCAATGGGTTAAGAATCTTGCACAACGTCAAGAAATTGAATTATCTGATAATGCAACTAGTAAAGATATACACATTTTGATTGGTTCAGACTATTTATGGGAAGTTTTGCGTGATAAAATTGTTAGAGTAAGTAGATGTTTAGTTGCAACAGAGAGTTTGTTCGGATTTGTAGTTCAAGATAGGGAAGAAAATTCGGTATTTAGGGATATTTTGGTAAATCATGCGATTGTTATAAGGGAAAAGTTAGAATATGAGAGAGTGAAAAATTTATGGAAATTGTAGGCAATAGGAATTAAAACAGATAAGGAAATGTCGCGATCAGATTTAGACATTATTAATAAATTTAAATAAAATACCTTATATAAAAATAACATATATGAAACTAGGCTGTTGTGGAAGAAAAATTTTAAGGAGCTTAAAAGTAATTATGAGATCGCAGAACGGCGTTTGACGAGCCTATGCAATAAATTTCGTCGCGATCCTGATTTGTACATTAAGTATAAGGATATTATTGAAGAGCAGCTAAAAGAGGGTATAATTAAACAAGTTGAATGTCAATCTGAACATGATAAAGATAAGGGATATTTTATGCCTCACCATGCAGTAGTGCGCTAATCTAGAAAAAGTACTAAAGTTTGGATTGTATACGACGCTTCTTCCAAGAATAAACATGGACAATCTCTTAATGATTGTTTAGACAGTGGTCCCAATCTTAATCCAGATTTACTTAACATTATTTTAAAATTCCGCTGTCAACGAATTGCTTTTTGCGCGGACATACAAAGAGCCTTCCTTGAGGTCGGTATTGTAGAGGAAGATAGGAAAATGTTACAGTTTTTATGGTATAAAGGTGAGGCAGATCTCGATTTCTGTGGCCGTGATGTCAGAATTCTAAGATTCGCCAGAGCAGCCTTCGGTGTCAAATGTAGTCCATTCCTTTTGAGTGGTACCATTAGACTGCATTTGAAGAAATACAAATTTTCGAATCCAAAGGCATATAATATTCTCAAAGAACTGTATGTCGACTACCTAATTAATGGTACGGGCACTGTAGCAGAAGCTTTTACGGTAATAAAGATGCCGTATCTATTTTAAATGCAGCTAACATGAATTTAGGGCGATGGACTTCTAATTCGCCAAATTTAACTGGACAATGGAAAACAAATAAACTAGAATGTCGTGAGGATCCTGTTGATTATAATGTGTCATTAAAGATTTTGGGCTTAATTTGGATAAATAAATCTGCCACTCTTAAAATTGAATTGAGTCCATTATTGAAAATAACGAATACGACAGCAACAAAACGTCAGGTATTGAGCGTATGTGGTATGATGTTCGACCCTATAGGTCTAATAAATCCTTTCACAATACGAACTAAACTATTAATGCAAACGTTGTGGCAAAAGGGTATTAAATGGGTTGAAAATATTTTATTAGATTTGGAATTACAATTCAAGGAATACCTACATGAAATACCGGATTTGAGGCCACTCGAAATACCTAGGCCATATTTCGATGAATTATAAATAGAAAAAATCGAAATTCACATATTTTCGGACGCAAGTCCTAAAGCGTACGGTTGTGTTGCATATTTTAAATGCCATTGGCAAGGGAAAATACTGACTAGTTTTATCATTTCTAAATCTCGAATAGCACCGCTTAAGAAAATAATGGTGCCTAGACTTGAAATATTGGGAACTTTAATTTCGTCAAGACTATCATCATATCTGCGATTTATCTTTCCGACTGTACCCGAAAATAACATCTTATTTTGGACTGATTCAGAAATATGTTTGTATTGGATCAAGGGTAAAGCTGATGACTGCAAATAATTCATATGCAACCTAATTATAGAAATTCAAGAAAAAACAAATCCCTTGTATTGGAATTTTTGTGATGGAAAGTCAAATCCAGCGGATAGACTTACGCGTGGTGTAAGTGCGCGGTCTTTAATTAATGACGAGATTTGGTGGAGGGGCTCTTCTTGGCTTCATGGCATTGATATGAATAGTTTTGAAGGCATCTACATTGGTCACAAAAACATCCCAGATTTTGAAAAGGAAAGAAGAAAAGGTTATCTTGCGCTGCAGGCATTCGTAGAATTGGCTAAACTGTTATTGAATCTGAATAGATATTGTAACTTAAATAACATTTTAAGAATTACAGCATACAATTTTCGATTTGCAAGTAATTGCAAAAGGAAAAATGAAAATTTTACAGGAGTATTAAGAACTACGGAACTGTTTAATGCTGAAGAATATTGGGTACGATATATTCAACAGACCGAGTTTAAACATGAATATTGTCTTCTTAGGGTAGGGATTTCCATCAAAACCGACTCAAGACTGTACTCCTTAAATCCTTTTTTGACTGAAAGTGGAATAATCTGCTTGGGTGGTAGACTGCAGCAATCAAATTTTCAATTTTACGAAAAACATACCATCCATGCAGAATGGTTAAAGGAAGATTTACCGAACTTTTAATTATAAGAGAACATGAAAATTTGTTGCACTCCGGAGTTTCAGACACACTGACTCAGATATGTGAAAATTATTGTTTCCTTAGAGGTCGCCAAACGGTAAAATCTTGTCTAAATAAGTGTCTAATTTGTAAAAAATTTAAAGCTAAACCTGGCTGTCAAGGGATAGCTCCATTACCACTTAATAGAATCCATGAATCTAAACCGTTTTAAGTTACTGGTATCGACTTCGCAGGACCTTTATATGTTAAAGACAAAGATAAAATGTACATTGCACTTTTCACATGGGCTGTTACTCGCGCCACCCATTTGGAAATAGTTAGAAGTCTTTACACCGAACAATTCTTGATGGCGTTCAGAAGATTTGTCTCTCGAAGAGGGGTGTGCAGAACGGTTAACTGCGACAATGCTAAAACATTAAAGGCATCTGAAAATGAACTAAAAACACTCTACACGAACGTTGCAGATCCAAATGTCCAAAATTACTTTAAAAAAAAGGGCATAAAATTTATATATATTGTTGAAAGTGCAGCTTGGTGGGGTGGTTATTGGGAGAAGATGGTTAAGATGACTAAAATTATATTAAGGAAAAATTTAGGGAGGGCTTTATTATCATTTGAAGAATTACAAACTATTCTGACCGAAATTAAAGCAATTTTAAATTTTCGGCCCATTACATATGTGTATAACGATTCTTCAGAACCATTACGTCTCGCCCCATCACATTTTTTAATCGGGGAAAGGATAACATATTTACCTCACTACCAGGCTGGTCGTAACAAGGAGTAGATCTTTTGCAGCTAAAAACGGTCTTTATCGAAAAGATATTTGTATACAGAAAAACTGTTGAACCTTATTTGGAAACGTTGGAAGGGAGAATATCTGCTTCAACTAAAAGGTATACATAATGTACATCCCATAAATGAAAATTGTAAATTTAATGTAAATGATGTAGTTTTAGTACGTGATGACAAGGTCCCGAGACATTTATGGAAATTAGCTAAAATCACCGAACTCTTCAAGGGACGAGATGAAAAAATCCGAAGTGTAATGTTGAAGACAGCATCAGGGTTTATTAAACGGCCCATACAACTGACTTATAAATTAGAACTTTAATTAATAAATTATGATTTCTCTAAGTAAGTAAAATAATTGTAGTTGTTAACTATATTTATTCTATTATTGTTCATTATTGTTTGCATTTAATTTTCGATGAATGTATGCATCGGGGGGGGGGGGGGATGTTGCGAAATCTTCTCCGATGAAATTGACGTTTCATTCTCGCCTGCGAGCGAGCAAATTTATATGATGCTAAGTGGCAACCAAATTTGCGTTGCCTTGACGATCGCAATGTTTTGGAATGTTTACGGTTTTTTTATTAAAGTTGTGTAATTTTATAGATTATTGGAATGTTATATTTATTTATTAATTTGGAACTACCAGATTGTCTGGTAATGTAAATATCTGTACAGTAACATTTGAACATTTAAAATAAACTTAATATGAAAAAGAAAACCTTCTAATGTGGATTAATTTCATTTCCATTCCGGAAGTGACTTTGGCTCCATCTGACGAGCACATGTAAAAAAGGTATTAATTAGCTGTTGATCGTCCTAGCATCAGCAAAATTCATAATTAATCATCCATACATCTGTTAACCCTCTCATGCATACGGGCCTCATATGAGGACAGATAATTATTGCATTATTAAGTAAAAAAAAAAAACTTGAGCATTCATTTATGGAGATCTGATTTGTGGAAAGATAATAGCTAGCATGCAACACAATGATAAAATTATTTTAGAATGGGTCTTTCATTTATCATTAAAAAGATTTTTTGTTAATAATGCAAAATAATGAAAAATAATTTATGCATGAGAGGGTTAAACTATGGAAATTTACGTCAAGTATTAAGTATTCTAAATAAACTCATCATTCGTGTTTGTGTGTTGCGTGTGTTATTTTGTGCATGTGAAAATAAAACTTTAAAAGAAATTCAGACTCAGTCCATTTCATTGACGCATTTATAATAAGATATTTGTAAATCTTTCAAGCTTACAGTTTTGAACAATTAAATGATTAAAGTATGTAAACTTTTAAGTGAAGGTATTAGAAAATTAATAATATTTAACTAATACGATTCGGCTTTTGGTTTTATTCTAGTTTCTCCAATCTACTATCGTAGATTTTTACAACAATGTTAAGAAATTTGCAGTGTTTTTTTCAGCAATTTCTCCGCTTTTACCATGTTTAAAAAGATCAATATAAGAAAATTATTCGTAAAAGAAAGAAAAAGTCCAAATTATATTTTTTAATAAAAATTATGCTTGCGTTAATTCATCTAATACGCGTTATACATCGAAGTTTCTCAAATAGTTTTACAAATTTTATTTCTTCCTTATCTTATCAACACAGAATTCGAGTCATAATGTGCCGCCTATCGATTTACAGCAGCAGTATTTGGGAACCTCTACTCTTTTAATTACACCCTATGCTTGAAAATTTTACGAAATGAGCTTTTATTTTGTTCCTGAAATTATCTTTCCCGGACTATTACATGAAGTGAAGAACCCCATTTCCTATGATTGTGTTATCTGAAAAAGAGACGATTACTGTTATTTTATGTAGTTCATTCATAATGTAAAAAGATTCTTTTAAATTCAGAAGAAAAAAAAGATTTAATGTAATAAAAACGGAAAAGTTAATTTTGATTCTTCATTGTTTGACATATTTTTAAATCGTATATAAATATATATATATATATTTGTATAGATTTTTAAAAATAAACAAGGTATGAATGGAGGACTTTCATGGATTTCAGGATATGTCGATGAAAATAAGCTCAAGAAATCTGTAAAAACTGGAGAAAGCGCAATTATACAACAAACAATATGTTCCATCTAGATGTCAAGTTAAAAAAAATGTATATTTGTAAAATTAGTTTACAATAACGATTATATTACTCTTATCGGCTTTAAATTTTTCGAACTTATTAAGAAAATTGTGCGTATTTTTTAAACTTTCTTACAATTTCGTATTTATTTTCGAATGTTCGCCTGCTACATGAAATACTTTGAAATCTTTTTATTTTTATAAAAATAATTTTGAAAAGAATCAGTTTTCAACAACTGGGCGAAATTTTCAAGCACTTCTCTCTTATTAAATTAGATTTGTAGTGTTGTTATTATTATTTCTTCGTCATTCCTTTTTGTTTATAAGTATGTGAATTTTATTCATATACATATATATTTATATAAATTGGTATGTGTGTATGTGCATGATTGCAAATGGTTTATACTAAAATTTATTTTGCTATGTGTTAAACAAAGCATACAGTGAAATGAATTATACAGGAAGAGACTATAAAGTATATAAATCGACATTTTAATTATGTTTTGCATTTATGTCGCCCAATTATCTGCACGCGGGAGGTAAGCCCTAAAAGATAGATGCCTTCCAACGAGGTCTTTCTAAAGGAACCTAACCCGTATTTACGCAATGAAATCCAAGCGTCGAAGAAAATCACGGAAAATTCCGAACGATTAGGCCGACGGCCGCGATTGTGCTTTAACCCAGCATCTGTCGCCAACCAGTTTGGGAGGTAGAACCTCTCGGCCCTTGGTAAGGCCCGCATTTTGCATTGCTCGAAGATTTAATATTAGAAAATCAATTGAATAAGAATATTTTTAAATGCATATAATGGAATTTAAACTAATATGATCATTATAAATATCATGAGTGAATCCATAATTGAAGTAGCTTTCGCCATTATACAGGGTGTCCTTAAACAAATGGTATATACGCTAGGGGGTGATGGAATGCATCAAGACGAGTAATAGTAAATAGGAAACCAAGGGTACCAAACATTTTCCAAAGGAGATAGCCGCCTTTAAAGTTTGGGGTCCAAAATTGTTAATACACATAAAAAACGGAAAAATTGGTCGATTGGTTTGCGGTTTTCACTAAAATTATTCTTTATGATGGTATTTTTTTGAAAATAAATTATAAAGATAAATTTCGAAAAATGCCGATAGAGGGCGCTTTAGACTTTGAAGTAATGAAAAACTATTTTTTGCCGTGATTTTTTGCATCTCATTAAATGGTTTCGTAAGCTTAGACTTAAACTTAAATTTTGAGCTAAAAATCTGAATAGTTGGAAGCGGTTAAACAGCACAAACTTAACTGTGTTCAGAAGGTTTAAATTTCAAATGATTATAAAAAACGGAAAAATTGGTCGATTGATTTGCGGTTTTCACTAAAACTATTCTTTATGTCGATATTTTATTGAAAATGAATTATAAAGGTAAATTTCAAAAAATGCCGATAGAGAGCGCTTTAACCTCTTCAGTCCCGAGAAAAATCTGCTGCATAGAAAAATTATTTTATTAGCAAATTATGGTGCTTCCAGGCTTAGAAAAAAGAAAATAAAATTAGTTTTTTATTTTTAAAATTTTTAAATAGTTAAAATTTATGTACCCATATGAGTACATCAGGTCGCAATTGAGTAAAAATGTCATTTTTTAAACAAATAAAACCAATTTTGTTTTACCAAAATAAAACTATTTATTGTTTAAAAATTATATAAATTTAAACAACTTAAATGATTTTTTACCTAAAGCTATGTATTGCGCAAAAATATTATACACATATTGTAATAATTGTAATGCATATCTTGCTACTATACATCTATCTGTGTATCTGATGTATCTGCCATATTACTGAAAAAAAATTGAATACTTCCCGTCATAGGGCGACTATAAATTTTCATTTAAAAAATGAATTTTTTTTTTTTATTGGCTCTCAATAATAAAAAATATTTTTATATAAAAATTTTTTGGTAAAAAAAGGGAAGCTTTTATATCCTAATTGAATGTAATGAAAATTATTAAGTTCTAATCTATTTTATAAAAGTAATGTTAAAAAGACATTTAAAAACTTTAAACTTTAATTACTCAAAATATTAACAATGTGATTTACCTGATTATTACTGGAAGCCATAGATAATATACACATACTACTACACATACCACTATACATATACTACATACCTTTTAATAATAATCTTCTAATAAAGTATAATTTATTACAGACTTTTTTTCGACTAATACATGCGGGCTTGTACAACTATACAATCTTTCAAAACGTGCTAAAAATTTTTAAAGTTATTAAAAATTATGACATATTTTAGCAGTAAATTCAGTATATTACTTCATATTATTTTAAAAAATAAAAGTCCTTTTAAATTGTTTTGTAAGACTAAATTAAATAATTTATTCGTTCCTAAAAAATTTTTTTTAATAACTAAGTGTACACAATAGTTACGCAGAAAATTAGTTTCTTTAGCTGGAAATGTATAGTTAAGACCCATTGTACCCAAATGGGTACAACATATTTACAGATGTTTTTCACATCCATGCACATATGAACAACATTTATAAACAACTCCAAATCATTCTTGAAACATTATAGTTTATAAAAAATGCAATATATTGTTTTTAATTCACTCAAAAATTTGTATTATTCACATACTTTGACGTGAAGTCGTTGGAAAATTGTTTATGTCATCCATCTTGGAAATGTTCCGTTTTCAAAGTCACATGGTTCCTCCATCTTTAAACATATAGCACATTTAATGGTAATATAGGACACTATGATGTATCTGAATAGTGTTAGCAGAAATTCATGTATTTATAAAAAGTTTTGGGTGTAATTTTGGTTTTTGTTTTAATGTACCCAAATGGGTACTCCAGGACTGAAGAGGTTAAACTTTGGAGAAACGAACAACTACTTTTTACGTTATTTTTGGCATCTGATTAAATGTTTTCGTAAACTTAGACTTAAACTTAAATTTTGAGCTTAAAATCTGAATAGTTGGGAGTGGGTAAGTAGCACAAACTGAACTGTGTTCAGAGGGTTCAAATGATAATAAAAAATGGAAAAATTGGTCGATTCGTTTGCGGTTTAAAAAAAAAACAATTCTTTAAGTCAGTATCTTCTTGAAAATGAATTTTAAAGAAAAATTTCAAAAAATTCCATTAGAGGGCGCCTTAAACTTTAGAAAAACCAACAACAAATTTTAACCCTTATTTTTTGTATCTAATTAAATGCTTTCCAAAACTTGTTAAATGTTTTCGAAATCTTAGATTTAAACTTAAATTTTGAACTCAAATTCTGAATCGTTGGGAGGGGTTAAGAAGCGCAAACTGAAGTGTGTATAGGAGTTGAAATTTATCCCCCCCCCTCGAACACAGTTCACTTTTGCGCTACTTAAACACTCGCAACGACTCAGAATTTGATGTCAAAATTTAAATCTAAGCATTTGAAAGCATTTAATGAGATTTAAAAAAAAAATAACGGTTAAAAATAGTTGTACGCTACTCCAATGTCTATCGCGCCCTCTATCGGCATTTTGTGAAATTTATCTTTAAAATTTATTTTCAAGAAAGCACTGATTTGAAGAGTAGTTTCAGCAAAAACCGCAAACGAATCGACAAATTTTTCCGTTTTTTCATAGTTTTCCGTTTTGTTTGAAATTTAAACCCTCTCAACACAGTTCAGTTTGTGCTATGTAACGACTCCCAACTATTCAGATTTTGAGCTCAAAATTTAAGTTTAAATCTAAGCCTACTAAACCATTTAATGAGATGCAAAACATAATGACAAAAAATAGTATTAGGATGGATTATTTCGTTAATTCAAAGTCTAAAGCGCCCTCTATCGGCATTTTTTGAAATTTATCTTTATAATTCATTTTCAATAAAATACCCACATAAAGATTAGTTTTAGTGAAATCCCCAAATCAATCGACCAATTTTTCTGTTTTTTGTAATCATTTGGAATTTAAACCCTCTGAACACAGTTAAGTTTGTGCTATTTAACCGTTTCCAACTATTCAGATTTTGAGCTCAAAATTTCAGTTTAAGTGTAAGCTTACGAAACCATTTAATGAGATGCAAAAAATCACGGCAAAAAATAGTTTTTCATTACTTCAAAGTCTAAAGCGCCCTCTATCGGCATTTTTCGAAATTTATCTTTATAACTTATTTTCAAGAAAATACCAACATAAAGGATAATTTTAGTGAAAACCGCAAATCAATCGACCAATTTTACCGTTTTTTATGTGCATTTGAAATTTTGGACCCCAAACTTTAATGGCGGCTATCTCCTTTGGAAAACGTTTGGGAACCTTGGTTTCCTATTTACTATTATTCGCCTTGGTGCGTTCTATCACCCCTAGCGTATATACCATTTGTTTAGGGACTCCCTGTATATGAGTAACTAGCGGACGGTATGACGGTCTCTGTCTAAATTAGCTTTATGTTCAAATCGTTATGTTATTCTCACTGTATTATGCTTGCTATTTTAAATACAATTTGCTTGAGCCTGGGTCATGTTGACACAAAGTGATTTATTAAGCAAATATTTTCCAGAATGATACCAAACCCTAGTGCTCTCCAGTCTAAAATCGATGGAATACAAAATTCTGTCAAAATTATTAGTCGTTTTCTAGTTTAATATACTACTGTGCAAATGAATTGGGACAAACATGTTTTTTAAGAAAATTGTTCCTTTCTCTGGGATTTTCTGCCTCAAACCAGTTTCAACTGTATTTTCTTGCAACGCGCCACTGCGCATGACTAGTCTAAACCGGTTTGATCACGTGATCATGAATGTCGAAAATATTTCCCTTCAGTTGCGCTTCAGTTGCTGTAAGAAGTGGTCGATTGTGTGAATTGTTTGCTTCGGATGCGCATTTAAAAAATGGATATCACTCCCAGGAAAAGTACAAGAATTGTTACCCTTAGACAGCATACCTTTATGACTGTGAGGGATATTGCTGCAGCAGTTGGAGTTGGCAAATCCAGTGTTTCTAGGATTATTAATCAGCAAAAGAATTTTGGGACATTGTCTCCAAAACGGAAGAGTAAATGTGGACGCAAACGCAAGACCACACCTTGAACACACAAATTTCTTGTACGAAATAGTAAAATGCATCCTCGCAAAACAAGTGCAGATCTCCAGAGAGAATTATTAGCTACTGGTGTGAAAGTGGATTTATCGACAGTTCGACGAAGGCTTATTGAAGCTCGGAGGTTTGCAAGAAAACCAATAAAAAAATAGTTATTAACCCGTGCAATGAAGAAAAAACGTTTGGATTGGGCCAAGAAATATCAATCCTGGACTGCACAAGACTGGAAAAATGTTGTATTCAGCGACGAAACGCATTTTTTTGTACGAGGGTTTCAACCAAGATTTGTCAGGCGAAATGATGGAGAACCATCAGGAAACAACATCTTACACAAACAGTTAAGCACCTTCAGAAACAGATGTTTTGGGGTTACTTTACTTCTGGAGGACCTGGCAGCTTAGAACCAGTTGAAGGAATCATGAACTCCAAGAAATACATCTCAGTAATAGAAAGAAAAATTGTGCCTATGATGTAAACGTTCGCTGGTGGTGTCGGTATCTTTCAAAAGATCTTGCTCCATGCCATACTTCTAAACTAACAAACAAATTTTTTCAAGAACAGAAATTAACGATTTTGGATCGGCCGGTAATTCCCCGGATTTAAATCCCATCGAAAACTTGTGGAGCATTGTAAAGAGACGTGTGAGTAAAATGGACTGCTCAACAAAGAAAAGAATGATTGAGAATGTTATAAAAGTTTGGTTTCGTGATGACGAGATCAAAAATATATGTTCTAATTTAGTGAAATCCATGCCAAAACGTGTACAGGATCTCATTCAAGCTATAGGAGGACATATTTCGTATTAGATTGCTATACAAAGCATGTAAGTTAACCTATACAAATTAAACAACATTTGTAAAAAATTCTATGTTTGTCCCAATTAATTCGCACAGTAGTATAACTTGACTCAGACTCATTATGATGCAAAATGACCCACTAATCGAATGTGCTTATAAAACATGCGTGCGACCTCTTCCATTTTCAAAATGGTCACCTTGAGCTCAAAAACGATACAATATGAAATTTAGTCAACATCATTTGAGCGGTTTTTGGTAATACAATTATCTTGACCTGGACCCTGGACGCATAGTGACCGAAATCAACCCACAAATCGAATTTCCTTGACCATACTTCATGATCTTCCGAAGTTCGAAAACGAAAGAATACAAAATTTTATCAAATTCGCTTAAAATTAGCTTAATCCACATACATACTGACAAAAAAAAACCCCTACTTAATAAAATTCTTCAAAAATATAACACATTGAAATAATGATATAATATCCTGTGCCTTTGAAGTGGCATAATGAAAACTTTTGTGGAAGTTGCTTGAGACTCTTTTTAGATACAATCACCTTGACTCTGATTCATTGTAACCCAAATTACCAACTAATTGAATACTCATGAACATGCAACATGGCCTTTGGTATTATTGAGCCCGGAATACAAAATTCAGTCAAAATTCCAAGAGCCGTTTTTTACATAAAATTAACTTGACATACTGTGACCCAAAAGTGACACATTATTCCAAATTTCTCGAACACATGATATAGCCCAATGATAATATCCTGCACCAAAACAATATAATACAAACTCTTGCCACTATCATTTGAGCCAATTTTTAGATATAATTTGCTCGGGGACACATAAATTATTCTACTAGATCACATGTTTGAGAAATTTTTATAAGTGGGTCATTTTTTTGTTATTATGTGTCATGCTAAATTTCTAGTAAACGACTTGACATAAAATGACATATTAATAAAATTATGCCAAAATGCAACATAATCCAATGGTCTTCCAGATTCCAAAAATGATATAATGCAAATTTTAATCAAAATTCTTTGAGTCGTTTTCTAGAAATTTAGCTTGACCAATAATGACCCAAAAATAACCCGCTAATCACAATTTCTCAAATATTTGAAGATAGATTAGTAGAATAATTTTTTAGTCCCGAAAACGACTAGGTACGAATTTTAATCAAAATTATTTGAGCCATTTTTCACGTATAAACTGTTTGAGTCGGACCGATAATGACCGAAAACAGCCCACTAATCGATTTTTCTCTAATATATGACCAACTTAATGGTCTTCTCCTGTTTGAAAACTGCAGTGATTTAAATTTTGCCAAAATCGTCGTTCAAGATAAATTTAGCATACACAGACACAGATACAAACCATAGATTTGCTCGTATTGTAGTATCAGACATATGGAACATCCTTTAGATTATACTACAATGTTTCCTGTTGTAAGTCATTACTTTTTGCTAACGATCATATCTATAAAATTAAGTACAGTTATCAGTTTATCATTAAATTACCTATAAATAGAATTTTTTTTACAAAAAAATGTAATTAAAAGAAAATAACATTTTTGCCCTTTAGACTGAAATAAATGCCTTTCAATGCATCTTACTTGAAATGAAATTACATAAAAACCTGTCAAAATACCGCATTAACTTGTATCACGTTTGATGAAGCTGTAATCATCCATTCTATATGATTATTTTAGTTTCTTTTTCAATACTTCCCTTACTTTATTCACTTACTTTGCTACACACACCAACAAAATAAGAAATTTCCAGTCAGTACAAGTTATTAATGATGAATCCTAATATTAAAAATTAAAATTAAAAGAAAATAACATTCATATCCTTTAGACTAAAAGAAACTTATTGTTTCAATTTGTCCTAATGAAAAAAAGATTACATAAAAAACATGTCAAATTCTCTTGTTAACTTGTAACACGAATCATGAAGATAAATCATTCATCCTATTAGATTACCATTATTTTTTGTTTTCAATACGTCCCTTATTTTATTCGCTACATACACCAGCGGAGTAAGAAGTTAAAACTCACTTCAAGTTATAAATGGCGAATTTTTGGTAATTTAATGATAATAATACATTTATTAAAGTAAAAAAAACTAAAGGTAAATGACATTTATGCCCTTTAGACTAGAAAAAAACATATTGTTTCAATTTATCTTATTGATAATATTACATAATAAAGAATACTGCCCAGTTAAACTGAAGGCATTGAGCTCACAGGCTACAAATACTAATTGCACATTAAAGCTTTATATTTTCAAGGGTTAATTCCGTTCGAAAAAAAAAATTAAGAAGGGGAAACAGCTCTCCCCTTTTCTCTTTTTTTATACTTAATCATTGAACCTCCTATACTATCAAAGACATGCTTTATCATATAAAAAATCTATATCCAAAATTCAGAGCAAATTAGATAATTCTTAATAAAAACCCATTTAGCATTTATATAATTTAAAAAGAGTTATCCCCCTCTTTTATACTTAACCATTAAACTTCCAAAACTATTCAGAGATTTGAACGAAATCTGAAAATTCTGCTTGAAAAACCCATTTATATAAATTAAGGGGGGGGGACATTAGAACCCCTGTTCCCCTTATTTATACTTATTCAATGAACACCTAATAACAGTCACGGAATCGCCTCATCAGAATGATCCAAATCTAAATTTTGAACGAAAATTAATTCTGCATGAAAATCCCATTTATATCAACTAACGGGGGGGGGCATTAGAGCCCCTGTTCCCCCTATTTATACTTATTCAATGAACACCTAATAACAGTCACGGAATCGCCTCATCAGAATGATCCTAATCTAAATTTTGAACGAAAACTTAATTCTGCATTAAAATCCCATTTATATCAACTAACGGGGGGGGGGGCATTAGAGCCCCTGTTCCCCCTATTTATACTTATTCAATGAACACCTAATAACAGTCACGGAATCGCCTCATCAGAATGATCCTAATCTAAATTTTGAACGAAAACTTAATTCTGCATGAAAATCCCATTTATATCAACTAACGGGGGGGGGGCATTAGAACCCCTGTTCCCCCTATTTATACTTATTCAATGAACACCTAATAACAGTCACGGAATCGCCTCATCAGAATGATCCTAATCTAAATTTTGAACGAAAATTTAATTCTGCATTAAAATCCCATTTATATCAACTAACGGGGGGGGGGGCATTAGAACCCCTGTTCCCCCTATTTATACTTATTCAATGAACACCTAATAACAGTCACGGAATCGCCTCATCAGAATGATCCTAATCTAAATTTTGAAAACTTAATTCTGCATGAAAATCCCATTTATATCAACTAACGGGGGGGGGGCATTAGAATCCCTGTTCCCCCTATTTATACTTAATCAATGAACACCTAATAACAGTCACGGAATCGCCTCATCAGAATGATCCTAATCTAAATTTTGAAAACTTAATTCTGCATGAAAATCCCATTTATATCAACTAACGGGGGGGGGGGCATTAGAGCCCCTGTTCCCCCTATTTATACTTAATCAATGAACACCTAATAACAGTCACGGAATCGCCTCATCAGAATGATCCTAATCTAAATTTTGAAAACTTAATTCTGCATGAAAATCCCATCTATATCAACTAACGGGGGGCATGAGCCCCCCGTTCCCCCTCTTATACATATCGAATGAACTCCAAAAACTAATCAGGGAAGCGCCTTGTCAGGATATACCTACATACAAAATTTCAAGGGGATCGGATATTTTTATCATGAGTTATCGCGTTACGTACATACATACAGAACGGACGGGCACATAAGCTCTCAGGCTATGATAGCCTGTGAGCTAAAAACGTGTCAAAATTCCATATAAACCTGTATCACGTGTTATGAAGCTATAAGATTCCATCGTATTACATTTTTTTAGATTTCTTTCCAATACTTTCTTTACTTTGTTTGCTACACACGCAAGCAGAATAAGAAGCTCCGAGTTACTGCTATTTATTTCCTCAGACAAATTTAAGAAAAAGTAAAGAGAGAAATTATATTTCATATTATTTGTTGGAATTCCAGGAAGTAAGAGGCAAAATAAAAGCTACGTAATTTTTATTGTTTTCCGATGTCATTTTTGTAAGCATCTCAATCTTTATTTGCAGTGATAGATTAGTTTTAACATAATTGTTCTAATTAGCAAATAAGTCATATGATATTCCAAAAATGTTCAGACCAGGATTCGAACTAGAAATCTTTTGTCTGAACGCTGTACCCTGAAAAAAAAAAATAGAAAACTCTAATTTTATAGATAAAAAGTTGAATAAATCTATATGCTTACTAAAGATTTTTATGCACACTACATAAATAAAGATCTAAATCTACAAAGCTATTTTTTAAAGGTATAGAAATCGATAGCTTTACAAAAGACCTCTTAAAATTACAGTAATTTTACTAAAATTTTATCTGTAATCCAGGTTGTAGTTACATAAAAAGTTCTACGTATCTCAGTGTCTACACACACATACAAAAAAAAAAAAAAAAAAAAAAAAAAAAACATTTTTAGTAACCTTAAGGATTTTTGAATTTACAGTGCAATCGCGTGTATAAGGGTTGTCACAAGGAATCAATTCTTGGGTTTTTAGGGGGAACCCCCCAACAAGTTGCCAATTGGTTAGAAAATGAGATTGACAAAGTTTTTGATCATTTGAATAATATTAATAAGTGCCTCATTAAGGTCAGGAAAAAAAGTTTTTGTTCGCAAAAAATATCGTTTTTCCTTCATGAAATGAATGCATATGAAGCTAGAAACATAATGGTGGTTTTATTTCATAAAAAATGTTTTTGTTTTGGAGAGTCACACACTAATTTTTGTAAAAAAAAAATGTAGATTAAAACATACGCATCTTTTCAAGGTCAGACTTGATGTGGATCCTAAAACTTGAATTTTTATAAAAATACCAAAGAAAAAAACTGTAACATTCCATTTCATAGTCTTTTCATTGTTTTTTATTTCATTTTGCACATAATGAAGAGTTTAATTAATAAAAATTTAAAGTAAATGAAAAAACTGAAAATTGAGCTGAAAGAATTCAAAAACAGGGCAAAGAGGATAAAACTGACAAAGAAAGTACATAAATTAGAATAAATAATATCCAAATGTATTTTATTATTAAAGTTGTTTTATAAGAAACGGGGCATTTTAAAGAAAAAATATATTAAGCCTTGCAATTGTCAAATTATGTGGTAGTGGCTTAGGTAAGGTGGCTGTGTAAAAATCTTGAAATGTTTATCTAAAGATACAGTTTTTAGAAAAGAAGCCGTTTTTCTATTTCGTCTTTTTAAACATGAATTGAAATTTTAAATTATTTTTACTCCCTTTTAAGCTGTGTCATTGACAACCTTAAAACCATTTACTATTTTTTTCTGCTTTTAAATAATGTTTATTTTCATATCATACATTTGAGTAAGTATTTTAAAAATCTTTTCAAAAATTACACTTTGAGACAAAATAAAATCATTGACTATTTTGATATTAAATAATTTACTTCATTGAAACATATTGTTGTTCCTAAATTTCTATCACCATGATCATTTTCTTCCTTAAATGACATTAACTCTTCAACATGATTATTTGGACTCTTCTTTTTAAAGTATCATCTAAAAATGAAAATACTACTTGAAATGAAGTAAGATGCCAAAAACGTTTTATCTTTTTAGATATAGCTTTGTGTGCAACTAATTTATTAATTTTTTTAGAGTGAACGAGTCATTTTAATAACTGCTGGTCTTGCCCGGGAGCCGAAATGTAATGGAAGCATTGAACTAAGAATTTACAATAAATATTGATTATAAGTAAGTAAATATCTCTAATGCCTTACTTTTTTTTAATTTACTAATGAGAGCTGAATTCTGAAAAGATATATTTTGAAAGAAGAAACTGTCTGCATCATCCACCTATTATGATGGAACAACAAATAGGGCTCTGAAAAAAAGTCTTTTGGACGTAGACATCTTATTAAAACTATACTGTTGGATGTATTCTTTATTATTCCTGCGATGTCGTATTTTTAAATATTCTCAAAGAAAAAAATGAAATTTCCTCTGACTTAAATATTTTACTTCTAATATTTCCTCTGCAACAGCACTTATATACTTAGTCCGATCAAACCTAACACCACTGAATTTGAAAAAAAATAAAAATAATTTGCTGAGGGGCTGTGATTGTGTGCAGTTTACAATCAAAAGGGATAATTTCTTTTTAGAATTATTTCTAAATTATGGACGATACATGGTAAATACAGAAAATATGTCCATTAATATTTGTTATAGTAAAATCCAGGTTTCTTAGAGGCGACCAACATTTATTGCAGTGGTATGAAAACACATTGCCTGGATTTCTGCCACTTTTCAACTTCTGAAGGTACAGATTTTGCCTAGTTTATTCCGATAGTATATTCAATTTGAGAAACTACTTTTAACTGTTCTAAATCCCTACACAACTATTTAAACCTTCTTCCTCTCAATATTTTCTATATTTAAATAAAAAAAGAAAAAGAAAAAAAACGAGGAAGCAGTTTAGCATTTTAGTAAATAACAGTTCTAAATCATATGTTTTTGATATGTTCAGTTGTTTGCGGAGTCGTATTACAATTCTACATAAAATTAAAGTATGGGATTAACTGGTAAGTATAATGTAATCCTATCAGCTTTTCTCGTGTTAATTTCCACTTGGCCATTATTATAAAATAAAATACGTAAATCTTGGCAATTGCATTACTGTCATCATACCATTAGGGAAAGGGTAGAGGAATGTTTTGTCAATTCGTTTATGATAGCTGGTAACAACAACAACAAAAAAAAAAACATGCAATAAAAAGAGAAGTTTAGTTGTTTGTTTTAAATACGCTTTAACTGCAATACAAATCGAGGAGTTCCTTTTTTCCAAGCACAAAAATAAGATAATTTAAACTTAACTATAATTCCCATTTTTTTTATTGTTACAAAATTTGCCCTTTTTATTTTGTTTTGTTTTTTGTTTTTGTTTTTTAATGTAAATTGCACAAAAATATATTAAGAGTAATAAAAATTATGCATTTGTCATTTTTCACTAATTTTCAAAAATATGAAGTTTGAGTGTATCGTTCTCGAGCTAACCAGAAAAATACTAACTATGAAAGTATAAGTTTTCATGAGCTTAAAAATACAAGGGAACAATATTTTCTATGAAATAAAACAAGAAACAGATTTATAAGGCTAATAGTTTTTACTTAACGAATGAAAAACTACATTTTTTTCCAAAAATCGCAAATTTTCAAAATTTTAATCTTGATGAGGCACGGATTAATGTTATTTAACTGATCTGAAACTTTGTCAATCTTATTTTTTCAGTAATTAGCTTTTTTTAGGAGGGAGACAAGAGAATGACCGAAGACAAAAGTAAAATTTTTGAAAATTAGAATGTTGAAATTGATTGAACAAACTCGGAAAATAATTGACTACATAAAGTATCATCAAATGTCAATTTTAGCTCTATCGAAATGAGAATCATGTAGCTTTTTAAATATATCTTGTTATAGAGAATCAGAAATTGCGTGAAATAAATTTTAAATTTTAAAATGATTTGGGTACATGATAGCTTTTTTTCTTTTTTTGATATAAAACAGCTAGCATCACATAAGAAAAAGACAAATCACATAATCAAAGGGTTACATTTAAATCCCTCTTTTACAGAGGGCTACGAAATGTGAACTCAACTACATTCTTTTCATAACGTATTAAATTATATGCAGAAATATATATAAAAATCATGTGAATCTGATAGTTTATTCAAAAATTCCAATCTAAAAATCTAGGAAAACTGGAGAATTTTTTTCTGTTTCTGTGTAACATTGCACATACTGAATTTGGTAAAATAAAAATTTTATTTGCTCTTGTTGGAAATTTAATGTAATTAAGGAGTTGCAATTGCAATAAGTAAATTGTGACACTTTCAAATTAAATATATATATTACGTCCAAAAAAAGTTAAAAAGGCTTTTAAAATCGAAAATTTAATAAAACTAAAAAAGTCACGAATTAATAAATAATAAAATCAATCATTTTTGATTCTCTACTAATGAGGAATATGTAATGAACTTGAAAAGTATACTGTATATAATTTCATATTTTAACGATGTGTGGTTTTATTGAGTTTTATTTAATGTCAGATTTTTTATGTGTATTAAATGCTGAGTATGTAATATTTGTAAGATATCATAAACGTGAAGTTTTTGTAAAAATGGTAGGTGATATATCATGTTTATTGTGATTTGTCAATTCATTAAAAAATTTCATAAATGGAAAAACTAAAAGTATTATAAAAATATTTCATTGTAGAATTTTGTAATTATTTAATGCAATTGTTAATGTATAATCAGTAGTAATAATGATTCATATAATGTATACAATAATAATATTTATACTATGTAGGATTCTGAAGAAAAATAAAACAAGATACTATTTTAATGAATAAATTAACTTATTTAATTAATGCCAGAACGATTTTTTTATTGAACTTATATCAAAATAATAGTTTTGAGCAACAACAAAAAAGTGGCTTAAGGATATTTTTCTTCATATATTTCATCTCAGATATGCATTTTTCTTGTGAGAATAAACCATAATTTTAAAATTTTAAATTAAAGTTAAAAAAGGAAAAGAAAAAAATATATGGCACATACAATATGAATTATTTATCTTTTTATTTTTTCATTTTAGTATATCATCACTTTTTCAAAAGGAGTTTATTAAAAAATTATAGCGTTAAAATAACTTTTAAAATATCATTCTTACCTTTTTATATCAATAACATTTGCATCATAATGTGTAAAGTGTTGAATAACTAAGACATTTACTTCAAACTACTTCACCTCCACTGCTCTAATTAGACTAAGGTATTAGATGCCTGTAAAAGCTTCGTTACGTACCTGGGAATGCATTTATAACGCCATTAGAGGAATTGAAAAATCCAAATGCTTTTAGCTCTTTTTTTTTTCTCTGAATGAGCTATAGAGAATTTTGCGTTATATACGAAACTTTAAACGTGATCTAAAAGAATAAAATAAAAAAAAGACTATTTGGAATACAATATTACATTTACTTCCTAAAATGTGAACCAAAAATATTATTGCAATTTCAAATCAATCCAAGTTTTTTTAATGAAATGTATTATTTCTTTTATTTCATTTCATAAAACGTTTCAGAATAGAAATATTTTAATAGATTTCAGTAGTAAATAATCTCTAATAGAAGAAAGAATGAGAAAAATGATAATTGATATAGAAGATTGTAACTAGTTATTGATTTTATTTTTAAATGTAGCATCATGATTGCATTGAAAGTCCAGCTGATATCAATTTAAAGCATTATTATTGTTCCTTTATTACTTTTTTTTGATAAAACTAGTTCTATTATCTGTTATCGAATTCAAATTTTCCGTTGGTTATAAATCTTCCATTGCATTTTTGAAAACTGTGACTACTTTTAAAACATTTTTTAAAGTTTTTTCCTCCTGAGAAATATATAGATTTTTTTTACTTTCTAAATATGTATTTACACAAAACCAGCTTTTATCTATACAAAAACTGTATCATTGTGTCTCAACACAATGAATGACGTTGAAGACAAATAAATTCAGTAGTAATATTTTATGGGTTGCCATATCCCGCCAATACGTGTAATCATTTGTATATTCATTCAGCAGTTTTTAGCTCACTGGTTATCAATTCCAGAGAGCTGATAAGCCCGCAGATTCTGTAGGTACGTATATATGGATGCAGGTATGAATGTACGTAATGCTAATATTCATCATATAATTATCTCATTTGCTTCAAATTTTAAATACAGATTCATTCTGATAAATTCTTCCCTGGTTAGTTTTGAGATTTCAGTGGGCAAATACTAGGGAGAAATGAATGGCTACCCACCATTAATTTAAATGGATGGGTTTTTCATGCAGAATTATCAGATTGCATTCAAATTTAGATATAAGGACATGCTAATTCTAATAATCCTTCATAATAATTGTTTCAATTTTTTGTTTAAGCATAGGTAGTTGTATCACAAACATGGAACTCTAGATTCTAGTTAATGTCCATAAATATTGTGATTATATATACAAGGGGATTCTAAATTGTTTTTACAAAAAAGAAGGGTGATAGTACACATACAGACAAAGGATATTAAATAGGAAACCGAGGGTCCCAAATGTTTTCCAAAGGAGATAGCCGCTATTAAAGTTTAGGGTCCAAAATTTTGAATAATTATAAAATACTGAAAATTGGTCGATTGATTTGCAGTTTTCACTATTATTTATATTCGTATTGTCTTGAAAATAAATTATAAAAATAGATTTCAAAATATGCCGTTAGAGGGCACTTTAGACTTTGGAGTAACGAACAACTATTTTTGCCGTTATGTTTTGCATCTCATTAAATGTTTTCGTAAGCTTAGACTTAAACGTAAATTTTGAGCTCAAAATCTGAATAGTTGGGAGTGATTAAGTGGCACAAACTGAAGTGTATTCAGAGGGTTAAAATTTCAAATGATTATAAAAAAAGAAAGAAACTGGTCGATTTATTTGCAGTTTTAACTAAAACTATTCTTTATGTCGGTATTTTCTTGAAAATAAATTATAAAGATTAATTTTTTAAAACTGTCGTTTGAAAAGCTAGTTATTCCTTCAGAAAAAAACTTATCTTTAGTTGTTTTTTATACCACTTACTCAAAATGGAGTGTATGAATATTTACTCCTAATACCAAAATCATCAAAATAAATTTAGTCTACAGAGTATGTTTGGAATCTTATAGAATTTGTCTTAAAAGAACCTGCATATAAATTATAATAAGAATGTTATTTCTTTATGAGCTCCACATTTCCTTTAACTTATACATAGACAAATTTTATCCTGTTATCGAGAAGGAAAAAATCCTATTCTCATGACAAAAATTTTCACAGTTTTGGTTCTAATTTTACAAATTTTCAGCATTTTCAGTCATCTATAAAGGAAAAAATATATACTTTAGTGACAAAAAAACTAAAACTCAAACACAAACCTTAAAATTTTCGGAACGAAAGTCAATATTAAATAGATCTAAAAGTTTTTCTCATAAAATAATAAGAAATATATAGCATATATATATATTTTTTTGGGGGGGAAGAATTTCTAAAAATATCATATACACAAGAAATAGCTACATATAATCAGTGAACATCATTTTATGTATACAATAAGCTTTTTATAAAACAAAGTTTCATTATTTTGAATTATTTTTCAAATTACAAGTATTTTTTACATTTCGCAGTTCAACATAATTACTCTAAATTGTATTTTGAATAACTTGTATAAATAAACCCCGATTATACAACTCTCTAAATTATAATTTTCCTAATTAGAAAGTAATCTTGTTCCTTTATTTCCTAACAAAAATTAAAAGTTGGCGACTATTTTATCTCGATGTATTCAAAAAGTGTTGATACTACATGCCTGTTGTACGACAAATATTTTTTTCGATTGGCTTTAGGGAATGACAGTTTATATAAAACCTTGTCAAATCCAACATTAATTTGTTTCACTTTTCAAGAAGGAAAAAAGAAATTTCCTTTTAGTTTTGTTTCAGTTCCGTATCCAATACTTCCCATACTTTGCTTGCTACTCACGCAACCTAAACAAGAAGCTCTCAGTCACATCCAATTATCCCCCAGACAAGTTGAAACAGAAGGAACACTAACTCTATTTATTCATATCGACCACGAACGGTTCCAGAAACGTAGGCGGAAGAAATAATTTTGAAAACGATGGGACTTATATCGTGAAACTTATACATGTTTCAATAGAAATCCAGAAAATTATTCTTACGTGAAAGATCAAGGATGGATTCAGTCATCCTCAGCAAATGCCGGAAAGTGATATAGATGCTATAGTTATAGATGCTACAAATGGATAAAATGAAATAAAATAAATCAGTAAAATCCATCAGAGGCATTGATTTCTCTAGTCCAATTTATAAAGTATGTATGTAATCACAAGTTGTTGTGTTTGTAATAAACAGGAGTTCTTTAAAGATTGAATTCATAAAGTGAAAGAAGAGAAATTACTGCTAAAAGTCGAGCGATTTTGTATGCATTCTTCACGAGATAGATCTCTTGAAATGAAACTGAGAATTAAAAAATATATGCATATATCATAGAATATATGCAGTGTTGGGTATGAACGCGCTCACTGAACGTAAGTTTACGATTTTAGTTCGTTTTCTGTGAACTTTGAACTGAACTTAGTTCATATTTTTATAAACGAACGTGAACTGAACTAAAGCTTAAAAAATCCATAAGTTTGTACGAAATTTAGAGTTCAAACTAGTTTTTTCATAATTTTTTTTTTAAATTTTAAGCATTTAAGAATACGTTTTTTCCATTCGAATCCTATTTAGAGGCCTACTTGAACTCGGAATGGGCGGAGTTTGATTATCAGTTTTTTTCGGTCAAGCCCAGGTCTTGATTTCTCTGAAGGCTCCCACCAGGAAGAGCCAATTTTATTTTAGCCCATGAGCATTTTTTTCCTCAGAAGTGTGCACCGACTATTTTTTTTAAAGGAATAACTTTTTTGGGTCAACAATTTTGAAAAGAATAAATATATTTTTAAATTACCATTATTCTACAATTAAAATTTCGTACAAAGAATAATACATAAGGTAACCTGGGGTAATAACGCCAGGCGGGGTAATAACGCCAAGTGCTTATATTTTGCATAATTATGAAATAATCAGGTAAATGACACCCATGTGCTCTGCGCAGAAGGGTTTTGAGTCATATAAATCGCAAAAAACAGCTTCAAGTTAATTTGTTTCATTTTTAGGTCTTATTGTTTTTGCAAGCAACTAAAATTATCGCTTGATCTAAAATTTGCGAGATAAGGTTTTTGATCTGAAGACTATATTTTTTATCCAGAAATACTTTGTTTATTACATAAATTTGTAGTGTATTTCATGTACTTTCAAATTGTTGTAGAAGATTTTGGATATCTTCTCGAGATAATTTGTAGTTTAGGATTTACTGCGCAATAAGTATCCCGGGGTAATAACGCCAGGGATTGGCGTTATTACCCCGGTTGATTCCCAACAGTGGCCGAACTATATCCGAAGGGGGTTTATATATTAATATGGGACAGCATTATCACCATTGTTGAAATGGTAGGATTAAGGGGGGGAGTGCCCAATACTTAAAAATAATCTCTCTATTTTATTTTTTTTTACATTATTATTATTTTTTTTACTAATGTAAAAATAATTTTTAACTCTTGTAAATAAAACTATATTAAAATGTTTTCGAGATTCAAATTCGAACATCTTCAAAATCAGGTTTCTATTAAATTTCCACTAGATCGTTCAATTGAGTTCGAAATTTTAACTGTCCGCTTTCTCAGCTTTCGGTTTTTCAAAACTTTATAAATTTAACCTTTAATTGATGTGACAGAAATTTCAACGTATGAATGTGATGTTAGTGAGACCACAAAATTAAAAGGTGATTAAAAGGCGGGAATAACTCATAGGATTGTGTTTTTGTACTAAACTTTTTATACAAGAGTATTATACTTAATATTCACCTATTTAGTCTCTGGTGATAGTACTAAAATTCCAAATGAAACAAAATTTCGGTAGTGTTTGCAGTTAAACTGAATATTACAAGTTAAACTAAAAGAAAAATAGTGGTCTACGAGACCGGTAACATTAGTTAAAGGTTAAAATGCGATCTATGATTAAAAATCATAGAATACTGTTCCTGCGCTAAACTTTTTGTACAGAATTAATTCTAATTAAATTTAATCTATTCAAATATTTCTAACAATATTATGAGAACTCCAAACGAAAGAGAATTTCAGTTGTAACTATAGTTAAACTGGAAAATACAAGTCAAACGCTATTTTTTTGGGGGGGGGGAGGGGAGGGGGTACAGTGTTCAGTCAGATTGCTAACAGCAGTTAAAGGTTAATTTTGTTGCTAATATAGAGATAGTGATATATAACCATATGAATTATGTATAAAATTGAATAAGAGATCTCTTTGGGATAATATTTTTTAATCAAAAATTTTATTCAATTTATTAAAAATTTATTAAAGCATAGTCTTTAAAACGTCGACAATTTAACTGTAGGTTTGGAGAATCCGCATTAGTGTGGAGTTATGGGTTAAAAACTATTTACTACTAGATTACTATAACAGTATTAACCCTTCACTGCTGTGACAAAAATTGTCGCATAACTTACTGTGAGCGGCCTGTCAGACCGCTTAATCTAACGATGAATAAAATGTTAAATTAACTTTTAGAATATTATTTTTGTATTGGACCTTGTATACAAGACTATTATAAATAAAATTCAGCTATTCAAAAGCTTCTAGAGATAGTAATAGGACTCCAAATGAAACAAAATTTTCCCGGTGCCGGTATCTATAGTTAAACTAAAAATTGCAAGTTAAACTCTGAAACTTGAAAAACTCAGCGGTATGTGAGAGTTAAGGTTTGACAAAAATATTTATAACATATAGCTCTAGTTATTATAAAACTTCACATGATTAAAATATTACATTATGAATGGTTAAAACCATGCAATGTTTCTTATAATCATATTTAAGCGGGACTTTTAAAGCAAAGAGACACACAGGGTGTTATATTCTGTTGAAGCTCCCCCTCACTCCTTTTTCTTTCACTTTCACAAAAAAATCAATATTTTCTATCGCATAGAATGCATACATGGGAATATAAATACTGATTCAAATAATCCGTGCAGTGTTTCTAATAATTCTATTTAAATGGTCATTTTTAAGCAAAACGTAGCTTAGAATCTGATATTCTTTTGCCTCTTCCCCCCGCTACCACCACAGCCTTCTTTTTCTTTCAGAGTCACAAAAAAAAATTACATTTTCAGTAGGTTAGATTGCAATTTGTCAATTTCTAGAGCTGTAGAGTTTGTATTTTTAGAATTGGGCAATCTACATGCCATTATTCCATCTTATTTTATAGTTTTGTTTGCATGGCGTTATTACCCATATAGGTGGGTAATACCCCAAGGTACCTTATATAGAGGGGATAAAGATGTCTGCACTGGCCAAAGGCCCCTATCCGGCCCGGCCCGGGTCTGGGGGAGTGAAATGGTTTCAAATTTTCTAATGGTCCAGGCCGACAGGTTTAGAATATATTTTTTTTTCATTATGCCGGCACTGGCTGGCAAATAAAATTAACGGGCCGAGCCGGCAAAATAACTGAGCGGGCCATACTGGCCGGGCCGATAAAAAATTTAGTGAGCCTACTGGCCCGTTATAAAGCTTTCGAGTAAAAAATGAGTAAAATATGAGATAATTTGAATGAATATGGCTGTAAGGAATATAAAGTTAAATGTGCGTCACGAGCCGATTCTACATCAATATGATCAATACAATTTGAGAACATCAATATAGAAGTGCAACTTGTTGAGTAAAAGAGATCGGCATCGGACAGTTACTTTCTATCTAACCCGGGCTTAGTATTTTTAGCAGACTCGAGCCGGGAGGAGATCAGACTTGCATAGCTCCTCTACATCTAGTCCAGCTGGGCTGGAACTAGACATAACTATTCTCAAGTTCTCAAGGCCAGACAACATGGTTTGTAAAAGTATTATTGCAAATATGCTTAGTCGTTTTTAAATTCACTTCTCAAAAACTCGAAAGTTTGACGCATTTTTATTTTTGAAAGTCTGACTATTGAAGGGATTTGGAATCGAATAGCGTTTTCCACTTTTGATATACTTGTATACACACGTATATTTCTATATACTTTTTGAGATATAAGAGATTCTTGTCATAAATGTGCAGATTTTACTCCCTTCTCATACTGTCGCTTCCGATTCAAAACGCTGACGTTGACAGTGTTTTCTTAAACTGCTTGCATAAAAAAATGGATAACACCATTCGATTATATAGATTCTGAATAAAAACGCCTGCTAACCTTTTGCGTTTCTGAAAAGAAATGAATTCAGAAATGTATCAGAATGTAGCTCCTTTGGATTTCAGAATTTTTTTTATGAAATGATATAAAAATATTTTCATAAATTTATTACACTTCTTCAAAAATTCTGATGTTTTTGACCTATTTTTTTCTTTTATTCTAAATAATAACATTTTTTTAATGAACCATTATTTGAATGTGGAAAGTCTGAGAATCTAAGTTATCATTAATGTTGCTATTGTATATTTCCTGTAAAATATACTGTAAAATCCTCTTATAAATATGTATGCAGTATTCTTTAAAAAAAAAGTAAATGATATAAATCGGAATTTTTTCGAATAGTAGAAATTGTGTCGGGCCAGAACGGGCCGGGTGTAATATTCAAATATAGTAAAATCTCTGAATAGCAGAAGCATCGAGACCATCGAATAGAGTCTTCCATCGAGTCAGATTGCCCATAAATTTCCGTTTATGCCCTTAATGATATTAATTTTTCTTTTTCAGTCTTGAGTTAGCCTAATTATTTTTTTCAAATCTAGTTTTCTTTTTTTCTTTCTTTCTGTTCTTTCTTTTTTTTCTTTCTTTCTTTTTTTTCTTCAAATCGGGTTATTTGGATTTTCACAAAAATGTTTCCGCACAACTATGTTTATATATTAAAATTAATGCATGAGGAATAAAATGTACAAAAAATGTGATTATAGATTATTCTTTCGCTAGTTTACAATTGAGAACTTAAGAGCAATAAGAATTTTTTCTTATCTCGGAATATGAAAAATATTACCAACAATTCATTTTTATACACACAAAATGCATATATAGTGTTTGTGACAGTTTTCTCACACCTGTTACATGTATATAGATTGGAAAAGTTCATATTCATATCAGTACACAAAATTTTTCAGACGATAAAGCTACAGCTCATATTCAAAATATTAGAATAATTACCTTTTTTTTAGAAATTGAAAATATCGTTTGGTAATTTAATGTCTTTTAATGAAAATATGCAAGCAATATTTTTATTAAGAACTTATTGTTGATTAAACTTACTTGTTATCTTAAATTTAATATCATTTTTGAAAAGATTAATTGCAAAAAAAATTATTTTGAAAATTCAAAATATTAGAATATTTATTCAAGTGGTTCAAAATATTAGAATATTTCAAATTAATTCTCCTTTAATTATTACCAATTCTTAACTGGTGGCATCATTGATTAAATTCAGACTATTTTATTTAAAATCAGTATTCTTTTTTGCAGTTTGTTTCTTTTTCGTCTTAAAATGGGCCGTGTGAGTGATATTCCTGAATCTACTAAACTTCGTATGGTTGATTTGTATCGGCACGGTAAAAATCAATGTTTTATAGCGAATTATTTACATTGTTCGCAATCGAGCGTTAGTAAAATACTAACACAATATTCAAAAATAGGAAAGTTTCAAAATAATCGCCGAAATCGTGGCCGAAAACCAAAAACATCTGCTAGAGATGACAGGAAACAGAAGCGTATAGTTAAGAAAAACCGTTTTAAACCGTGAAAAACCGTTTTTTGTCTTCAG
Organism: Maratus speculifer; assembly: GCA_964019185.1. Classification (NCBI taxonomy): domain Eukaryota; kingdom Metazoa; phylum Arthropoda; class Arachnida; order Araneae; family Salticidae; genus Maratus; species Maratus speculifer. Next base: position 188,444,650 of record OZ025297.1, read on the forward strand.
TGTTTTTGCTAAGTAAACATTAATCCCTGCAATGTGTACCACATTCTTCTTCAGTGTGTTTTAATGCTCCTTAGTTATAAATATGTTCAGTTTAGTGACAATACTTCCGCTAACTATTTTTTTTATAAACTATCTGACTAATTCAGCCAGTACTATTCTTTTACAACCGTTTGTTGTTTATAACAAGAGCTGCTTTACATCTGTACATTATACTATTTTTTTTTCTCGTTTCTACCTTTGTTCATTATTTAGTTATTTTTCTTCTACAGGGATCACAGAAATCTCTTCAAGAGATTGTATTCATCTGTATTTTATGTTTTTATATTAATATGTTTGCAGGATTCCTGGATATCATGTTATGTCAAGGCTAATTCTGTTTATTCTACAATATTTTTCTGATTTTGACAGTTATTTAATTTTAATTTTTGACAATTCTTTAAAATTAATTTTAAAGTAACTTTTGTTTTAACTTTTATTACAAACATAGAAATTTTAACTTTACTTTGTTAAATTATACAAGATTCAGGCTGAATATTTTTATGGTACACTTGTTTGGTAATTTTAAACGTTTTACTCGATTATGACATTACAAAGAGTTACTAGTATTAATGAAATTTAAGTCCTAGGTTGTCTGAATATACCAGATAAAATATTTTCAACTTTAGTTGCTTTCTTATTGCAGCTTAGTTATTGTTTTTCTAGGCAGTCAGAGTATATTGAGAAGATACTTTTGATTTATGTTGCTTTACTTTTGCAACTTTATAAATTTTGATCCATAAGTGTACGATTAATCTTATTGAATTCAAAATTTTGGATGATTTTTTGTGGCTAAAAGAATTATTTAGCTATTGGATTATTGTTGTTTTTAAAATATATGAAAATTTAGATATGATTTTTTAAGAGCATATTATGTATACAAATAGTATACAAAAGAAAGCACAACTCTAGATGAACTTTTTACCAGCGCATTTATACATATTTTTAACTCATCTAGTGAATTAATAAAGTGTTTCATGACTTAAACAACCTGATTATGACTTAAAAATGTATGTGTACATGTCTATTTTTTTTTTCAAGTGTGTTCCATACTTAAATTTACAGTTGTCATCATGTAGAGAGAAAGAAAATGATAATATCTTATGATTATAAATAATCATCTGTTCAAAGTTCATTTTTGTATCTCTTTCTTTAACAGCAGCCTGACAGTTCTGATTCTGTATGTCTACAATGTTTAGTCATACCAGTATACCATTTCAAATCATATTACCGAACAGTATACTTATTTTTTTAATATATTCTTGTCCATAATTGCTTTGGATGGTAACTGTGTTTCTGCGTACAGCCTCAGGAGCCTTAGGAGATGAAAGTCACATGAAACTGTGTGCATCTATCAGTTTATACAGCCAAAAAACTTTTGCATTATGTGATTGGAATTAAAAAAAAAAATATTTGAAAAGTATATGTTATTTTTATGTGTATATGTGTATCTATTTGTGTTCACAGATATGTTGATGGTTTATGGGGTAATCATTGAAATAGTTGTGAACTTTATGTTTACATGTGTATAATTTTTTTTGTTTACAGCATTGTTAATGATTTCTAGTGATTGGGTGGAGACTATTAACATAATTGTAAGCTTGTAATTGAATTTCAATAGATTTAATTGTATATTATACAATTCTTCTTCTTATTTTTTTTCATAATGATTCTAGAAATTTTTATTTAATTCTTGGTACATGGTATGGTAATTGAACATAGATATATATTTCTCGATTGTGTCAAAGTGTTACTTTATGTATATGAAAGTAGTTTATTATTTTTTTGGTGATCACCATTCCTTCATTTTGAAAGAAAACCATGGTATATGTAAAGTTTATAGTTTAAGAATTCTTATAAGTGTATACGCCTAATAAATAAGTATGACTATTAATATGTTTTAACCCTTTTGTCATGACACATCTTTTGAAGTGACGACTTTTTGCTGTGGGATGTTTTGCGTGATTGAGTAGTGCACGACTCAATTGCTCAATTTATCTCACATGTAGTTGGTTGTTTATTTTAATTGAGTGAAATTTTAATGTGTACACAAATGATGTCATTATTTTTATGAAATTTGAATTAATATATGGCCAGTTGAATTTAATATTAGAGTTATAGAAAATACTCTATTTTATATCATATATAAATTTTTAAAGTCCTAGGCAAAAGTCAAACCCACAAGATTTTTTTTGACTTTTTGTTGCTCCTATATTTGCAACTTTTTCAGAAGTTTAATTCTGTTATTTGGTACCATAAATATTTAAATTATGACCAGTCAATGATCTCACTTTTGTCTGTTAACTTAAAATGCGTTAACATTTATTATTTGCCAAATATGATAATTTTTTTGAGATCACATGAAAATTTTGCCATTACTGTATTTTTGGCATTTTAATATATACTTAATATATTGTATACTTTTTGACCTATGAATGTACTCTATGCAATGTATATTCTTTCTCTCTCTCACTTTTGGTCACCGGTCCTTCTTTTTTAGCAGCACTTCGACATTGATCTTAACTATGAAAATCGTTTAAATTGGCTTTTAATTGATTTTTTTTTCAGGCTGGCATTTCAAAATTTTGTCATCCCATTTTCCGTAAAAGGTCTTCTTCGTTTCACCTTTTACATCCCTGGTCTTACAAAATTTTGTTCGGTCTTTGGGGGTAATGTGAGATGAATCTCACAGTGTTTAGTTTATCGTATCTTTTTTTATTCTTTTCTTCATTTAAGCAGCGAGTTTCCCTTAAATTTAATTCTGTATTTTTAGTTTTACGGCCGCGCGCTGCGAATTTAGCGCGCTAGCATTTCTTTGGAGCGCTACTTGTCCTCTCGCATCTGCGACGTGATGTATTATGATGACGTCACGGTGGGTGCTGACACTTCTTCACCACACCCATATTGCGCTGACTTCGTCAAGTAAGGGCGTTCCGCTGAGCGCGTAGAACAAATTAAATAATTCTTTTAAAATGATTTTTTTTCAATTTGCTCTTTAAGATAATGACGAAATATTAATTCTCTAATCAATTTAAACTTTGTTTCTTTTTACTTTTGGATTCCCCGTAGAATGCATTTAAATACTAAACGCGGTTAATTTTTAAATCAGAATTAAGTTTGATGATATCTTAAAGGGATGTAAATTGTAACGTTAGCCCGCTGGCTTTATCGGCCGCGCGCCGTGCGCGAACGGCGAATCGCAAGAAGAATTCATACTATAATTTCGTCGGATATGGAATCTTTGCAAGTTTTCCCCGTGTTCATTTTAAATTAATTATGCCGTGCTGCCTTTCCATGAATGTGATATTAGAGTTTGATGAATGCATGCAAGATTCTTATAATCTTCAAAGGTTCTGGTGACCAAAAGTAAATTTCTATGTTGTCATCTTAACAAAAGAATAAAATAAAGAAGATGTTATTCTCTTCAACCAGTTTGTATCTTCTTTGTACATGATCTTCTGTCTTCATTTCCAGTCATCGTATTTTCAAGTAAGATCTTTCCGGTCTAATCTTATTTTCTTACATTAAATTAAAGTTCCACTATCGATCACGCTAACGAACTTTATTAACGACACAACGCACACCCAACGAACTTTGCAACGGCACAGTATGCAAGATCGATTGTACGCTGTTATGAAAGCTAAAGGGGATGCTACAAAATATTAACTACCATTTACTTCATAATCATAAGGTAATATTGTTGCGTAAAATAAAATATTCTAATATTTTGAACCAATCTAAATTTTATTCTAATATTATGGTGTGTTTAAGGAAGCTGTATACCTAATTTATTGTGCTGTATTTTATATTTTATAAATGTTAAAATCTTATCTAAACATTCCAGATTTAATTTATAAGAAATTTAATTGCATTTACTTAGTATAAAAAATAAATAAATGACAAATAATTTTTTCTTATTACTTTTTCTCAATTATTCTAATATTTTGAATATGAGCTGTATAATTAATTTTTTTAAGTGAGTTTTTAGTGAATTTTGTTCACATTTATAAATCAGTTTGAACTGAACGAGTTCGTTTGAAAAATTTTGATTGTGAACGTGAATCATTTTTGAGAAACTGAATGTGAGTTTGAAGTAGTTGGTTATTTTTGTGAGCGTGCCCAACACTGAATATATGTATGTTAGATTTTTGGAAAATTTTAAATTTAAAAAAAATTGAATACTCATAAATTTTTATTTTTTCAGTTAAACAATCAAAAAGTATTTTGTCTTTTCTCGTACATTTTAATAACACAAATAAAAGAAGTTCGGCTTTTTGCACTTCTGAAAACGTAATTTTGAAGCTTTATTGTTAAAAATATAAATATATTTTTTTCGAAATGTTCAATAAAATAATAGTTAAAATCAACTGAAAAAGAGAAAAACGTAATTCTGTAAGCTAAATTTTCTTTTCTGCAAGAGAGAAGTTCATTTTAAATGGTAATTTTAAAATTACAAACACACTTATATATTTCGTCGTGCTACTCTTAAACACCACCCTTAAGAGTATTATTATATTCTGTATTTTGTGTAAAGTACATAAATGAACCATGTTTATATAACCCTCTTAATTATAACTTAGCTAACTACAAAGTACCCTGTTTATCTCTTTCCAAACAGAAATTAAAAGCTTAAGAAAAAAAATTGATCCAATTAAAATAAAAATTGATCTCTAAAAATTGATCTATTGTTTATATAACCCTCTTAATTATAACTTAGCTATCTATAAAGTACCCTGTTTATTTCTTTCCAAAAAGAAATTAAAAGCTGGTGGCTATTTTATCTTTGATGCATTCTAATAGTGCTTATTCTATATGACTGTTGTAATGCTATTCTTTTCATTTGGCCTTTGGGAAGACAGTTTGTACAAAACCTTGTCAAATCCAACATTAATTTGTTTCACGTGTCAAGAAAAGAAAAGTAAATTTCCTTTAAGTTTTGTTTTAGTTCCGTTTCCAATACTCCCCATACTTTGCTAGCTACTCACGCAATCCAAACAAGAAATTCTCAGTCACATCCGATTATCCACCAGACAAATTAAAACAGAAGAAGCACTATCTCTATTTCTTCATATCGACCAAGAACAGTTCTAGACACCTAGGCGGGGGAAGTAATTTCGAATCAGTTTATCATGAAACTTATAGATTTTTTCAATAGAAATTCAAAAAAACTACAGACACGTGAAAGATCAGGGATGGACCCATTCATCCCCCCAGTTGTCGAGAAAGGATATGGATACTATAGTTAAAAAATAAATTAATGAAATAAAATAAAGTAAAAAGAACAAAATACATCAAAGGCATTGATTTCTCAAGTCCAGTTTGTAAGGTATGTAGGTAATCACAAGTTTTTGCATTTGTAAGTATAAATATTTTATTTTTAATCGGTAAATTTTGATCGCATATATAATAATGATTTTGCAGTGCAATTTACAACCGGAGCTTCACGAATTATTTTCGGGAGAAGATGAAATCTTCAATAGAGGAATTCATCATTGATTTCAAATGTATATAATGCTTTTATGTATATTATAAAAGCCAAACGTATCTGTGCGTAACGCATATGTCATTTTGTGAATGTCGACACTTTCACATGCAATTAAATTTTGCAATTTTAGGTATTATAAATTTTATACTTCTAAATATCGCACATTTTCCATTTTTGCACAGTCGTATTGAGAACAAAATGTACTTTTAAATGCAATTCGTTTGAAAGCTGTACCTTAATTTATTTATGAGTTATTAATTCTTTTATAGTTTGTAGTACGAATTTTGTAATTATGGAAACAGAAATACGCCATTTTTTCATAAAATTGATAAAAACTGAAATAGAAATAAATCATGTCAATAGAAATCGTCTGACATAAAATCCGATGAATTTTGGTTCCATCGCGTTTTTATTCATCAATTATTTTTTTTTAATTTATTGCAAATTTAATATACAAAGGATACAGTACTTTCTCTTTACAAAATTGTATTTTAAATAATATTCGAGTGACTTCACAGCATTTACTCAGTTCGTTTCAGAAAGCTAAATGAGTACAATTTTATTTATCCGCGTGTATGTAATGCTATTTTCCAAATTTTGAAAAAAAAAATGCAAATGAAGGATTTCTGATAAAACATGGAGCTTTTACAAAGAAGTGAAGATTTGTGAATCATCAGATATTCAATTTGTTTTACCGAGTGTCTTGAATATTGTTTTTGCTGCGTTTGTGAAATATTCTGTTCAAATGACGTCATATGCAAACTTTTCTATGGATGTTGTTTAAGACTGGATCCGTAAAAATAAAATGCTTTTAGCAGATGCAAATAACATCTTTTTATGTAAAAAAATCAAATGATTTTAAAATGATCAAATTAAAATACTATGCGAAGTGCTTATGCAAATTTTGAAACGATGAAAATTTTGACGGGTATAGATTTCACATGGGAATTCTATGATCATGTCAATTAGGAATTCTTTTTTTCATTTGCTTTATACCAAACATAAGAGCATCAATTGATAATTTCATCATAATAACTGATATTTGTTATACTTTACTGATTACATATGCGATTAAAGTTTAATTTTAATAATTTCGACAACTAAGTTTTATAGAAATAGTTTTTTTAGCTTAAAATAATATTTGCTTGAGAGTTAGTCTGTCCAATGTAAGATGTATTTTTTACTATTGATAATTTTATGGGAAACAGTTGAAAAAAAAAACAGTTGAACGAAACAGTTCCTTTTTAAACATTTTCTTTCGTCGAAATTCGACGGGTTCCACCTCGTTCCGTTAACGAGCAATAGTAACTTAATTATGAAGTATGTAGCAGTAATACAGTAAATAATAGTTAATGGATTAACAATTAGATGTTGCGATATCATATGATTTAACATGATTCAGTTGTTTTAACATGGCTGTTGCATAATTATTTAAAATAACGTCAGTGTCTCGTTTTTCGAATTAATACATTTTAGTGACCTTAACAATGAAGAATTGAAAATTTTCATGATATTTTACAGCACAGACTGATTATAGGTAATAACAATAATGAGCCATAATGAACAGGTTGTTAAACAGCAATTACGGATTTCCAAGCCACTCCACGCCGCTTAAAGGATTTCGGAAGCTTTTAATTAAGCATTGATTACACAATTTGGATTTGGTTCTTTGTATATAGCGTACGCTTTAGTGCAATATTTAGCGTGATAAATTACGACATTAAAGTTATTCCAACATTGAATAGAAAATTTACTTTCGTGACTTTTGTATTATTACGCGAAGTGTATTCTAAATTAAAATTACTTAAATAGTTGTTAGTGAAAAAACCATATATTCCATTTTTTCACATATCGTGAAAAATAAATAAATAAATAAATAATTTTTCCTTACCAAATTTTGAGAGGAAATGAAATACTTGTTTTCTTCTATTTTTGTTTTCGTGTCTCTTACTTGTAATAACGACCAATGGCCTATAATTACGAAAATTTACACATTTTCAAGCTCAGTAGAATTTTTATTGGGACATTCATTGGAAAGATGGTCACCACTGCATGCTACGCAGCAGGGAACTGCGTTATAATTAGCAATGATATGAAAATGTCTGACATCGGTGGCAATGTGTTGCCTTTTAGATAAGAATGAAAGCGCTGTGCCAAAAATGACCGATACATACATCTAAAGTTGAATTGTATATTTTTCTTTAATAAATATAAAAAATCTTGTCATAAAATAAGGCGAAAAATGCTATTAAAATTTAGTGGCACCAATCGGTCATTTTTGGGGCAGCAAATGCATCCCTGCTTTTAGCAACTTTTTACGAATAAAGTGTTTACATAAGGAAAAATAATAATTTAAATTTACTTTAAGAAATTTTCTCTGACAGTAAAAATTATCTACAAAAGAGGTTATAGTTGAAGCTTCACTATGTTAAGGATGTGTCAGTTCCTTTTTATTAACAGTTTCGTAATTTCAGAATGGAAATATTTGGATACGCATTTCTATTGTTCTCGGCTTCTTGTTTTTCTCTTTGTTTTAATCTGTTTAGCTTTTAGTATACATATGCTGTAAAAATGTTGAAACTGTTTATACATTCACAATTTACTTTCATTTGGAATAAAATATATAAGAATGTACACTGTTGGTCACACAAAATGCAACATGCTGAAGGAAAAATGCAAATTATGTTAAATGAGCATCATGCGTTTGCGGTGAGGAAATTTGAAAATCATTAATATTGCAGCGCAGATGCACATCACGGGCGACCATAGCGCCACCTGAAAAATGTATGTAAGGTGATAACAGATTGGCGATTTAAAGTATGGCGATTGTTTGTTTTTGTTTTGTTTTGTTTTTTCTTTCTGAATAAGCTGTTTACTTATGCCTTGTAGAAGACATCGAGAGTCTTTTGACCAAGTTTCTGAATTTGGCTGAGCCCATAGGATTTTCGGATTATTCTTCACAGAAATCGGTAAATGTGTTGGATGAAACGAAGACATTGTGATGCGGATCTCTAATCGCTGAATACAAGAGGGAAAGACTAGCGGTGTGGCCGATCGCACAACCTCGTTGCACCACTGACCGTGATGTCAGAGAGATTATGGATATGGCATTAATGAATCGCGCAGCCACATCACGAATCATAGCACTACAGTTTCAGTCAGCTACGCATCCATCGATGTCCGCAGGTACCATTCGACACTGTTTAAAGCAGAGTGGAATGTTCGCAACGTGTCCATTGCTCCGTTTACCCTTGACTGAAAACCCCAGGCTTTTGCACCATCTAGGAACGCGTGCGAGGAACGGTGAACATGGGCAACGGAATGGAACGATATTGTGTTTACTGACGAATTTCGCTTTTATCTGAAACATCACGATGATCGAATTCGAGTTTGGAGACAACTTGGTGAGAGACTGCTAAACTGCTGCGTTATGCATCATCACAGTGGTGCTGCACCCGGTATCATGGTCAGTGGTGGTATTGGATTTTACTCCCACACCCCTCTAGTACGCATTGCCGGCACACCTAACAGCCAGCACTACATATCTGAGATGTTGGAGCCCGTGGTTCTCCCATACATTCAGCACTTCCTATCAGCCATATTCAAAGAGGATAATGCACGACCACACATGGCACGCAATATTCAAGAGATCTTCTTTACCAACCAGTTTGAATTGCTTCCTTGGTCTGATTGTTCTCCTGCTCTATCACCAATCGAAAATGTGTGGTGCATGCTTGCGCAAGGATTGCGCAACTCCAAGGTACACCACTCTCTACTACATCTTATCAACTTTAGCAATAAATGGAAGCCGTATCTACTGCTGTACCCCAAGGAGATAAAGCCTCTTTGATTCTATGCCGAAACGTGTTGCAGTGTTTTTAGACAACAATGGCGACTACACTAATTACTGATTTTATTATCATCTGCCCGTTACAAGAGGCTGTAATTTTAGTCTTTTGATCTTTGTACAACACATTATCGGCCAAATAAATCTCACTGTGTTATTTCTTGTACTGCTTGTGTCGATGTTGCAGTTTGTGTCGCCAGCAGTGTATATATAAGTATGAAACAAAACCTAGATTGTTACAAATGAACTTTTGCACATATATTTGTATGAAATTGATTCCATAGGCATCTCTATTAATTTAAATATAAACAATACAGTGATAAATGCAAAAATAATATACGGCGATCTTTATAAAGTTACAAAAAGGATTTCAAAAAATATACATTAAAATGATTATTAAAGGTTTTTTCCTTATTATGTTTGAGTAAATTCAATCGAAACATGTCAAATTATTAAGATCTTTTAATGTATTTTATTAGTATTTGACGTCCGTTTTAGCAATTAAATATTTTAATATATATTTTTTGAAAGATTTTTAATGGACGTATAAGAAAACTTCTTTTTATAAGTAATAAAAAGAATTTCGACACATTATATTTTGCACAAATAAAAATTTAAAAAAAATCATAAATTAGATTTTAAATTATGTCATGTTAAACTTTTATTTTTTAAATCTATTTTAAAATTTATTAATGCAATCTTGAATAACAAAAAGCATTTTGAATAATTTTGTTTAACAAAACTTAACTTGTTAATTTAAATTTCATAGTAAAGTTTCGTAATCTATAGATTTTAAAAAATGCCTTTTGTTTGCTCAATCAATCGTCAGTATTAAATATTTGTCATCCTATTCTGGAGTTGATTTAATAAGTGAAATTTTTTATTTATTTTAAAGTCAATAAATTTATAATGCAGTTACACTAAAATTTGAATTATTTTCCGTAAACTTACTCAAAAATTGTAATTTTTTTAAAAATAATTTCATTATTTGCTTTATTATTTAGTACTAGTCTAATTCTGCAACAAGAAATAGCAGAAAAAAGAAGAAAAATGTATTTAGTCTTCGTAGTTAAATTATTGTAAGTGTTTGATGCTTAAAGAAAAGAGAAAATAAGCATACGGACAGATAATTATTAAACTTGTTAGTTTTGTGTTACACGTTAAAATTATGTAAATTTTCTTTTTCTTTCTTTTTTTTCCAAAAATAATTAAAATTTACAATTTTTTTATTAATTTACAATACCATATATATTATTTCTTTTGTCACCATCCTTTTATCTGAATTAATATATAGTGTAGAACTATAAATGGAGTATCATCGGATAGAATTTTGTACTCACATTTGGCATTGCATTTATAAATCTATATAATAAAAGCCTCACTGTCATCAGCAGTTCCGGGTGGGTCACTTAATTTTTATATGCCAGGCGACCATTTTGACATTTTATTGTTATCATCAAATATTGTTCTAATGCCATAATTTCACCTGTATTATATTAGTCCAACTCATGTGACTGTTATAAGCAACCACGAGCTGATTTAATCGTTTTTCATATGCGAAGCTTCGATTTTGATTAAAAGATCAAAATTATTTTTTCAAATGAAATTACATAAAAGTTGCCATGATCGCAGGGAATCCTTTATTAACATTTGTTTGCCTGATGCAAATCTCGCTAATAGCATTTTTAAAATTATGTCGGTTTTATATCAATTAGCATTTTTTTTCTATTTTTGCGTGGTAAATTAAAAGAAAGCTTTGAAATTGAAAATAAATAATATGATTTGTGGCATTATATAATATTTTCCTTTTCATTTCTCTATATTTTAAAAAAAGTAATTTACGCTGACACTGCCCCCTACATTGGATTTTTTTGTGACCAAGGGGGGGAGGTTCTTTCTTCGTTAATATTAAAAAAACTTCTGCAAACAAAAATATGAAAAAAGTTGTATTATAGGGAAATGTTTAATAAAAACATCGATGCAAACAGCTTTTAAAGCGAATAACTATTTTAAGAGATATTAAATGTTAAAGTGACTCAAATCCTTTTATTAAAAAAGTTTTATAGCAGCGAAAACTATGGATAGGAATTTAAACATTTTTAGCTCGTTTTATGCACTAGAATATTCCGGTGTGCAGACCGAATTTATTTTTTAAATTTGACTCATTTTTTGAGGATTTTTTTCAATTTTAACTTAAAATTTTCAACACTTTGTGAGACATTTTTTAGATATTTTAAAAATCATTATTCTTTTAAATTGTTGTCAAATGATTAAAGAATAATACTTCTTTCAAATTGAAAAATCATTTACATGCGATCATCACGAATAGAAAGAATTTCTAAATGGCAATTAAATAAGTACGAGTTAACAGTAGGAAAGTAACAAAAATTACGTCATAAAACTTTATTTATCTGTGCATATTAAAAGAGAAAGAAAATATTAAAATTATAAATTAATTAAAAGGAGTTAATCGCCGTAAATCGAAAAAATTGCATCATTTTATAAGTTTTGAAACAATTGGCGAGTAATTCGGCAGGAAATTTGGGCTTCTAAAGCGTGATTAGTTGTCAAATGATGTAAACAATTATGAAAACAAACAATTTTTTTTTACTTTTTTATAAGAATTTACACGCATAAATATAATTTATAGATATTATTATTATTGTTTTTTATATACATATGTGAAAATAGATAAATGGCTTTTTTATTGTAAATAAATTGTATAAATATTGAAAAATAATACTTTTTTACATGAAATAATGAAAATGCGGCACAGATATCATATGCACATCAGTTTGACGTGATCGAAACAAAATGGCGATTTTATGCCTCACATGGTAATACTGTCAAATTTACTTCTCTGGTCAAGACTCCTATATCTGAAATGTGCTGATTTATTGTTATATAATGTAATATTAGTTAATCCTTTGTAAACTGTTTCACAGACAATGTTAACTGCAAAAAGCACGTTACTGGAATAATGGAGTAACAAGTGTGCGATTAAATAATTTTGCGCAAAACTACACTTTTTGTATCAAGCCAATGCTTCGTAGGTCTGATTAAAAACGAAATCATAATTAACAAACATCACAAACATAGCATTAGATATAAGATATAAGATATAGCATAACAATATTCCATTTGAGGAAAAAGCTGACGGACTCGTATAAAATTAAGAAATTATTAAATTCTTTTTTACGTTTCCAATATTTTAAAGTAATTTATATTTAAATAGAGATCGCCACATTTTTATAGTTCAATGCTTCGCAATCGTTTAAAATCCGATCAAATCAGCAATATTTTTTAGAGTTCCTGGTGTCATAAACGGAAGTAGCTAGTAGGGGCAGAGACCCCTAGTAGATTAAAAAAAAATATGAGAAAGCCGTTAATTTTGGATGATACATTTGTAAATGAGAGAAGATTTGTAAGTGATAAAAAGCATTACATTTTTAATAAAATAAAATAAAACAAAATGTGATGGAAACAATTTTTGGCGATTTATCACCTGCGTACCGCTAACATAAAAATAAAGAGCTTTTATTTTCTCTACCAGAATCTTCCAATTGAGCGAAAGATTGAGCCAATAAACTCAATTATGAATAAAAGTAACATGATGCATTGCTTATCATACGATTGAGGAAGACCAAACTGGTTGCCAATGGCAGTAATTAAGTATTTAATAAGCACATACAACGATAAATGAGGTATCACTGGAAAAGGATTTTCTGTTTCATCTGACATTGCATGGTAAATTTTATTATCACAGTTAAGTTAAATGATTATTTTCGATTACTGCTTTTATTATTTCCCATTTTCTATGGGGTTAGGTTCCCTTAGAAAGATCCACACGGTGGGCATCCCACCCATTTGGGTCTTTATCCCGAGCGTAGATAATTGGCCGTCATGAACCAAACTAAACCAAACCAACCCATTTTCTATGCAAATAGAAAACATTAAAAAAATTGGCCGGAGAAAAAAAGTGGGAAAAAACTGAACACCCCCTATTAATTCCTCAACAAATTATAATAGAAAAAAGTTATAAATACCAAACGATTCAAAATAAAGTCTACTTTTAAATAATGTAGGTACAATTTGCATAGGGGTCCATCTGCATAGTAAAACGAAACCAAACTTCATATTTTAAAATAGCAATACCCAATTTTCACAAGATATTTCTTATTTTCAATTTACACCATGCTTGCACCAATTTTCAAGTCATACCTTTAGGAATTTTTTTGCTTTTTTATGAGTTGTTCGATTGTGTTGACGATCAAATAATAATAATAATAATAATAATAATAATAATAATAATAATAATAATAATAGCAATTAAAAAAATCTATCATGCGCGCATGCGCAGTTAAAAAAAATCACACAACTGTTTATATTTCACCAAATATTTATTATATTTACATTTTAATTACACTACATTATTACTACGACATTTTGTTAAATTTCCTGAAGTTGGCATTGAATATGACAAAAAGGTCTGCAGGATACAAAAAAATCTGCAAATATTATTTGAAAAAAAGAAAAACTTAATATGGCTCCATGAATATACTTTCTATTCTTTTACAAATAAATGCATATGTTTTACAATATCCATATACTCATTAAAGCGATGGATCATTTCATACGTTTTATTTTCAGGGTGAATCCAAACACTATTCTATGTCTTTGATTTTTTGTTGACTCACAAATTGTCCTTCTGAACAAATCATCATTGATAAAAAAGCGGTCACGAATATTCTTTTTAATCTTGAATTTCCTAAAAAATCCGACAAATACATTTTTAAATATTCGACAAAATGTCTCAAATTGAAGGTGTCTGGTGATTAATGGCCATATATTGTATAAATATTTTTTCCAATAAGATGTAACACTAAAATGTTTGCTATGATTCTTTTTCAAAAAAGTGGAAAAATTAGTTTCTCAAAAGAAATTGAATATCTTATAACAGTTTCATCGTCACATAATCTATAAAAAATAAGAATGGATTTTCCCTTTAAAAATATCTTTTATTCTGCTGATTAGACAGTAAGTGCAATAAAGCTTTTTATAGAGCTTTTTTGGGGGGTCATAAAACTTATATCTTTGAAGTTCATAAATTCCTTATCGACAATAAACAGAAGATATCAAAAATTGATCTATATTTAAAAAAAAAGATTTCGATATCGATCGAAGAATCTTTTTTGTAAATCTTTTACTTCTTTTTTCTCGCGATAAAAGTTGAAGAAAATATTTCATTTTTTAGGATTCTTGTCATATTTTTTTGTATTTTTTTTTTTTATTTAAATAGGGTTTCCTTTTAGAGAACGAATTAATAGTTACTTAAAAATATGAAAGATATTCACTATATATACATTTAGAAAAAAAATCAATTTAAAACTACTATTTATTAAATAAATATTTATGAATATTGTCATTGAGTAAGTAAGAAATTTTGCCAAATATATTTTGTTAAAAAAGTATGTGACGTACAAAATTCATTTTTTATTTCTATAATGCATTAACTAACGTTTTCTACGTGCGTATATTTTTTAAAGTGACTTAATTCCGATTATAATTTTAACATTTTCAGACTTATTGAATAAAGTAGATATTTGCACAACAATTTTGTTATGTATTGCCTAATAAAAACAAGTAATGTCAATAAATACAAGTTTTGTTGAAATCGAACTGTGTTATAATGAAATAAAATATTGATAAAAATATTTCAAAATGAATTTCAGATTTAAAAGAAAAATAATTCCAGAAGATTATAATATGAAAAACCTACATCTATATGTTCAACGTGAATTTAATAAACTTTTAACACTCCCAATGAAGTTCTCGAATTTTCTTTTACTCTGAGAGAACTAATTTCGTTTCAAGTTCTATAATGATTTTTTTTTTTCAAATGTGACATAGACTGTAAAAATGAGTAATTTTTTCACATACGTAACTATACACGTCAGATATTCAGAACCGAAAATATGAAATTACCACGTCCTTTAACCTCCTCAGTCCTGAGGTTAATATTACGATTGACCATGAAAGCAAATTTAAAATTACTATATAAAAACTCCTAAGGTGTATTAGGCCATATATTGACGCTTATTTTGCTTAACTTTATTTAAAAAGTGTAAAAGTAATTTTATCTATTCTAGAAACATTTAAATTAATTTAAAGGGTGTTCTTCAGTGTCTCCTAAATTCGATACCAGGACTGAGGAGGATATAGTCACTATTACTAAAATGGTTATCTCTCTTTTCTTTTAAACTATCAATTATTTCTCAAATTGAAAAAAATATATATATATTTATAAAAGTTTATTTTACTATGAATGATCTTCGGAAGCGTTTTCTAATAGTTTATGTAGTATAATTATTAATTTTCTTAAACAAGAAATCTGTTTTTAGGATGCAATCATTTCTTAGTTAAATGTGCTCAGCTTTAAAATTGAATTTATGCATACCAGAGGGTTCAATCACTTAACTGTATTAACTTCAGCGTATGTCAATTAGTTTTAGTTGATGTACTTTATTGTATATATATTATGGATGTAATTAATTTTAAAGAAGTTTTTTTATGTATGTCTGGAAACCATGTTTGTAAAACTTATTATGTTACGATTTAAAAGCTTGAGTTATATATTTTTATAAAAGTGTTATTATGTTTTTATAATTATTATGTTTTATATTAATGAATTATTCTATTAAAAAATTATTATGTTTCAAATATGTTTTTAAAAATCCGTTTTAAAACTTCCTTGTATTCATCGCTGACGAATACCTTTATTTATGCTTATAAATAAAATTAAAGATAATTAATCGCAGTTTACAGATTAATTGCGGATAGGATGATAATACTAAAAAACATAATTAACAAAAACATTTATTTTAAAATTTAATAATTTAATTAGTACTTTATAAGAAAGTTTTCTCTGTTCATTTTGAAATGTATTTTGAAAGTAGGTTGATTAATTAATATTTCATTTCATTTTTAATTTTTTTACGTTTGATAATTTCTGTTCTCTCATTTTTTTTATTTCTTTGAAGTACACAGCATTAGATACGTTTAACTGAACCAAAAACACCCCCATATAAAATTATAATATGATTTAGAAAGAGTTAATTTTTTATTGTAATAAGTTCTTTTTTCGTACATTAAAAGACTTTAAAGACTAAATGATTGGAACATTTAAATAGTCAGTTTTATTTATAAAAAACTCATTTAAAAGAATTTAAACAAAAAATATAAAACGGTTGATTTAAATAAGGGTTGATTTGATTAAAGATTTATTTTAACGAACTATGAATTTTAAGGACTCTGTTAGATTAAAGACGTTGCATTACATTGATATTTAAACATGTAACTGTGACGTCGATAAAATTAAATTTAAACTTATTTGACTATATCAAACAGGATTTCCCTTTTCTAACACATACTAAATAACCCCCCTCCCCCCCCCCCCCAAAAAAAAAAAAAAAAAAAAAAAAGAAAAAAAAATTAGAATTTTGGTAGAAATGAGTTACAAAGTTTCGTTTTTGGGTTATTAGTAGCGTAAAAGTAGAGGAGAAAAAGAAAGTGAAATCCTAACCATAGGTCCTAGTTCCAAGTCAGATGGAGTATTTTCTACGGACGGCCGAAGCTTATTCGTTAACAATATTTTTAACAGCTGTGTTTTTAAAAAAAAATCTTTATTATTATTATTATTATTATTATTATTATTATTATTATTATTACTATTATTATCATAATAGTTTTTACTCCAGTTTCGGATTCGTTACCAATATTTTATATTTGTTTTATTAATAAATAAAGGGAGCTATATTAAAAATGTTAGTTTTTTTTTACTATGCAATGTTTACATTTATGCTATAAACACTAAATAATAATAATAATAACATTATTAATATAGCTACTTTTATTCATTAAATGACAATTTATGATAAATATAAAATATTAGTACAAATGCGAAACTGTAGTAAAAACTGTTATGATAATAATAAAAATAATAATAGTAAAGGAGACCGAATTTAGTAGTGACATTTTCGACATTTTTTATATTAGCCGTAAGATTTGAACTGAAGCGAAATATTTAGTATATCATATCATTTGAGTAAGTCTTGCGTAACTTATTTATAAAACTACTATTAACATTATTAATGTTTTTCATAACACAAAATAAATGCTTAGTAAACGCGAAATATGTCACTACTAACCTCCGATACGGGGCAAGTTGTGACATGCTTGGGGCACATTGTGATACATAAATGACACATACAAGTATAATGTTGCATATACAAATCATGTAAGAAAAGCGATTAAATGGGATATGTTAAATCAAGAATGAGAAATTTATTCAGTTATAACGTTCTTAACACAATAAAATACTTTCCTGTTCTAATAATATTGTAAATTAAATGAAATTAAAATAGTTAAATTTTTAACACTTGTAAACTCTTAATCCTTTATAAAGATACTTTTAGAGACATCGGAAAAAAACTGTCTTAATGAGGAAAAAAATTGAAAGTAAGCCAACACTAATCTTTGACCATATTGATCTTTGACTCGGGAGCA
This sequence comes from Maratus speculifer, assembly GCA_964019185.1. Lineage (NCBI taxonomy): Eukaryota > Metazoa > Arthropoda > Arachnida > Araneae > Salticidae > Maratus > Maratus speculifer. Next base: position 188,462,583 of record OZ025297.1, read on the forward strand.
TGCTACAACGTGTAGGCCTATATTCTATATTTTTAGTCACTCATTGTCATCGCTTGTTTCAGCGTCTGATTTGCAGTTAATACAAATATAATAAGGTTAATTTTTAGTACATTTGGCATGCGCCCATCTTTTACATATCATGCATTGCATCCAGTCTTCTCGGGGTCTAGAAAGTTTGTATTGCTCTAAGAAAATTAGACATAAGCAATTTTTGTTATCTTCAGAGCTATCCAATACTTGCTTCTCCCTTCTTTTCAATAAACTAGATGTAATTTTTTATGCACTCCTTGGCCTTTCCATATAGTTGTTCCTTAGATTCCTTAGAATGGCAGATTTCAAACATTTACAAATAGATCGCTTGCCTTTTCGAGGTCCTGCTTTAGGAAGTGGCCTGATTTCAGATAGACTTACCTCTGACACATTGCTATTATCAGTTGTCATAGAATAATCTAATTCAATGAAATTACTTACTTCTGAAGACGGTCCTGCAATCTCACCACAATTGATTAAAGTTATTGCTGAAGTGCTTGGTTTATTAATAGTTACATATTTACTATTTTTTTATTGTCATTCTGGTCTTTAAGGCTCCCATTTCCGATAGATAAGGGTAATCAATTATTGAGGAACATAGGAAGTCGTAATCTGTAAAAATGTTCCTATTAAATTTCAAAATTCCTTTACAACGAAATCTTGCTTCAATGTTTTGGGAGTGGCAGCAGTAGGAAGGGCTATTATGGCAATACCTGGTATATCGTAGATCTACACAGTGATTCCAGAGTGCGATTTCAACCATCTACATATAGCATGATTGTAGAATTTTTGAAGGGCTCATATACTGATACATCAAGAGATTATATCAAAGAAGGAACATTCGGTTTACATTGAACAGTTATTGGGCTTTCGTTTAACTGCACTTTCCGGATTTAACTTCTATTGCAGCCCTTTCATAATCTACTAAAGTAGCTTTAGCCCTTTCATTACGCTTCTTGTAATTTCGCACCATTTTTCCTGAAATATAAGGACCTTCATTAAAAATTATGCTGGAGAAAGTAGTGACACTGCCACAACGTGCCTCCTAGACTTCGTCACAACTAGCCCTGCTTTACGTCATTTTGAACTTTATTTATTAGTTTTCGAAATGTTGGCATGGTTAACAAATGAAATACATAGAATAACAGCTCAAAATATAAGCATTTAAATAATGATAGGGAAGTTTACATACCTGAGTATCGCTAATGGCAATGACGATTCAAATGTAGGTCGCAAAATTTACTTTTATGATAGAAAACAAGATAAATATTTTTATCTCTAGAACAACGCTACGCTATACTTCAGAAAAAAAAATACGCAGCATATTGAGACAATCAACCTCTTCACTCACATGACGCGACAGGTGCCGCAACCTAGTGGATTAGTCAGGAAGCTCGATGGCACAACTTGCTTCTGGCACAACAAACCCCGGTCTCCCCTAATGATAACAATAACTAATGGATACAAATAAAAACTATTTACCATTGAAAAAAGAAGATAAAAGAAAATCATTTGTTATCGTCTGAATAAATGTCTGATAGGCAGAGATGTAGTGGAGGGTATACGCCGTATACATTCTGGGAACACCGTTGGTGAAGGATGTTCTCAACAGCTCTGCTCAACAAGCGCAAAACGTTTTGACATATTTATATTCATCTTTTCATCTTTTGACATCATCTTTTGACGGAAAATTGTAAAATTGGAAGGCCTGACTATGAAAAAGGTTTCAAATCGAACTCAGGTTTCGATTTTATGATAATAAAATTACCTACCAAATTATAAGCTATTTTGACCACGTAATCACGCGATTTTCTTCCTTTCGTTCACTGGTTTTTATGCTTTTGTCGGAAAATGCAGTTTAAAACATCAACTTAAAAAAAAAAAAAATTGAGTGTGATTAGATATTTTCTGAATAACAACATCTGCTAGTTTCATGCTTTTCCGAACAAAAATAAACTAAAACTTATGTCATAAAGTTGCCCAAAGGAACATCGTAAATCTATATTTCTCTAGAAAGCGATAGTGTGTGCAATCTAGGGTATACATTCTGCCTATAAGCGTGCATTCTCTGCTTTGAGGGTTTTTTTTTATAATTATATCTAAAAATGACTTAATTTTTCCCTATAAATCTCATTAGTGATCATATTCTGTTCCTGAGAACAGGATTTTCAGTAATATAATTAGTTCAGTCGGGAATTGCCATACTTCTGTGCTTTATAACGTGATAATAGGTAGTCAGAGAACAATCCTGCTAGCAGTGCAGTGAGGTGCAGAGGATACTACATAAACAAGGAGGGGAATTACGTTTATCTATGTCGTAAAGGTATTTCTGAGAAAGACTGTGATTTCTGAAATAAAAGAAAAAGTTAGTGTTTATTTATGGTAAACTGAATGGAAACGTTGGATAATAAGTTATGTGAGTTACGGCCTGTATCTTCATTGTTACATATTTTTGATTCCAATTATTTTTTATTTTTATTTTTATGCTTAAATTTATATTTTATATGAGAAACCGTATTGCCGTATTGGAAGAAGATATGATAGGAAATTAGTGTCCTCTACAACTTTGTTTGCCATGATATCAGGAAATTCATTCCCTGTCATTTCTAAATGCCCTTTAACCCATTTAAAGTGAAAAGTATTTCTGGATTTGAGTATTAAACTTAGAGCTTCTTAAATCACATCATCAACTGTATCTATATTTTGCAGAGTCAATGACTTGAGAAGCTATTTCTAAAACTTTTAAGAATGATGTGCAATCAAATGGATCCATCCAAATCATAGCGTTTTTAGTGTCAACAACATTAGCTTTGAAATATAAAGACTCTATGGAAAGACATGCATTCCAAACATATATTAAGGGACCTTGATCCAAATTAACGCCTTTTACAAATTAACAAAAAACAAGTATAATATCAAATTAAATTCAATTTTGTGTGTCTGCCTAATAATATACTCTTAGCTGTATTAATGCGAAAAATAAATGGTATATATACAAAATTAAAATTAAAATTTTAAATTTCAAGTTCTTAATAACGCGTGAGTTAACATATGTGATAGTTTTTTTCGTTTTAGTTCATAATGTAAAATATAAAGAAACGCATATTTAATTAATTCTTTTAAGCTACAGAGATTACACATTTTGGAAAATGGAAAACAAAAAATTAAAGCTAGTTTGATTTTATTTTACGTTAAAAGTGGTTAATTTTTGGCGTAAGTTTATGAATTTAAATAATCTTCAATAATTAATGAACAAATAATGGTACAGTGTAAGCTATATTTTTATATCATGCTAATTACATTTTAATAAAAAATTAATAGAAGAAATAATATCTTGTATTAAATGCCAACTTAAAATTTATTTTGCAAACTGCTTTTTTTAACTAAAACAATTTGTCCTCATTGATAAATATATCTACAAAATTTCAAATCTACATAAATAGATTAAATGGCATATAGAGAGATTTTCTCTTCGTATAAATAATGAACAAAGAAAATCATCTGTTGAAGGAGGATTATTTTCAAGGTACATTATATATATATATATATATATATATATATCAGAAGTGGATGCGTTACGAAAGAGGCTTTTTCTATTTGGTTCAAAAATTATAGAGCTTTCCAGTCCCTCTCCTGGAAAGCCTCTTATTTTGATCGTTGCTGTGTATTCAGCTCATGATAAAATCATCGATATAAACAGACTAGCTGGAAAAATCAATGTAATTCTCCCATGCTGCCCTCCACACATAACACATATAACACATAACCACATTGAGTTTAGCCCTTGATGTGCCATTCACGGTACCTCTAAACTCATACTACAAACAACAGCTGGTGGTAGTAGTTGTTATTTTCCAATCCTGGGGGATTTGTGACAATTAAAAATTGGAAATGAAAAATAAAGTTGTAATTTCGAAGCAGCAATTGCAAATAGTGCAAATACCCTGTTTGAGAAACAGGGATTTTTCTCTGCATCAATTAATGTTTTGTGGAGCTTCCAAAACAACAGATGATAGTACAACTATGTCTGCACCACTGAGCTCGATAATAATACGGAGAGTTAACTCCCTATTCTGATACATAGAATCCAGTAGTCCGTCCAGTAGTGAGCAATGCGACAGATTTTCCGATGAAAATCTTTGGCAAAACACAGATATCCTCCCATAAGATAGTATGGGGTAGATATTTTCAAATTGAATTGTTTTTTAATTAAGACGAAATTGCTACAGTTTTCCCTTATATATGTTATTTTATTAGAAATTCATTGATTTTACTTAAATTCATAGCAGATATTAGTTAAAAAAGAAATTTTAGTTTAACTCAATAAAAAATAAAGACACATTTGTTAAATATTGCTCATAAAAATATCAAAAGCATATAGAAATAAACAGAAATAATAAAAACTTTGCAAAAAAGCTTCAAAAAATGCTTGTAATATTAAGAAAAATAGAGGACTCATTACTTGCGCGCATTGAAAAGTGTGTTGCGGTCCCGGCAGAAAGTTGATCGGCCGGCTCGGCGAGTAAGCTCTTCGTATTATATATGGAGCTCAGTGGTCTGCACATACACATACACAGGTCGCATAGTTGAAGCAATAAATGTTTCTGAAATATCGCTGGATAACATATCTCAACCTTTGACATCTAAACGGGATGACATCACATCCCAGCAGTTGACAACTTTTAAAATCTTTCACGTCAAGTTGCTTCCAAATGCATTAGTTGACATCACATTCGCAGGCGTCACCAATGATTCAAAATGTACTTCTACAAAATGCGTTAATAAACTCACCCCATAGAAATTTTCGAATTATGTAACCTACACTGTTAAAAATCTGCTGCATTTTATCCAGTCATTTGACCGTTTTCTACAAATAAAAAGTAAAACAACCGTCTTTTTACGTTATTCTGAACTAATTATTAACAATTTTATGGTCAGAATAGAGTTAAATTACGGTTATGTTACTGGTTTTTCAGAAAACGGTGAAATGACTGTACAAAATGCTGCAAGATTTTTAACAGTGTAGCAATCTATTAGATTAAACTTCTATTTTTTTTTTTTTTTTTTTTTTTTTTTTTTTTTTTATGTTATGATTCTTTTACCAGGAAATCTATAGAATTAAGAAAATATCTGATGAAAAAAATGTGAAAAGCTATTTTGACTTGTTCGCCTTAAAAATTAGATATGGAAACAGATATTAAGAAGGAAGAAGACAAGCAGTCTGCAAAGCAAAAAAAAAAAAAAAAAAAAAAAAAAAAAAAGAACGATTCTTAACAACAACAACAACAACAACAACAATAATAATAATAATAATAATAATAATAATAATAATAATAATAATATATTAAGAATCAATAAAAAAATAAATCAAAATTTTGAAGAGACGTCATCAGAAGATAAAGAAGATAATGAAGCCTGCATGTCTTGCAATGAACCAGCTTACAAAATTGTATGAACCTCTTTTTTTTAAATCCAAAAATAATTAGATAGAATGTTTAAGATGTCACGGGTGGGCAAGGAAATTATGTAGTAATTCATTATAATATGATGAAAAAAAATTGCGATTTTGAGAGTTAAAAGAACTTTGGTACTTTCAGTGTAAAAATTGTTGGCCTATAGTAAGTTCAAAAATTGGCATAAGTTTATCTTTGTCAAAGCATGTGCAATTTCATTTTGCTAAAGTAAAATTATTAAAGCAATTTATTTTTCGTACTATATTAAGCCAGAATTTTTTTTCAACAAATTTAGTATTCTAGGAGATTTAATTAGATACCCGGTCCTACCCAAACAGTGGGGCAAAACCGAATTTTTGCACATGTTTGAAAAAAGACGTTTTGTACATAATAAATTTTATTTTTAATTGAAAAGGCTATATTTTACTGCCCATAAAAATTCATTTAATATTAAAAAATCTTGTTCAGAGTTTGATTTCTCCTTTAACAACACTGCAAAAAGAAGTAATTATACAGGGAAAAAATGTAATCTTACACATGTAAATTTGCCAAAATTTGTATACTTACTAACATTTTACCTGTGACTGTAAAAGAAAAGATGTAAATATACAAAACTAATTTTTGTAAAGCTACAAAAATCTGTAACTTTACAAACGATTCTAATAAAATTACAGTTAACTTACTACAATTTTACATGTAATCTGCGTTGCAGTGACACAAAAAATTTAGGAATCCCAGTTTCCTAAAACATTCTTTGCAGTCTTACAGATTTTTTCATTTCAGTGTAAATCTGTACCTGTTATATTAATTTTTGCCTTTGCTGTTACACAAAAAGTTCTAGGAATCCCGTTTTCCTAGAAAAGTTAAAGTAACTTTACAGAATTATTTTACAGCGTAGATGTGAAAACGACAAACAATTATGATATCCGATTTTGCCCCATATTTCCATATTTTTATCATTCAAAAAGCTTTGGAATTTGGTAAAAGTATTACGAATAATTGTTATTTAGCTACTATTGAATGGATTTTTTCATACTCTTTGAAAATAAGAAAAAAATTCAGAATTTATTTCCAGAACCTATCGTAAACTTTATGATTTAATATGCATTTTAATTATTTTAAAATTTATTTTAAGTTACAATATTAAAAATGAGAAAACTGTACTTTTTTGTAGAAACATCGGGATTATCACTTGGAAAAATTTTATTATCATTGAATAATTTTCTTTGTCTCTAAACAGATGCAAACTAGGCGGTTGGTCTACCAAATAGATTAATATCAACTTGCTTCATCGATTGTAAAAATAAATATATAAATAAAAATAAAAATGAAGCTAAAGAAAGATACAATATCAATAATTTCTTGCATTCCAATAATTTTTTTTCTTAATAGCAAAGACATCTTTACTAGTTGCCTTAATATATATATATATATATATATATATATATATATATATATATATATATATATATATATATATATATATATATATATATATATATATATATATATGAAAAAAATGCTTTAAATAACTGTGAATTAAAAATAATGGTTTGCATTTATGCAGTGCTTTTTCATGCATGAATACGGATAAATTAGATCAATTTATAAACAAAAATGGAATGTAATTGTCGCAAGTATTTTTATACATTAGATTATAAATCTAAGAATTAATATAATTACCCTTTGATATCATTATTTTCTCACATTTTTAAAAGTGAGAATTATTTAATTAAAGTCATAACTAAAATGTTGTGATTTATTTAAGTACATAAACTATATAATTTGTATTTAACCTAAAAGAATGCAACAAAAAATGATGACTAAATAAAAGCGTAATTTACGCTTATTGTCCTAACGCCTGAAGACATAGAAAAAAAATGCTTGGTCACGACACTGAAGTCTTTAGAGGGAAAAAAAGTAAAAAGATGAAAAAAAAAATACTTCAGCCAGGAGGGAGACATAAATATTTCTTCATTTCGGCCATTTTATGTATTCAGCATTTTTCTCATTATGATAAGAAGGAGGGATAATAAACGTAGCTCAACTTTGGGAAAATAGCGATTAGAAAAAATCAGTATTTATTGACCCATTCAGAATTTATTTCCATAAATTATCATTAGCTACAATACTTTTATAAAAATGCATTATTGTTTGAATGGACATAAATAACTGTTTTTTTTTTGAAGAAGAAGAAAATAGTGGTTTGCTTCGAAAATGTGCAAGTATTATCAGGAAAAATTTCTTGGAGCGTTCATAATGTTGCTTTTCTAAAACAAAAGAAGCACGTAACTGTTACTTTGCGAATAATTTATAAGAAATATTTAAAAAAAAATTAAATAATAAAAAAATGAATAAAAAATTTAGCAGAATAAAAATGCATAACAATTAGAAAAAAAACTCTTAATCAAAACTGAGAGATAATTTTAAAAAGTCTAATTCATTATTTTTCACCCGCAGAGAATTTAGTTTTTCAAAATTCTCATGTCTGTTTTTTTTTCATTAAAGATTTTATTTCGATATTTTTATTAATGAGGAATAAAATTATAAATTCTTTTGTAATAATCTTTGTTAGTATTTTTGATACTTTAAATAAATTTCAACTGCGCATATGTTTTCGGTACATAAAGGTATTTAATTATATTTTAATGTATTTTCTTAAATTACCGATACAAAACTCATTAGTACAAACTTATAGTTCAAAACTGAGAGTTTTTCATTCTATATTAAACAAGAGGTTTTTGAACAAAATAGATATTCCAGGAGTCTTAATTGGATACCCAGTTTTACCCAATCAATGGGGTAAAAACATATTTTTTCATGTGTTTGAAAAAAAGCTGTTTTGTACACAATCAGTTTTATTTTTAATTGAAAAGGATGTGTTTTATTATACATAAAGATTCATTTCATATTTTAAAAAAATCTTGTTCAGTTTTTTTTTCTCATTTGACTACAACTGAAAACAGCAAACATTTATGGTATCTGATTTTGACCCATATTCATATAGTTATATCATTCAACGATCTTTAAAATTTAGTAAAAATGATACGAATAACTATTGTTTAACTATTACTGAGTGGATGATTTCATATATATATATATATATATATATATATATATATATATATATATATATATATATTTTGCAACTAAGAATAATCTTTTGAGTTTATTTCCAGAATATATTGTTAACTTTAAGTTTTAACCATTTATCTACAACATTATTAATTTATGAAAATTTTACATTCTAAAGTATTTTATGTATATTGTTTAAACTAAATTAAAAGATTTAGGTAATCTTTTTATAAATATTTGAAGAGTTTTAGAAGGATTAATGTATTTAGTAGGATTAATTAAATTTGGATGTACAGGGAATTTGTGCAATTTTTATAACTCCACTCAAGTCTTTCATTTTTAATTATTCTCTTTATATTTTATAAAATTATAAAATGTAGAAATATAGGTCTTACAATATAAATATAGAAATATTTCCGCATTGAAAAATCTTCATCCCTCTCCCTCAGTGCCAAGAAAGCTGAAATGATACAAAGAAAAAAGAAATCACCCTTTTAAAAATATTTTTGTTTTATGTAACCAATAATGCTTTTAGAGTAAAATAAAGTAATGTATCTGTAACTCATTCTAAACAGTATTACAACTAACTGACAAATTAAAAGGTTATTATAATAAGTTATTTTAATAGTACTTAAAAATTCCGTCGGTAGAAAAATGGTTAATAAGAAAGTTTTTTTTAATTTAAATTAAATTACGATATTATTTTTTAAAACATGTTAAGACTAGGTGGGTGGTCTACCAAATAGATTAATCTTTATTTGCTTCATCTATTATGAAAATATATAAACAAATAAATAAAAAGGGAAGCTGCAGAAAGATAAAATATCAATAGTTTCTTGGATTCCAATATTTTCTTCTTAATAGTAAAGACATCATTACTAATTGCTTTGCACTAAAAATATATATATGTATATGTATATATATATGTATAAACGGAAAAATGCTTTAAATAGTTCTGAATTAAAATTATTATTTTGCATCTAAGCAATGTTTTTTCAAGAATGAATATGTTTAAATTAGAGACATATATTAACAAAAATGCAATACATTGCCGCAAATATTTTTACACATTAAATTATAAGTATAAGAATTAATATAATTATCCATTGATATCATTATCTTCTTACATTTACAAAAGTGAAAATACAGAAATAAAATGTTTGGTTTTATTGAGGTGCGTAAACTGTATAATTTTCATTTAATCTAAAAGAATGCAACAAAAAATGGTGGCTAAATAAAATAGTAATTTATACTTATTGTCTTAACGCATGACGACATGTAAAAAATGCTTGGTCAAGACGCTAAAGGTTTTAGAAAGAAAAAAATAAATAAAAGGATGGAAAAAAATATTTCAGCCAGAAGGGAAACATAAATATTTCTTCATTTCGGCACTCATATGCATTCAGCATTTTTTTCATTATGATAAGAAGGACGGATAATGAATAGAGCTCAACTTTGTGAGAATAGCGTTTAGAAAAAAAGTAATTTTTAGAATTTTGTAGTTTGTTTCCATTCAGAATTTTGTAGCTAATGATAATTTATAGAAATAAATTCTGAATGGGTCAATAAATAGTTATGTATGTCTATTCGAATAATAATGCTGTTCGATAAAAGTATTGAACTATTTATTGAAGCAGGAAAAGAAGTTTTGTTCAGAAACTGTGGAAAAAATTTTAGGAAAATTCCTTGGAACGTACACTACTATTGCTTTTCTAAAACAAAAGAAGCATTTAAAAGCTACATATTTAATAAAAATCTGTTAATTAATTTATGTACTCAGAATTCATTTTTATTTTCAATAAAAAACAATAGATTTTATTTTTAATTGAAAATGATGTGTTTTATTATAGATAACAATTCATTTTATATTGAAAACTTTGATGAGAGATTTTTTCCCATTTGGCATTATCTGAAAATAACAAACATTTATGATATCCAATTTTGCTCCACATTCCCAAACTTGTATTATTCCACGAGCTATGGAATGTTGTACAATCGGTAAGAATAACTATTGTTCAGTTATTATTAAATGGAGTTTTTTATATTCTTTACAAATAAGAATAATTTTCAGAATTTATTTCCAGAATTGCATCCTAAACTTTAAATTTTTATCTACAAGTTAATTATTTAAAAAATTAATTTAAATAACAATGGTATTAAAAGTGAGAAAATGACACTTAAAATTGTTTTTACAAAAAATTCGTGATTATCCCTGCAAACATTTTGTTATAACTAAACATTTTCTTTCTTTTTGCCTGCAATCAGATTCATCCTAGGTGGGTGGTCTATCAAATGAATTAATCTCTAAATCCTTTATCCATTGTGCAATAAATCAATAAAAAAAAGAAAAAAAAACGTAATTTCATAAATTATAACTCTGAAAATGTTATTTTCAAAGACTAAAATTTTAGACCTATAAATAAATTTTATATTTAAAGTAACAACAATAATAAACATCGTTTTCAAGAGTTCAAAAAGAGTCATTGTGGTACTTACTCGAAAACCCCTGCCATATTTCATTTTAATTTAATTGTATCAACTATTTTTATTAGCCATCATTCCTTTTTTTATTAATGTTCTCGTTTTAAATATTATTTCGATTTCGTCTTTTGATGCCTTCTCTTGTAAATATTTCTTCCTTACGTAGCTTTTCGAATGTTCTAAAACGGTAAAATGTTGTTTGAATTCATTCCTTCCGGTTTAAAATGCTTCTAGAAGCTTCTCCAACGTTCTATGGGTGGTTACTTCCGTTTATTCAAGCCCTCCCCTTGGCCTATGAAATTAAATTCTTCTGATGACGTGATTTAAGCAGTTAAATTCCTGGCCACCTTTTTGGCTTTGCTTCTTTAAAAGTACTATCATATTTATCCTATTAAATTCATATTTCCCTATGCATTTCTACGTAGCTTGGCTTTTCTCTCTCGCTTCGCTCATTCTAGCTTTGCCAACTTGGCGTGCTGCGAGATTACAGCAACCCTTTCTCTTTGCACTCCCCTCTGTGACGGTCGGTTGTCAGTCGAGTGGATTAAGTGTAGTGAGTAAGACATCTCCACGGCTCCGGCCTAATCCTTCTGGTGGTTTGTTGGCCGTTAAAAATTTGAATATGCTGAGTCGTATTGAATGGAATTATGTGCACTATCCGGTATAATGTTATCTGCAACTCTTCAAGATTTTCCTTTTCCATTTCATATTTTTACGCAGATCATTTTCTTGAATGTTTCATGAAGAAATATATATTATTCTGGGAAAAAAAAGGTCACCTTAGTATCATCTACTTCTGTACAAACATCCCCTATACCACCTAAACTTAATAAATCTTCATGTTCTTGTAATTCTGAGACATCCAAACAAGCTTTTGAAATTGATGATGGTGTACAAGAAAGACACGTCATCTGCAGTTCATTTAATAACTCGTATTCACTACCATGCATCTCTATAAATATACAACATAATGAAATTTCCACTCTAATTGATACTGGCTCAAGTTTGTCCCTTTTGGATCAAGAATGCTTTAATAGCATTAAATCCAGAATTCACTACAAATTCTTATCCAGAAACGTTTCTGTGTCAACTATAAATTCTACTGTTTTTTTTCAAAGGATGCATTGAAATAGCATTTAAAATAGATAAGTATTTTTTCCATCATGTTTTTTATCTTACACATATAAAAAATGTCTACTTTCAAGCCATTCTTGGGTTTGAGTTCATCAATAAGCATTCTATAACCATATCGCCAACTTTTAAGTCCATCTTAATAAAGGATAAGCACATCCCTTTTCACAGTCATAATGAATCCTCTACTTGCTATTATATGAATTCTGAGTATACTTCTGAGAATATAAATGTGCCAGACACTTTTGATTCACACAAAATGCCTTATTATGAAAGTTCTATATCAAATACTCTAAGTAATGGTACTTATATTAATAATGTATATGAAAATTCTGGTGACAACAATGTACAATTAGGCAATGATTATGCAACCTACCCTTACAATTATAATGTTCAAGATAATGATTTATTTATAAATAATGTTGCTAATACTGCTATGAATTATCATAATCCCTATATTGATGGTAATTTTACTTATTTTCCTAACTATTTTCCAACTGATTATGGTAATGTTGTGAACTATTTATCTACTAATAATAATGTGCCTGACAAACATTTTACATTTGAAAGTGCTAATGATATTAGTTATATTGGTGAAAAACATACTAATTTGAATGTTGGTAATAAAATTTTGGTGAAGTCCAACATGGTACAAACACTTAACCGTGAATTAATCCCTCCTAATTCTTTTGTTTATTTACATGTCAAGTACTTGAATTCTCCATCTGAATATTTTATTTTTAAACCAGCTTTAAAAAATAAAGGTCTTGTTTTGTATGAATCACTGCATTCTAACTCTTCAATTCAAAATAATTTATTTTTGGTTGTATGTCAGAATATATCAAAGCTGGACATTCATTTAAATAAAAATTCAATTATTGGCGAGTGCATTAATATTGAGGAAAACGATATTGAAAAATATTCCTTTGATTTAGATTTTGAAAATGAATATTGTAACTTAATTTTACCATCTGAAGAAGTTAAAAGAAAACGTGTTCAAGAACTGTCTCCAAATGATTTTGACCTAAAACACTTACCTCCTCATGAAAGAGACTCTTTAACAAAATTATTGTGCAGTAAAGCTCTAGCTTTTTCCAAATCTCTGGAAACTTTAGGTCATACCGACCTGGTTAATCCTCAATTTTCAATGTTAAAATCTCACCCAGTGAAAACCCTACCTTTTCCTGTGCCATAGGCACTCGAGCAAGAAGCTCTTGACCAAATTAATCAAATGCTAAATGCTGGTATTATAGAAAGATCAAATTCATCTTGGGCGTGTCCTATGCTTCTTGTTAAAAAGAAGAGAACTGATATGTCGAAGCCTCAAACATATCGTTTGGCGTTGGACTTAAGACTGCTAAATTCTATTATTATCCCATCTTCATATCCTCTTCCAAGAATTCAGAATCTATTGGTGCAATTATCAAAATTTAAGTATTATACTACACTTGACTTGCCGTCTGCATACTGGCAGATTGCAGTTCCTAAAGAAATGCAAGACAAACTCAGTTTTACTACTCCATGGGGAATTTTTACCTATCTGCGTCTCGTTTTTGGCCTGAAGACAGCTGCGAGCACTTTTCAACAATTGATTGATTCAGTTATTCTATTATCTGAAATTGATTCGTGTTATGCATACCAAGATGATATTGTGGTTGGCGCTAATTCCTTTGAAGAGATGGTCACGAAGCTCACAAAGCTCTTAGACACTCTTATTGCCAACAATATCACTCTTTCTCCTGAAAAATGTTCATTTATGAAAACTAGTATTAACGTTTTGGGCTTCCAACTCACAGATCATAAAATTCTTCCTATTACAAATAATATTATAAAAATCACTTCTTTCCCAAAGCCTAAAACCAAGAGGCAGACAAAAAGTTTTATTGGACTATGTTCATTTTATAGATCAATTATACCTAATTTTTCTAAATTGATTTCTCCTCTCATTGAGGTTACCAAACCTAAAAATAAGTTTTGTTGGAAATCTGAACAAGAAAATGCATTTAATAAATTTCAAGAAATTTTCTTCCAAAAACCTATGCTAAATCTTCCAAATTGGGATCAGACCTTTTATGTTAATACTGATGCATCAAAGACAGCAATCTCAGCTGTTCATATGCAGAAATTTGACGGTGAACTGCGTCCCATTTCTTATTATTCCAAAACTTTATCTCAGTCTGAAAAACAATATCCGGCCATCAAATTGAAACTGTATGCCATCTACAAAGGTATAACGGCCTTTAAATATTACATTTTTGGTCGACCCTTCATTCTTTTATCGGATGCCTAACCCCTCAATAATTACAAAAAAAGCAACATCACCTGCTGACATCACTACTCGTTGGATGTTAGAACTATCTGAATACTCGTACACATTCCAACATGTACCGGGCAAAGAAAATGTGTTAGCAGATTTTCTCAGTAGAACACCTCACATTCCTACTGAAGATCTCCATACTAATCCAGATCTTGTTTCTACGCAAGAACCCCTACCAATTGTTGATAATCAAAATGATTTACATAATGAAATTCCTCATTTTCCATGTGGTTTAATTGGCAAGACACACCGCACCTGCCATCTTCAAAGTGTCTCTCCACCTCAAAATAATGTCAATAATGAAGACCCATTATTAGAATTTTTTGATCACACCATCTTCTCTGAACAACAAAAAGACCCTAAAATTAAGAAAATTTATGAAGATCTTAAAGCTAACAAAAAATCTAAAAGTTTAAATGGCTATTATATCAATCCAAATAATGATTTACTTTGCTACAATGGACATTTTTCTTCAGAAGATATTGAGCTACATAAAGCTGTTTTACCTTCGTCACTTAGAGCAAAAGCCTTAAGGATTGCTCATGTTACTCATACTGGAATTCATAAAACTATTGTTAATTTAAAGAAAAGATTTACCTGGAAAACCCTTGTTTCTGATGCCATTAATCATGTCAACTCTTGTGAAATTTGTTTAGTAAACAAAAATAATAAAAAAAACAATGCTCCATATTTACCTGCACCATTACCTACAGCTCCCAATCAAAAAGTTTCCATGGATTTACTTGGCCCATTGAGAAATCGCCAATATGTCATGACCGTTATTGATCATTTTTCTCGTCATTTTGAATTATATGCCTTGAATAACATTAGTGCTGAATCTGTTACCAAAGCTCTATTGCATTACATTTCTACTCATGGAAAGCCCGAATTAACACTTACTGATCATGGCTCTCAGTTCACTAGTGATATGTTTTCTTATTTCAATAAAAAGCTTGGCATAAAGTTGGAACACAGTTCTGTAGCCCATCCCCAGGCTAACGAATTAAGTGAGCGATGTAATACTCAAATAAAATCGTCTGTGAATACAATGGCTTCCCAAGGTTTTGATGTACCAACTGCTCAAAAAATTCACCAATCCATATTCAACGCTACGCCTCATCCAGCTACAAAATTCACTCCAAATCTTCTTCATTTTGGAAGAGAGGTAAATGACATTTATGCTAATTACAAAACTCAAGCTTCCTGGAAAATTCTCAACACTGCTTATGAAATTCACAAATTAATGGATGTTATTGAGAAAATATACTATCAAGCTTACAAAAATAACGAATCTTCTAGACAAAAGGTGTACCAGAAATCAAGAGAAAAATTAAAATTTGTCAACATCAATGTTAATGATATTGTTTACGTAAAATTTCCCAGTGTGTTTAACAAAAAAAATACAAGGCCCATACATGGTGAAGAAAATAGTTTCTCCTGTACTTATTCAAATTCAAGATTATAATAATAGTCATGCATCACCAATGTTGATTCACACTAACCGAATCTTGAAACTCCAAAAAAGAAATGAAGCATTGCAATATCCTTCAGTTTCTTCTAAAGATGCATCACATGATCAAACAGCTGTTGATAATGCATCTTCTGCTCCTGTGAGACAACATTTTCCTACTCAAGCTTCTAATCATGATGCTGCTTGTAACACATCTCCTCGAATTCTCTCTTCTTCTAAGTGCCAACAAACATCTTCATATTCGTGTAAATCAGTACATTCACAGGCTCCTGCTGATAACCCTCACACTGCTGCGAGAAACAAGTCTACTCAATGCAAAAATTATGATCTTCGCCCTCGCACACATAAAATGTATAAAAAATAAACTAATCTTCTTTTCTTTTTTCAGGATGACTCTTGATTTGTAACAGATTCAGTCAATACTAGTTCGACTGAATTGTCGAGTACGAAGAGTGACTATATATTTTTCTTTTATTTCTTCTTCCAAGCTGCAGGCAGCTGTTATATATATTTTTTATTTTCGTTTAAGTCATCTTCTCCTTGATGCAATGCAATTGTCATCCTGCAAATGTATGTAAGTTTTTAATTAATTTATTGTATTTTCTACTAAACCATAATTATTGTAATACGTATATATACTCTCAAATAGGCCATATACTGGTACTTCTAACTTTACAAAACCTTTAATTTCAATAGTTGGAGCTAAATTGAGAAAGAATTTGTCTTTTATATACTTGTTGAAATATTGTGTCATTATTTGAATTATTTTGACAAATGTTTATTCTACAAAAGAAAAGTAAATTGTTATTGGTGTAAGGTAAACATGAGTACTCATGACATCAATTTCCCTATTGTGACTTATATAATAATTTTTTACAATGCATGTATGTTCTAACATTTAACCTCTTTTAACATTTAAAAAAAATGAATGATAAAGTTATGCATACTAATACTTCTACTTTTATTGTTGACCTATTAAAAAAAAAAAAAAAAAATCAGTGATTCAGAATAAGTCTTTTTTTTGTATGTCTCTAAGTATTTGAAAGTTCATAAAGGTATAAACAAAAAAAAAGGATTTTTGTTTGTACTATAATCATACTTTGGATCCAAAGATATTTGTTTGAGTCATTATATATTTATATAAAACAAATACTTGTTATATGACAAATAAAACATGATCACATGTTTTTTATTAAAAATGTTTGAATGTTAGAATTAAACATATTCAAGATATTTGATATAAATTTTTGACATAATAGATTTTGTTTGTATATTGACATTATTAAGGTCATATGCTACATTGATATATTCATGTAAGTTCCTTTTATCAGAGTTTAAATATACTCTCTTTATTCTATTTACTTTGAATATAGTATTGAAAGTGTTTTTGAAATTATCTTGAATTTATGTTGAAATTGTTCAAGAATATCCTTTTATGAGAGTATAAACATTCTCTCTTTGAAGTTTCTTTATATTTACTTTGAAGGTATTTTTATTGGAGAATAACATTGTCTTTTTTTCTAAGAGTTTGCATATACTCTTTTTGGAATTTGTTAATATTTACTTTGAAAGTATTGTTGTTGAATGACACTAAAATTATTCAGTTAAGATTAGTTAAAATCTTAAAAAGGTACCATATGTAGATATATATATTTTTTATGAGAGCCTAAATACTCTCTCTTGACCATTTGTGTATTTTTTTTTCAATTTTTTATAAAAAAAAAATTCTCAACTTAGAAATTCATTGAATTTAATGATTGTCAACATGTGTCATTTGAAACCATTTACTTGTGTATACAGTTATTGTGTGATTCATTTTGATATCAACTGAATATGTATACATGTTGTTGTTTTTTTATACTCAACTATTTTTTTACATATGCTAAAATTTAATCATTATATTGCATTTGCACAGCTTAACAAGAGACTGCTAATAGTTAAAGACTGTCATTTATGCAAATATATAGACTTTAACAATTTTGTTTGATACATGATAGCTACTTCTGGAAGAAACTTAATTATTGTATACCTTTTATTTTAATATTTGCTATCTTTTCATGTATGAGCATAAGGACTGCTACTATGATAATAATTTTTATTATTATTTAATACCATGTAAAGCAATTATTGGTGTTCATACAATTTTTAATAGTTCATTTATTTTGTATACTTATTTTATATTCTTGTACATACTTTAGAAAATATTGTCTCGATGAAAAAATTATTGAATTTTTGTCATCTCTCCAATATTTTCTTTTGGGGAAGCCCGGGTAAATGTGTGGTAGTTACTCGAAAACCCCTGCCATATTTCATTTTAATTTAATTGTATCAACTATTTTTATTAGCCATCATTCCTTTTTTCATTAATGTTCTCGTTTTAAATATTATTTCGATTTCGTCTTTTGATGTCTTCTCCTGTAAATATTTCTTCCTTACGTAGCTTTTCGAATGTTCTAAAACGGTAAAATGTTGTTTGAATTCATTCCTCCCGGTTTAAAATGCTTCTAGAAGCTTCTCCAACGTTCTATGGGTGGTTACTTCCTTTATTCAAGCCCTCCCCTTGGCCTATGAAATTAAATTCTTCTGATGACGTGATTTAAGCAGTTAAATTCCTGGCCACCTTTTTGGCTTTGCTTCTTTAAAAGTACTATCATGTTTATCCTATTAAATTCATATTTCCCTATGCATTTCTACATAGTTTGGCTTTTCTCTCTCGCTTTGCTCATTCTAGCTTTGCCAACTTGGCGTGTTGCGAGATTACAGCAACCCTTTCTCTTTACACTCCCCTCTGTGACGGTCGGTTGTCAGTCGAGTGGATGTAGTGTAGTGAGTAAGATATCTCCACGGCTCCGGCCTAATCCTTCTGGTGGTTTGTTGGCCGTTAAAAATTTGAATATGCTGAGTCGTATTGAATGGAATTATGTGCACTATCCGGTATAATGTTATCTGCAACTCTTCAAGATTTTCCTTTTCCAGTTCATATTTTTACGCAGATCATTTTCTTTAATGTTTCATGAAGAAATATATATTATTCTGGGAAAAAAAAGAAGTTTTGATTTATTTTTGAAGATTCGCTTTTAAAAAAAATGTTATTCTATTCATGATGGCATCCCCAGGAGAAAAGGATAGCTATTCAAGTTCATTTTTCCTTTTATAATTGAAGATGTACGAATTTGTATTTGATCTATAATATTACGATAGATCGCTCCTATCAAGTGAATTCCTAACGAAATTTATATTGAAATAATAACCATGTCTTCATTATTCTTTATTATTCAATGTCTTCATTATTCTACGAATTTGTATGTGATCTATAATATTATGATAGATCGATCATATCAAGTGAAAATTCATAACGAAAATTATTATGAGGTAACAACGATGTCTTCATTTTTCTTCATTAAACAAATATAATAAATAAAAGTTTATTCTTCAATTTTCAACAATCGTCTCAAGTGGTTCTTTTCTTCAGGTTGTCTTAATCATCATTCTTCAAGCATCAGGTAATATCTTATTATTTATTTTATTTTCTCACAAGTGTTTTTTGATTTAACATTATCATTAAGAAAATTCCTGTGAAGAATAATTAAGATAGTTTTTTGTCATGTCTTCTTGGGTAGTTTGCTGGCCCTCATTCAACTCAATGTACTCGTTCCACTATGATCTTGGCCCATATGATGGAACGAAACTAAAAGCGTTCCCATCCTTTTCCAAACACAACAGTCATATATTATGTAAGCCATGGATTAACCATGAATATACCTGGACTAAACATAAATAAATTTTAAATGAAATTTCTGTATTACAATTTTTTTGCACTGCGAATTTTTAAAGTTCTAAACTCTTCACAATTTCATTTTTTACACCTTTGTATAGGGGAAATATATACTTTTAAATGCAATTTTTTAAAAGTTTTATGTCAATTTTTTTTTCAGTTATTAATGTTTTTGTAGTTTTTAATACATTTTCTATCATCGTGAAAAGTGTCGAAAGATGTTTTCCATATTTGGGCATTAAATATGAACAATCAGAAAAAGAATAAAATCCTGGAATCAGAAGATTTCAGATATGCTACAGATATCTTTATTCTCGACCGACAGAAACAACCATTTCCCAAATGGTTAAAACAATGAAGCTGCTGAAAGATGCAATATTTATAATTTCTTACATTCCAATTAAATTTCCTAAATAACGATTGCGTCTTTAATAGCTTCCCAAAAATAAAATTATACATAAACGGAAAAATTCTTAAAATAATCCGGAAAAAACATGAGTATTTTACATTTAAACAACGCTTTTTTTCAATGTATGAATACATTTAATTTAGAGTCGTTTATAAATAAATAAAAAATGTAATTGTTTCAAATGTTTTTATACATTAAATTACAAATCTAATAATTAGCATATTAATTTAGAGATTTTTTTAAACATTTTTATAAGCGAGAAATGTTTAATAACAGACACAAATGAAGCACTGGGTTTTATTTAAGTGCATAAATTATACAATTTGCATTTAACATGAAAGTGCACAACAAAAAATGATGACTATGTAAAATGGTAATTTATACTTATTGTTTTAACGCCTGGTGACTTGAAAAAAAAATATTTGTTTACGACGCCGAAGGTTTTAGGGAGAAAAAAAAATAGTAAAAGGAAGAAAAATTACTTCAGCCAGAAGGGAGACATAAATATTTCTTCATTTCGGCACTTTTATGTACTCAGCATTTTTCTCATTATGGTAAGAAGGAGGGATAATGAACATAGCTCAACTTTGGGAGAATAGCAAATAGAAAAAAAGTATTTATTGACCCGTTCAGAATTTATTTCCATAAATTATCATTAGCTACAATACTTTTATAGAAATGCATTATTGTATGAATGGACATAAATAAGTATTTTAAGAAGAAAACAAAGTTTTTGTTTAAGGAATCTTGTCTTACTATTGCTTCTCTAAAACAGAAGAAGGGCCTAAATGTTACATTGTGAATAATTTATAAGAAACTTTTTTTTAAATCTAAAAAATAAAAAAAAATAAAAAGAAAATTAATAAATTTAGAAGACTAAAAATGCATGAGAAATGCAAAAATTTTTTTATAGTAATTAAACAAAACTGGGACAGAAAGAAAAAAATCTTATTCGTTACTTTTTTCCCTGCAGAAAATTTAGTTTTTCAAAATTCTCATACTTTTTTTTTCATTAAAGTTTTTATTTCAGTATTCTTTAATAAACTAGGGATCTATGCCCCATCCGCTATCCCATCCCACTCTTTAACTCCCATTCCTCTTCTTAAAATCAGTTAGTTTGATAGGATTTAAAAGAAAATGCGGAAGATTAAATTGTAATAAAAAAAGACTAGACAAATAACTCCAAAAGTTATATATGGGGGTATAGGTTAAGGTTTTGTTTTAGCCATTGTAAATCATCAATATTTTCGCTTTTATGTTGGTTGGTTATAGGGTTTTATGGCGCAAGGTCCCTTTGGGGACATGCTGCGCCAATTTTCGCTTTTAAGACTCTCTTGCTTATTTCAATGCGCGACTGGGATCCTTATCTTGCTCAAATTTCTACTATGTAACTTTTACAAGTGATCTGAAGTGCATCAGAATTAAAAACAGCGGCACACTATAATGGAACCACATCCCATCTCTATTAACGAAAAACTTACGAGATCGTTGACATAAATCATGCCAGTAGAAATTATTGCTGTCTGGACCATCAAGATTGAATCTTTTCACGTATGAAAACATTATATTTCTCCACAAATCTTCAATTCAATTTGAAAGATATGAATATTTCAAATTATTATACTACTGTAAAACATATAAAGGCAGAATGTTAAATCATATCCTATGTTTTATAGTTTTAAAATATATTTTATGTTCTTCATCATTACAATGCCGTGGCACAGCAGAAAATATCAAAGAGGAAATTCTAACCTGTTTTCTGTACGATATTGTTACATGAAGTCCCTTAATAACGCATAACTTTATAAAATCTGAATAACACAAAACTGTGGCTACATTGCATCTTAAATACTGAAATAAAATTATAAACATTACAAATTTATTAAATTTATTTTATCCAAAGATGCTTTTCATTTTGAGAAAAAATAGTTTTAAGTTCTTTTTTAATTATAATAGAAACATTCAAAAATAACAAATTTATTTTCACAAATCCATTAATGTACTACATACTCATATTGTATTTTTATGTTGGTTAAAGTGTGTCTTCTTAAGACTTGTTAGTTCGTCGCAAAATATGTACTTCAGAGCGGTTTCACAAATTTTTGTAACTATTTTGAAAAAATAAATGATTCTATTTAACTAATCATAAGATTAACCAAGAGCTTAAAATTTTGCCCTCGAAAAGAATCTAATTTTTTTCTTAAATCTGACCAATGAGAACGTTCCATAGGCATTTATGAGATCGCCTTCTCATTTGTGAGACAAAATGATATTAACACACACACACACCACATATATATTGCATATATGTATAACACATAATGAGTTAATTAACATTACCGTTTTGAAAACATTAATAATTCATACTATAGCTTTTTTAATCAATTTAAATGATATTTGAAAAAATTTCACCAAAGAAATGATTCCTTTAACGACACTTTTCACAAACCTCTTTTAAATATATTGGAAATTTTAATAATTTAAATAATTTTACAGGAAAAATTGCTTCTTTCTCTTATCATCAGAGCTCTCGGCGTGAAATTGCTCATATCGATTAAAATCAGCGAGCACTACTTCTCTTAATTAGATTTTTGCATTGAATAGTCAGAAAATAGCGTTTATGTTTGAATGCAATTACATTTCCGATTCCGTTATCTGAAGTGAAGGAGTTTATTTCTTTCAATTCTTTTAATATCAAATTAAACATTTTGTTTTTAATTTTCCAATTTGAAAGGAATGTACGAAATGATTTTTAAAAACAATTTTAAGAAACTTAGCAACTCATGAACAATAAAATATTTAACATTACATACTGTCGTAATGTGTTTCATGAAGTTAGATGTTTATTAAATTTTTTTTATATGAGAAATATATTGTACAGAGAATTGATTTTAAGATATCTTCGTATATTTGAATATGTTGTGGCTGTAGTTTAAAAAGATATATATATAAGTACCTCTCGATTATTTGTGAATTTCTTTGGCATCTAATATTTTGTAAAATTTAAAGTTTATCACTCTTATAGTGACTTTTTTAAAAACAAAAACGAATTTCTATAGGCTATCTATATTATAAAGACCAAACATATATGTGCGTAACGCATACGTCATTTTCCGAATTGCAATACTTTCAAATTTGAAATGAAATTTAGTTTTGCACTTTTTTCTCCTGCAAATTTTTAAACTTCCAAAAATTTCAAATTTTCAATTTTTACACCATCGTATAGGGAAAAATGTATTTTTAAATGCAATTCGTTTGAAAGTTATATCTTTATTTGTTTTTGAGTTATTAATTTTTTTTTTGTAGTTTTTTAAACCGTTTTTGAACTGTGGCAAAAAACGTACTCCATTTCTATTAAAAGTAACAGGGAAAAGGGGAAAAAAAGCAAATTACTGTATCTTTTGGTTGCCATTTTTTCATAAAAAGAGAAAAAAAAATTGAATTTAAAATACGTGCTATGTGAAGAATTCTTATTCTTGACATAATTATAAAATTCTGTAAATTTTGGTTTTAGTTCGTTTTTATTTATCAATTAAAGGGGGATTTTAGACATTAAAAAATGTCTTCTCAGGAATTCACAGGAATATTGTATATCGTATTTATTGCATGCAGATTATTTTAGAAATTTTCATTTAAACTTAAACTAATATAAATAAATCAGTATCTGTTTACAACTTACAGCAATCGAGATTCCAAGTTTGAAATAAAATGATTTTGAAATGATCAAATAAAGCATGAACACGGATAAGAGAGATGAATAAGCAAATTTTGAGATGATAAAAATAATGTCGGGTTTAGATATCACGGGAGGGGGAGGGGAATTCTATGATTGAGTCAAAGTGGAGTGCATTTTGTTATATTTCATTTTGAAATACGGTGCATAAGATCCTTAAATGATAACTTTATAATAATAAAATATCTTTATTTTATTTTATTGTTTACATATCGATTAAAGTTTAATCCTAATAATTTCTACAACTGGGTTTTATAGGAATAGTATTTTGTTAACTTTAGGTTAAATATCATTTGTTTAAGAGTTAGACTTACGAATATAAGGTGCATTTTTTATTGTGACTCATTTACTACATTTATTATAAATCAATTAAACAATTCCTACTTAAAAATTTTCTTTCGTCAAAATTCGACGGGTTCTACCTAATTACTTTAATTTCCATTTGGTTGTTTTGTTTAAATAATTACATTATTTGTTTTAGTTTATACATCGCACAGGAACACAAATGTTTGCGGAAAAATTGTGAAAAGAAAATATTAATTCTGCATAATTTCGTCTGTTGAACATTTTAACAATCTACCTCGTCTCTAGTTCTGTCTCTCTCTCTCTCTCTCTCTCTCTCGCTATATATATATATATATATATATATATATGTGTATGTATGTATGTATTCTGTAATTAGAACAATGAATATTTTAATAAACTTTTTTAATTTTACTTAAGAAATGTGTTATAATAAAAATAAAAGACATTGACATGTTTCAGAACCGTCAAATAAGTTCTATAATCATAATATAAATAAAAATAAAATTTCAAAGTATTTCTCGGTCAATACAAATGACTCGCGACAATGAGATATAAGTAACAAAAAACACAAAAAAACACGCACTCTATTGTAAAAAATTAAATTAAAATACAGACCATGATCTAAAATGTAAATAAAAATAAAATTTCAAATATTTCACGGTCAATGCAAATGACACGCGACAATGAGATATAAATAACACACACACACACACACAAAAAAAAAAACAAAAAAATAAAAAAAAAAAAAAAAAAAAAAACACGCTCTCTATTGTAAAAAATTAAATTAAAATATAAACCATGATCTAAAAGAATTTCCAACATGGTTCATCTCATTCAAGCTCTCACGAGGAGTTTATTCATTAATTCTAACCATAACTTAGGAATAATATAAGAAACGGTATCATTGCAAATCAGACTTTTACGCGTATAAATTTCAATGGGCTCTCTTATAAAAGATTTAGGACAACAATTTGATATGAAACATAATTTACTTTCACTAAACATTATTTTTATCTCCTCATTTAAATATGTTCTTGATAAGGCAGTGTTAGTACGTCCAAATTTAATATCAGATTCATGCTCCCCTTTGGACGTACGTGTGGACGTGTGTAATTTGGACGTACTAACACTGCCTTATCAAGAACATATTTAAATGAGGAGATAAAAAAATTGTTTAGTGAAAGTAAATTATGTTTCATATCAAATTGTTGTCTTAAATCTATTATAAGAGAGTCCATTGAAATTTATACGCGTAAAAATCTGGTTTGCAATGATACCGTTTCTTTTATTATTTCTAAGTTATGGTTAGAATTAATGAATAAATACCCCGTGAGAACTTGAATGGGATGAACCATGTTGGAAATTCTTTTAGATCATGGTCTATATTTTAATTTAATTTTTTACAATAGAGCGCGTTTTTTTTTTTTTTTTTTTTTCATTGTTGCATGTCATTTGTATTGACCGTGAAATATTTTGAAATTTTTTTTTTTATTTACATTATAGATCATGGTCTATATTTTAGTTTAATTTTTTAATATAGAGCGCGTGTTTTTGTGTTTTTAGTTACTTATATCTCGTTGTCGCGTGTCATTTATAGTGACCGGGAAATATTTTGAAATTTTATTTATATATATATATTATGATTATGGAACTTATTTGACGGTTCCGAAGCATGTCAATGTCTTTTATTTTTATCATAACACCTTTCTTAAGTAAAATTAAATTTTTTTATTAAAATGTTTATATAAAAGGTGAATGTTTTAAAATCTGGTGATTTAAAAAATCAATTGGATTTAATATACTTTTTATCATAGAACAATGAATCTTTTATGCTAATGTGTTGCACGCACTGTTATATTTCTTCATTTAATTAAGTAACATTTTAATGACTATGACAAAATAGAAATGATTATATGACAAAATAGAAATGATTATTTTAATCACGGTTTACATTTGATAAACTTAAAGAATTATGGAAATCATGATTTTTTATTTTTAACACTGTATTATTTGAAAAAATGTAAATTAGTTTTCTAGGCTTATGAAAAGAAAAAACTTATACATAAGTCCCTTTGTGTTAGTATTACAATGCTAAATATTCCCTAATTCTAAACACTTTCAAAAACGAATACCCAAGTATTTAGTTAAGAATGATTGTATAGAAATAGCTTTGACACGTTATGGCGATCATCAGAGAGAAATAAAAATAATAATGTACTCTAAAACATCCGCTTTAGATATAAATATAGATATTGAATTTTCACTGCTATATTACTTCTGTTCTTATGTTGGAATTAATTATAATAAAATCTCCTAGGTTTTAAAGTTTCCAAGTTTTATATAAAAAATTATGTTAACAGATTGACGAAATTTTTTTCAATATAATGTTGCAATATTTGAACAAAATATATAATCACATGATAATCAATACCCTCATGGAGATATTGCTAATATACTCACAGATGAAGCAGCAATTTTGCTGTAGAGAAATTGCTAGCTTTTTTTAGTCACTACCGCCGTATATTGTTCCTCATTGCGTCGAGACAATAATTATTCTATTTATTATTAGCTCATTAAAATTGTTTGACATTCTTTAAATATTTCAGTTGATCAAAAACGCTCTGTTATTAAAATAATAATTCTAAAAATTTAAATATGAATAACAAATTAAAATTATCTTCAATTCTGATGTGTAATAAAATTATATAATACATGTGAACGCATGCCCCCAAAACAAGACCTAATAAAACATGCATATACAAATTAATACCAAATGTACAGTAACCTTTTTGTGTCACATTTCAAAATTTTTAAACAAACTGTTACAGTGTTTTTAAATTATCTAACTTTTAAAGTTATTAAAAAATAAATTAAATATTTTTAAATTCACACAATAGTCTCCATTAAACAGTATGTAAAATAATATACATAAGCCAATTTGGTCAACTCATCATAAAAGCACACAAATATCAATATTCGCTAAACATCTCCATTAAAATGGAATTATATTCATTGAATTATCACTAACATAGAGCTGCTGTTTTTAGAGTAAGATTAATTATAATGAAATGGTCTACGTTCTATAGTTTCTAAGTTTTACATTAAAAATCATGCTAATAGAATCATGTCATATTTTATCACTATAATGTTGCATTTTTTGAACAATATTTATACACTTATGGAGATATTGCTCATATGCTCACAGATGAAACCAAATATTTTGCTGTAAAGAAATTATTAGGTTTTTTTAGGACATTATTTCCTTAGATTGTATCTTATGTCGTCAAGCAATAATTATTGTATTTATTACTGGCTCATTAGAATGGTTTGGTATTTTCTAATTATTTCAATTCAGCAAAAATTATTTGTTATAATAATGATTCTTAAGCTTAAAATATAAATCACATATTAAAATTTATCTTTAATTCTGATTTTAATTTTGACAGTTAAATAATGACTGTGAACGCATGTCCCCAAAACCAGATCTAATAAAATATGAGCCTACAAATAAACACCGATTGCACTTCAACCTTTTTGTATCACATATCAACATTTTAAAGCAAACTGTTACAGGTTTTATGTCTTGATTCTCTAACTGTTTAAGTTATTTTAAAGCAAATTAAAATTTTTAATTTTGCACGGTAGTCTGTATACGTAATGTAGCATGTCATAACTTCCTCACTTTTAAGCATATATTTCATCACATGTGCATTTAGTAATGCTTTCAAGGAAAGAGGGGGAATGCTTTAAAGTTTCAAAAATTCAGAGCAAAATCCAATTTCACAACTTTGTCACTCCATTTTCACTCCATTTTTTTTCTTTTCAGCAGACGATTCTTTTGAGACCTCTAAGCCTGAAGATTTCAGGGCAATGTTCCAAAATTTTGATCCACTTCTGTTCTTATATATACAGTCTGGTGCTTTATTTTTTATCCTACTTTACTTTTTGGTGAAGAAATTCTTTTTTAAGTGCATTTGAGAATAAGAATTTAAAACACAAAATAATTATATGAGTCACTTAAGGATATTATTTTTTGTTTAATTTAAATACTTTGAATTCGATGTTGATTAAAATTTGTAAGTTCAGAAAATCAAAAGTAAATAATTTAAATATATTTAAGATTATATAATTGAAACACAATCTGTTAAAGATGAATGTTGCACTTTTAATCATGTAAAAAGCTGATGGAAAAAAAGAGAAAAGTAGATTTCAATCTAGAAAATTCTATAGTAGAAATTGGAAATTATTTTTTATCTAAAAAAGTACATTTCTTTTCTATAGAAAAGAAGTGGAATCAGATTATCTGTAAAGCTCATGAAATCACCGAATTTTTTCCTAGCGAAAATGTAGACTGATCTTTACTGCCTTAAAATCAACCAGGGAAAAAGCAGAATTTTTTACACACCCTGTATTCAAATTCATAACTACATGTTATAGGCTAGTGTAAAAAAGTAGAAGAACGGTCCGTTCAGTACAAAGTATTGCTAAAATTCCATTCCAGGGGTTTTTGATAAGTGGAAGATCAAAGCTCGAAGTAAATTCATAACCTTAATCATTATATGATTGAACCATATACTAAATATTTGTGTTCAGAAATATATATCCACATCAATTCCTCAAAAATTTGACTTTATTAATGCATATTTTAATTATTATACATGATTTTTATTTGTTTAGCGTTGTGGAGCTTAGCTAATTTGAGACAAAATAACTATACATTATGTTAAATATTATGTTCAGCAATCATTTTGAGTAGATTTGATTCTGAATATAACGCATCAATAACGCTCAATAACAGTTTCCGCTAACAAAATTTTTACTAATTTCATAAGCTTTACAAATGATCTGATTCCATTTTTTTAAAGCACTTATTTAGATTGGAAATATTTTCCAATTTTTACTTTCATATTTCTAGGTCGTACTCTACTTTTCTCAGTTGTACCACAAGCTTTTCGTATGATTTCACAACTTTTTCAAATCCTTTTAGGAACGTGATTAATCACCTTCAACTAACATATCTAATCTATTATTAGTATTAGTTTAAAATTTTTAGTAGACATATTATTTTGGCAAAATACTGGAAATAGTGCGTAGTTGACTCTAATTTTGGCGAATAATTTGATCGCCTAGCTTAGCGATATATAGTCGATATATAACACGAGAGATTCATTGACTGATCGAAAATGTGCAAAGTAATTTCTGTATATTTCTTGTGAAATACTTTGTCTATTACATAAATGCGTATTTTTGTGTATTCAGAATATCGAAGATATTTTAATGTTTTCTATATATAATTTTTAGTTTAAAATAAATATCATAATAAATATGTAGGAATAACAACATATATCTGACTTGTGTGCTCGATATGAATCCTGCTTGCAAATCATCGTCAATATACAGGGACTAGATAGCACAAGCAAATTTTACATCACGAGAGAAGTACAACCAGGAGCTCCACACAAAGAGTGCGTGCAATGGAGCTAGTGGGATTCGAATCCAGAACCTCCTACGCTCGAAGGCGATTAGCGGCGTGGTGCTTTAGCCACTCGGCCACGGAGACAACATAATCCACTGGCGTTATTACTTTGGCATATTAGTTTTGTTTTAGTATATCCGAATGTTTATTTTATTTTATTTTATACAAGAGAGGATATGGATGACATTGTTCAAAACCAAAACGAATAAAGAAAAATCTGTATGTTCTAAGTGCTGACAATTGTTTTTTGGCTAAAGAATAAAATTTCAAATGGTTATAATTGCACCCTAATATCGCAATTAATGATTAGTAAGATAAATTTCTAAATTTCCACTGCTGTAGAATTTGTACATTTAAATTTTTAAAATTTACGCGTCATTATTCCATTCTATTTTATAGTTTTATTTGCATGGCGTTATTATTCACATAGGTAGGTAAAAACATGAAATAGCATTGCTCAAGAAATCACGCCATTACATTTTATAAATTCATATCTGTTTGTTTGTTTGTATCTTTGTCGGCCGATTTTCTACGCTATGGGATATAGGCTCTATGGGGTGGGATGCTCTCCGTGGGGGTCTTTCTAAGGGAACCTAACCCGTATTTACGCAAGGTTCGAAGAAAACCACGGAAAACTCCGAACGGTTAGGCCGACGGTCGCGATTGGGTTCGAACCCAGCACCTACCGTCTACCAGTTTGAGGTCAGAACCTCTCGGCCATTGGTGGGGCAAATTCATATCTGCTAAGATACTGTTTATTGTATTCATATTCACTAATTTGCGGTATGAAATCCCATGTGTGTTTAAAAAAAATCTAAATTTAAATCGAGAAAATTAATAGCTTGACGTGATAACTCAGGACACTATATTTAATAAAATTGCTTTTATTGTGTAAATTATACAAGTTACATCTGTAAAATTGTTACTATACATTTTTGAAATTTTTAACATACAACATTTAACACAAACTTTTTGTAATTGAAAGTTGTCTACAATAAAATTTTTCCAAAATGAGATAGTTGTGTTATAAACAGCGTGTTCATTAAAAACAGATTTCGGGGTATATAGGAAAACTGTTATTGTTCTAGCCAATATGCTTCCTCAATAATCTTCAAGCTGTAGTCCTATTGCATATTTTATAACAATGTCTCTTGAGTATTGTTGTTAATACATTTAAGAACAAAAAAAGTTGCCCTATATACTTCGACATTTGCTAAAAATAAACAAGAACATAATTATCATGTTTAAGTAAAAAAAAAAAAAAAAAAATCAGTGTGTCATTAAGTAGCAAATAAATATTCAACAAACATGTTAAACGTCATGTATTAACACATTTCAATGTCTTAACCCATTCATGGTGTTATGCTTTAACTAATTCGCTAATATCGAATACGCTTCTCTAAATAGTGTTCATCGAATTTCATTAACGCAGATTATGTAGTTACCGACATGACATTCATTATATTAGCCATTCTATTCTAGTCCTGATTTAAGGGATATGTATTTAAATGCAAATATCCGCACATTTTAAGCATTATTACAGCATAGATTGAAATTTAGGAATCGATATTTCCACTCAATAAACCTTTTGAAGTAATTTGCACAAACAAAGTTAGCTGCTTGCTGTTTTCTTTCCTTACTATTATTTTGGATTTTTATCAAACATAATGTTAGGCGTCCTTTTTTTACACACATCATTAATACTCGAATCTATTTTTCAATATTCTAAAAATATTTTAAAACTTATTTTAGATTATTAATAAATAGGAAATTTATGTTTAGTTGTTAGTTAGCAAATGGTTTGACCTATGATACTGTTTAAAGATAAATGATAAGACTCTTTAGGCATATGTGATTTAAAAAAAGTTATAAGAATTTAAACGTTTTACAATATATTCTAAGTATTTTATCAAAACGTTATTAAAAGTTTGAAAATTCATTTAAAAAAATAATTATTTTTTTTATTGAAAGGATAGATATATCAATATATTTATCATATAAGGACCTTGCTGTTCATATACTTTTTCCCTTTAAGCATATGCTTTGAAAAATAATGTAAAAGTAGAGAAGATATTTTTATTGAGTTATATAAAGGTAGAGAAGATATTGCTATTTTTATCCTCTACAAAAATACAACAACATAAAATTGTATATTAAATATTAAAAAAAATAATAATGTTTTATTTCACTCACTCGTATCTAATTAATTGTTGACACATTATACTGGGATAAGACTGAAATGTTTGTGCATATATTATTGTCAGATTTTTATTTTTTGTTTGAAATCGAGGTTACACTGGTTTTTAAAATGATATGAATACCCAGTTTTTCAATCATAAAAAAGAAAAGAAAATGTTACAATACAAATTTAAGTCTAATCAATGTTAAAAATACAACAAAACATTTTATTTTGGAAAAGATATAATTAAAACACAGATTTATGCATAAAATAAACTGTATTTTTCCGTTTTGAGCTTTTTCATAATGCTACGAGCATTGGCCAAAAATCTATATTAATAACTAGCGTATGCATCATTTAATTAATGTAAAACGTGATCAAGCACGAATTAGACCAAACTTTCTAATATATTTTGATCGATTTCACTCCAGTGGAACACAGAATAATAACATAATAATAAATTCCAGTGGAACACAAAATAATAACAAAATAATAAATTCCAGTGGAACACAAAATAATAACAAAATATAATTAAAACGGGGATTTATGCATAAAATAAACTGCATTTTTCCGTTTTGAGCTGTTTTATAAGGATACGAGCATTGGCCAAAAATATAGATTAGTAACTAGTGTATGCACCAGATCTTTTAATTAATGTAAAAACGTGATCAAGCACTAAGTAAATCAAACTTTTAAATATATTTTGATCGATTTCACTCCAGTGGAAAAAATTAGCAGCTTTTAATTCTTATTTTTTGTCCATTTGCGTAATCAACTCTAACTAGTAGACTCCATGCATTTTTCATTGGATTTACATCAGAAAAAACAGATGGTCTAGAATTTCATGTACATCATTATTAAAAATCCATTCCCAAGTGTTATTTGCCGCGTGTATAAATGCATTGTAGTGTTAAAACGACCACACTCTTAAAAATATCTGTAAAAACATAGGAAATTTATTAAAAACTAAAGTTCATAATGTTTGCTATTGTCAAATATTGTGTCAGATTTTTAAATCTAATAAAAATATAAGACGATAAAATAGAGTGTAAAACATTGTCTGTATGTCTTAATAATATTTGAAATAACCAAACACAATATTTCTTTTTAGATATATAAATAAAATAATTGAATTCTCCTTACGTTATTTTTTCATTGGCTCAAACAAAAGAAAAAACGGCATTGTGGTGTCAAGGAATTAGCGAAGTGTTTGGTCTTATTTACTTAGTTAAATAACTATTACTTATTACATATTTCTAAAAAAAGTGTTTATGAATATGAAGGAAAAAATACCGAGTTTTTTTTTTCCTCTGAAGCATCTTGCACTGATTTTTCTCCAGCGTGTTTAAATAACTGTGAATTTTTTTCATGGATTTCTTTTTGGATTTTTTTCGATGATTTTTTCCTTATTCAATAAAATGTAGTAAATAAATGTTATAACATAAAATAAATTTGAAATATTTTCCACACTCGTAGAAGGAGGAAGTTTTTTAATGTTATACAAACATTTTACTTACGTAGTATTTATAAATGTGTATATTGATTACAGGGCTGCCACTGGCGGCTATTTTTTAATTCTAACTGTCACCACTTTTTAAAAATAGGAAATATTAATAGACACTTTGACAGCTTTTGCAACAGAAATGAATTAACAAAATTAACATTAAAAAATACTAGTTCGAACAGAATATAAAAATAGTCGCCAGTGGCAGCCCTGTGATTAGAAAATGCCATGTTATAATTTATCAGTACATCATTACAACTGTCGTATCATAGTTATGGAATACATATCCTCCTCAGTCTTGAGACAAATATTACGAGATACTACAAAAGCCAGTTTAAAATTACTGTCAAACATCTTCAAATGTGTTCCAGCATCTATATCAATTCTAATGATATGCACGCATTTATTTAAAAGCTTTAGAAGTAATTTTAGAATTGCCGAAGCATATTAAATTATTTTAAAAGGTACATTTTTTAGTGTGTTTTCCAATTGATATCAGGATTGAAGAGATTAAGATATTTTACATATTAAGTGGTAAACCTTTCTGCAATATTTATTAAATTTAAATAACAGATAAGTATATTTGTTTGTACATCAGCTAATGTTTGATTTTATACTATTGAAAAGATTGTCAAATTTATGAATATTATGAATTGTTTTATCCTAAAATTTATAATTAATTCAAGAACCGATAGAAATACAAAATTGAATATTTCCAACTAAAGAAAAAAATGCCCACTTCGGAAATCGACCTCAGATCCTTCGATTACATGGCCAATGAGCTACCGTTTAAGCTAACTGGGTCAACAACCGGCGAGCATATCTCACTCAAATAATCTTTCTGATAATAAAATCAGGTCTGTCATGAAGACAGTTATACAGAATAAATAGCAGATAAAGGAAATCCACATAAAATATGGGTATGTAGATAACCAATTATTTTTACCGCAATCGAACTGAGTGGTGAAGTTAATTGAATTGAATATTATCAACTGAGAGAAAAATGCCCAGCCCGGGAATCTAGCTTAGATCCTTGGCTTTCCGGATCCAAGTTCTAGGTTCGATTCTCCGATTGGGTATCATTTTGCTTAATTGGAATTATATAGTTCATAATGAAAACTTTAACAATCAATTCCAGTATGTTAAAAATAATAGAGATACATAGATTTATAAAAGCTTATGGGAATTAATTTTTAGGATCTCTTTTATAGCCTTATACTTTTATTTAGCATGTGTAGATATGTGTTGCATATTATGAAATGTTGTTTAGTATAAATAAAACTAGATACAGTGTCATTATATTTTAGCTTAATATGCGACTTATATTAAAATTTATTCGTTATATACAAGGCTGTGCAAAAGAATTTATGTGTGTAATCGTATATTGATAGAATTTAGAGAAAGTAAATTTTATCCGTATTCTGCATTTTCTTACTGAACTAGATTTTAGCATATTATGTAGAATATGTATACATTGTAAAGTAAATACTACCTCTGACAATAAAGTTCCGTGAATGAATTCAGTACGACCGATCTGGCAACACTGGGGAAACAAAACGCTGCACCTGCATAGAGGCAAGTGTTGACCATCTTCCCCACCATTGTTCCGTTGAGCGTCATTTATGTTCGGTGTAAGACGTGCTTTACTAAGTGCTTGTTCAGTGTGTTGCTTCTTAACTGAGAACAGGAAAATGAACAAACAAAAGATCAGTTTAAAGTTTGGTTTTAAGCTTTGCAAGACACAGAAAAAAATTCATGAGGAGTAGTGCAAACTGAACATCCATCATACTCGCCAGATATCAAGCCACCAGATTTCTTCCTGTTTTCACCACTCAAACTCTCTTTGAAAGAGATTTGACCATATTGCTGACATCCAACGAAACGTGACGAAGCTTTTGAACTCCATCCCAAAAAAAGTCTTCTTGCGAATTTCTCAGGACATGTATAGCAGATCGAAGGGGTCATAGTTATGGGATATGACTATTTAAAAGGATAATTTTCGTTAATATTTCAACCACATGAATATTACAGGAGTATTTAACGAACTTTATTGTCAAAGGTAGTATATATCCACAAAATAATCGTCCAATTTTTCCTGCTATGTCGGTAATTGAGAAAATCTGATTTTCAAATGAGTTATGAGTTTTCCGTAGCGTTTACTAAGGTTTTTTCGTATTTATGTAATCTTCACTCAAAATTATTGTGATGACGTGAAAGTTCATGTTTTTTTTGCTTGCGATTTTTCTGCATTTTCCAGCATTAATGGGATATATGAAATTATTTCTTTCACAAGTCATGACAATGAGGTAAAGTGTTGATATGTCCATAGTTACATGGAAATAGATGCTGTAATAGATACAATATACCTACATTAATTAACTCTTTAATGACCTCTTTTTTTAACATATCTTGTCAAAATTTATTAAAAATAATGCAACATGCGAAATGGACAAGTTGTTAATAAATTTCAAAACAAACAAAAAAAAAAAATATCCATAAAAGTTGCAATTATTACAGAAGATTGCATTTATTTCTGAAATATGATAACACGTGATGTGATAATACGATTTTGTAACAGGTGAATTTTATTAATTAAAATAAATAAGTAAATATTAACTTTCCACCACTATAATTTTCAAATGGTTATGTGTAAAAGAATAAATAATAAAAATAATAAAAACTACACATCAGCTTGTGTTTATTTAATCATTTGCGCAATCATTTTTTGTGAAGTAAATATATTTATTGGAAAAAAAATAAATAAATAGTTTTATAAATTACAAATTTTACGCTCTAGGACCTTGCTTGCGTACTTTATCTTTAGAATTAGCTTTTCAGTAAGCGTAACGTAATAATAAAAAGAAAAATTATCATTAATCACCACGTTTGAATTTAACTTTGGTTTGGCTACGTTTTTATTTATTCTCTTATATAGCTCACATTATAGTTAGGATAGTACGAATGTGAAGCTTCGAAATTAATGAAATAAAAATATAAATATTGATAGAAAATTGTAAGTATTTTCAAATTTTGAAAAAAAAAATACTTACCTTGGACTAAAAAAATTATACTTTCAACGTTTAATATGTGATATTACTATTTAAAAACTAGTCGTTAGGGGCCACCGTAATACATGCCCAAGATTGTATATGCATAATATAAAATGTGAAAGAAAACATCCGTAAACTATTTATAAAATGCATTGCTTCTCCAAAACAAAATTTAAACATCTTAACAGATAGTAAGTGAATTGCTAAAGAATCAATTTCATCAAATTATATAAGACGCCAAGCTACTCAAGTAGTACCGAAATGCATAAAAGAAATATCCTTAAAACTACAAAAATATTAATAATATTAATTAACAGTTTACTGCGTCGGATTAAACGTATCATATCCAATTATAATATATCTTTGAATCGAAATTTGAATGAAATATAGGGTCATAAAAAATCGCTGAGTTTGGAAAATATGATTACAAATATATCGGCAACTAAATAACCGATTGACTTCGTTCGTGTGATTTTATTGTAATTTACTTGCACTCCTTACAATAAAAATTTCGAAAATTTTTATATACCTTTAATCAGAACGAATATTTTGAGAGTCATAAAATAATATCTCAAGATAATCGATGTTACTGATAATAAATAGGCTTCTTTCCATTGTTAAATACTAATTACACCCCCAAATTGTATGTCTCTTTCGCAATTTGTTCGGGAGATAGTGTTTTCAGACAGACAGACACACAGACAGACGGATAGCAATATTTTTTCTTCTAAAAATATATTTTTCGGAATCTCCAATGTTTGAAACTTGTAAAGCCGTCATGTATTTTTTTTTCGATTTTCGAAACGGTTACAAGATATCCTATACAAAGAATGATAACGTAATTAAATGTATCGCGTTTTTGCATATACATTTATCTTCAATGTAATTTTATGGCTAACTAATTATTTCAAATAATATGTTCTGAAAACTATTTATATAGATTTATATATATTGTTTTTTTTCGGAAAAATAAAATGATTTACAGTTGTATCTTCAAAATATTTTGCCTTCGAAAATATTAAAACAAAACTAACAATCACTCCAATGAGTTGTATTTTTTTAACTGGGTGGAAAACTATTCAAGCCAGGACTTGAAACACTGAGCAGTGAATTTTAAATTTGAAGCTCTGCCATTGAAGTTGTCCTGGACAATCCAACGGGTTGTAATTTTCCAAATGATTGAAAAACTGCCGGATCCAGGACTTGAAATACAAATTTTGGAATTAAAATTCAAAGCGGAATAAAACAAATTTGTGAATTTGAAGTACTTTTTTTAACAAAATGCTGTATAAAAAATCTAATACCTTTAAAAATAATAAGAAACAGTCATAGAATTTGAACGGAACAGTTTAAATTTTACGAACAAATTCTCTTTTTTGATAGAGATTGGAATAATTTTTGTCCGGATCTAATATACGATATAGGTCCGATTATAAATAAGCTGTACTTAATATTATAAATATTGATAGGGTTGACAATTTTTAATTATATATGCAAACTCTTTAGATCTCTCATACCAATGTGACCTAGATTATCTCAAGTTAGTATTACATGATAACATTGATTTATACAATATTGGTTCTTGCTGCATTAATTCTCAGAGATATTCAATTGCATCATTACGATGCAAATGTAATTTTTTTCTGGCGCATTTTTTTTTTTTTTTTTCAAAGTTGTCCAACGCATCGTGCTATTAAATGCAAAACTTCTAAACAAAATTCTATCTAGGCCAAGATAAAACTCAAAATCTATATTTTACTACTTGAATGTGCAGTACGTTACATTGAAAAATCATCATCGGGGCTCCATATTCATAAACATTAAGGTATAATATAGTTTGAACAGCATCTTTATTATCTAAATTAAATGAAACATGTCGATTATCTTGACTTAATGCAATTTACTTAAAAACGTTTCATTATTAGGTAAACATTATAAATTATTTTCATCAATTGTTATATGACGGCACCAAAGATTATTAGTTTAAAGATATATCATAGCGCCCTCAAAGTGAGCTTTCCAATTTAAAATACTGATGGACCCAGAGATCTTACAACCCTGTTTGGGTCTTTTTTTTTCAGTTTATAATTTTAAAGATTAGAAGATTTTTTAAATATTCTTACGAAAAAGAAAAAATAAATTTACGTTAAAAAATAAATAAAGTAAATAAAAGATTACTTCTCCCGCTATATTATTTTAAAATTAAAAATAGAATAAATTCTCAAACTTTAAAAAAATCAAGAATCATTATTTAAAAACAAACATACCATAAACTGAAATTAGGAGACAATGATATGAAATCTTACTCCTATCATTAAATTGTAATCTTTTTCTTGCATATCCAGCGCACAAAGAGAGGTTGCACCGGCAATAAGGTAAGTGTAAACAGTTTCGGTTTGACTTTAAAAGAAGCTATGAAGTAAACAGTTGTAAACAAATTCAATGTAAATTTATCTTCAGCTATTTTTAGTAATAAACAATTACTGGTGCAGATCAAAGCTTGGCCGTAATTATTTCTGACTTGTTGATTTTTATAACTACACTTTTTTTTCTTGGCGTTTGTGCTAATAACTGGAATCTCTGTTTACGATTTTTTTTAAATATCCATCCAATTTTATTCATTAATTACAATCTCCCTTTTATTGTAAATCTTCATTTATGCTATTAAAAACATTGATTTCGTAATTTTATCAAATAAACAGCCAGGGACTAATTAAAAAAATGCCGTATTGGAAAGTCTTTTAATTACATTTTAATGAAAAACGTTATCTTATACTATAATGCGAGCAAAAATTGTGTGTGTGTAAGTGGGTAAATTTTATCTCAAAAACGGCTCTAACGATTTTCGCAAAAATTTGGATTTTACCATTTTCGGGCACGAGAAGACCATTGGGCTAGGTCACATGTTCGAGAAAATTCGATTATTGGGTCATTTTGGGTCATAATGGGTCAAGATCAAGCTATATATATCTAGAGAACGGATGGATCGATTTTAAGGAAACTTACTATCCAATCGTTTTTTGGCACGAGAAAACTATTGGGCTGGGTCACATGTTCGAAAAATTTCGATTAGTGGGTCATTTTTGGGTCATTATGGGTCAAGCCATTTTTATCTAAAAAACGGCTCTAACGATTTTGACCAAATTTTATATTGTATCGTTTTAGATTACAAGAAGACAATTGGGTTAAGTAACATGTTCGAGAAAATTCGGTTAGTGGGTCATTTTGGGGGTCATTGTGGGTCATGCTATTTTTATCTAGGGATTTTCTCACGCAATTTTGACTAAAAATTGCATTCTATGGTTTTCGGGCACGAGAAAAACATTGGGCTAGGTTACATGTTCGAGAAAAAAATTTAATGGGTCATATTGGGTCATTAAGGGTCTGGGTGAAGCTATTTATATTTAAAGAACGGCGTGATGGATTATAACGAAATTTTGTATGTAACAGTTTTTTGACATGAGAAAACTAATGGGCTAAATCACATGTTTGAGAGATTTCGACTATCAGGGTCATTTGTGGGTCATGATGGGTCATAATGGGTCATGGTCAAGCTATATCTAAATAACAGGTGGATCGATTTTAATGAAATTTTGTATGCAATATTTTTTGGCACGATAAAATCATTGGACTAGGTTACATGTTCGAAAAATTTCGATTAGTGGGTCATTTTGGTTCATTAAGAGTCTGGGTCAAGCTATTTATATTTAAAGAACGGCGTGATGAATTATAACGAAATTTTGTATGTAACAGTTTTTTGACATGAGAAAACTAATGGGCTAAATCACATGTTTGAGAAATTTCGACTATGAGGGTCATTTGTGGGTCATGATGGGTCATAATGAGTCATTGTCAAGCTATAGCTAAAGAACAGGTGGATCGATTTTAATGAAATTTTGTATGCAACATTTTTTTGGCATGATAAAATCACTGGACTAGGTTACATGTTCGAAAAATTTCGATTAATGGGTCATTTTGGATAATAAAGGGTCTGGGTCAAGCTATATATAATTAAAGAACGGCAGGATTAATTTTAACGAAATTCTGTATGTAACAATTTTTAGAAACAAGAAAACTAATGGACTAAGTCACATATTCGAGAGCTTTCGATTATAAGGGTCATTTGTGGGTCATAATGGCTCAATGTCAAGCTATATATAAAGAATGGGTGGGTCGATTTTAACGAAATTTTGTATACAACATATTTTTGGCATGAGAAAATAATTGGGATAGGTCACATGTTCGAGAAATTTCGATTAGTGGGCCACTTTTGGGTCATTCTAATTTTATCTAGACAACGTTTCGCGCAACTTTGACTAAATTTTGTATTTTATCGTTTTCGGGCACAAGAAAATAATTGGGTTATGACAGATTTTTGAGAAAATTCGATCAATGGGTCATTTTGGATCATAAGGGGTCAGGGTCAAACTAACTATATCTAAAAAAGGCTCAATCGATTTTATCTAAATTTTGTATCTAATGTTTTTCGGCATGCTAAAACTAATGAGCTAGGCCACACGTTCGAGAGATTTCGATTATAAGGGTCATTTGTTGGTCATGATGGGTCATCCTAATTTTATATAGAAAATGGTACTCACCATTTTGACTATACTTTGTATTATATCGTTTTTGAGCAAGAGAAAACCATTTGGATGGACACATGCTCGCGAAAATTCGATTAGTGGGTCATTTTGGGTCTTAATGAGCTAGGGTCATTCTAATTATATATAACAACGACTCAATCAATTTTACCTAAATTTTGAACTAATGGGCTGAGTCGAGTGTTAAACAAAATTATATTAGTTGGTCATTTTGCTTCATTGCTGAATGCTGCCAAGATAATTTTACCTAAAAAATGGCTTAAAAGATTTTGATTCAATTTTATATTCTACTGTTTTTGATTACCTGAAGACGATCGAGCTATGTCACATGCTTGATCAAATTTGATTAGTGGCTCATTTTGGGTAATACGGGTCAGGGTCACGAGAATATGGCAAAAGCCAATAACTTGGTGATATTTGAAAAAATATCGGCGACATATGGCTACTAAATCGACTATAAAAATTACGAAAACCAAAACACGTATTTGGAGCCAAATGAAAGAATGCCTCCAAATTTGGCTATATCTAGCAGAAAATATAGTCTTTCAGAATATAAAGAATTTTTTTTATACATTCTTAAGAGGATTTCAGATGCATGGTTAAACCAATCAGAGTCGAGCTAAAAAAGTGATTTATATCGATGTCCTTTCGTTGTAAATTTTAAAATCAAGTAAAATTTATAAACATGCGTATAAAAACATAGTTTTCTTATTGATTGTTTTTCTAAATAAACAACATGTTTTACAGTAATAATACCGAGTGAATGACACAGTGAAAATACTATATCGAGTTGAACACAAAGTTAATTTTGACCGAGCTAAGCTCGGTCTCCCCTGCTAGTTGTATTTTATCTCGGCAAATTAAAAATATTTACTTGAACCCCAATAACTAAGAAATTTTAAAATAGATTCAAATGTACTTTTTTATTACATAAGGTTAGTTCTAAATCCTGTATTTTTTTCTCCTTAATTCTCTCTCTTTTCATAGCAGGTTTACTCTACATGAAAAAAAAATGAAAGAAATGTTTATCTAGAACATTAAATGTTATTGAATGACATTGATCATGGATTTGTAAGCTCACACAATGAAGTTTTGTCTGCTTCCAGATGACCTTAAAGAATTTATTTTAATAAAATCAATACATGAATATAATCAATACTTAAAATATCTATTATCAATATTGTTCCGGCTAATTAGCGAGCATCGTATTTAGCCAGCTTGGACGTTCTTTAAAGTATAGACTTTTTTATAAACTGAAATGAAATAATCTGTTTTGTTGATATTAGATTCTTAGATGTAATAGAATGTCGAATATTTCTCAAACTTTTATTTTAAGTTTTTTTTTTAATTAAATGTTTTGTTTGGTCCAAAGATTTGTGATTGATCTAGATTTAAATTACACTGAACCACAATATTAGAACTGTTAATCGAGAATAATTAATAGAATAGAATAATTTCGTAACATTGGTGCATCGGCCGGGAAGAATTCGGGATTTCAAGCTATTGCGCAATTAGAAAAATGCTTTCGTTTCGATGACAGATTGGCGAGTTGACTTTTTATTGTATTTTATTTTATACAATGAATGAAAATAAGGAAAGAAAGATGCGTGACACGCATCGAAATCTTTTAAATAAGTTAATAGAAGATATTGATGATTATTTTTCGAAATCAGACCATTCTGTGACATATTTTGAGGAATTACTTGATAAATTAAATACAAGATTTAGTGTTATTAAACAGCTAGATAATAACATTTTAAGTTTATTAAATGCTAAAAATGTTGAAAATGAAATTTTAAATATTGATGAATACGATCAGAAAGTGATATCGTATAGATGTAAATTAAACTTCAAGATTAAAAGTTTGAGTACAAATGCAAATGTTAATGCTAATATATTGATTCAGTACGGGCATGTCTTGTTTCTACCGAATTCAAGAAAATAAAGCTGCCTAAACTACAAATAAGTCGATTTTTTGGTGAACCAGATAAATTCCTGGAATTTTGGAATGAATTTGAAACAGATATAGACAAAAATCCAAGTCTTACCGATGTTGAGAAATTCAGCTATTTGAAAAGTTTGGTAGCAGGATCGGCTGCAAACACAATCAGTGGATTTAGTTTGACAGAAAATAATTATGTGGCGGCTGTATCGCTCTTGAAAGAAAGGTTTGGTA
Source organism: Maratus speculifer (assembly GCA_964019185.1). Classification (NCBI taxonomy): domain Eukaryota; kingdom Metazoa; phylum Arthropoda; class Arachnida; order Araneae; family Salticidae; genus Maratus; species Maratus speculifer. The sequence goes on from OZ025297.1 coordinate 188,505,750, forward strand.
GACATGATATGCTCGTACACGCTCATCTAAATAATTTATTAAATATGAAATGTTTGAAAAGTTCTTCTGACACTTATGGTTTAAGATGTTTGTATGATAAATGCCTAGTACAAATTCGAAATTTAGAGTCGTTGGGTGTAAAGTCTGATACATACAGTGGGTTGCTTTGCCCAATATTGTTGAAGTTAATACCTCCAGATTTAACATTAGAATTTAATAGACATCTAAAGAATGGTGAAATGTGGAATATAGATAATCTTATGAGTTTTCTTAAAAATGAAATTGAGAGTAGAGAAAGGGTATTAACTATCCATGATTTAGATTCTAAAAAATCATTTTCTAATGATAATAAGAATGAATACAAACTCAAATTTTCAGATAAACAATCAAAATTTAAGTCGAAATATCAATAAACTACGGAAGGTTATAAACAAATAATGTTTCAGCTGAATTAATGGCTTCTGTAAACAAAAATTCATGTATATTTTGTAATAGTGTTGAGCATAATAGCGAATTCTGTGAATCATTAACCTTGGCTGAGAAAAAAGAATTACTAAAAAAGCAAGGAAGATGCTTTTTGTGTTTAAAATGTAAACATAGAATCAAGGACTGTGGAGAAACCAAAATGTGTGATATTTGCGGTAAAAAACATAGTAGGGCTATTTGTTTCCAATTAGAAAATCATTCAAATGTAAATGTTGATAAAAGTGTCGTATCGATTTCGCATTGTGATAACACTTCCACTAGTAAGGTACCAGACGAAAACACCCATTGCAATATATTTTTACAAACTTGTTCAGCAATAATAAAAGATTTGAAAACTGATAAAAATGAACCAGTTCGTATTCTATTAGATAACTGCAGTATGAGAACATTTATAATTCGCGATATTTCACAAAAGCTAAAATTGCCAATTATTAGAAAGGAAACCTTATCAGTTTATGCTTTTGGAGCCGAAAAGGCGACTGAGAAAACATATAATGTTGTAAAAGTAAAACTAGAAAATAGGGATCAACCCTCTTTGAACATTGAAATCGAAGCCCTTGAAACAGATCAGATTTCAGCTGCTTGCTTACCTACTCCTGATAAATACGTTCGAAAATCATATAATAAATTGAAAGGTCTACAACTAGCTGACAGTCATGAATATAGTAATCAACAAATTGCAGTTTTAATAGGTACCGATAATTATTATAATGTTGTAACTGGTAGAATTAAAAGACTAAAATATAATCTCGTAGCTACTGAAACTCTTTTTGGCAGGTGTTTGCAGGGTTATATGGGGTCAGCCAATGAATTATTTAGCATGAAAATTATAGTAGTAGTATATGGTACCGACTCTGGGACACTTTTTATATTCCACTAAACGCAAATATTTAACGAATTTTGTAAGATTTTCATCAAAAAGTTTGTCTGTTAAAATATCGAGGATGTAACGATTTTAGTACGATTTATCGAGTAAATGATGATAAAAAATGCATTGGTTGGCTATTTTACTTTTTCTACTAAATTATGTAAAGACGAAGTTTTAAGAAAGGGTTATGGAATAAAGAATCATGATTATAAATAATAACGTAATCAATTGAGATGAAATATTTATCAATTTTAAAAGCTAATATTTAGTTATTGTATTGATGAAAAAATTTTGCCTGACGCCGTTAGTCTACGAAATGCTAATAAACAATCTTCCTCTAGGATAGTCTTGATAGGAAAAGCAAAGAGCTGCATTGTATAATATTATTATCAATTGTATTACATTGAAGTCTGAAATAAAAGTTAAATGCTTTTTATCATATGTTTTTTAATGTGAATATTATTTTGATACTTTCATAGTTCAATAAATGGTATTGAGTAGAATCCATTTGATTATTGTGTTATCAGAAAGTTCGTCAAATAAAGGATATAATCCTTCGGCTTAAAATTGAAATTTTATTTAAAAACCATTTATATATGATATCCATTCCCAATCAATTTTATCTTCAAATTCTTTTAGAAAATTATGGGATAATATTTGACGAAAGGATATTCCTTCCAAATCAACTTTATTTTGAAATTCTCTAATAAAATCTTCTGATAGTGTCTGACGAAACGATATATATAATACCAATTAACTTTATCTTGAAATTCTCTAATAAAATCTTCTGATATTTTTTCATTCTGTGATATACAATCCCAGTCAAGTTTATCTTTAAATTTTCTTATAAATTCAATGGGTAATTTCATAACTTTTTCACTTAAATGAAAATTAATTTTATTGATATATAATGAAATAAATGTGTAAAATTCTTTACATTGCGATAATTCGACAAATAAATCTTTATATTTATGAATTATAATATCGTCTAATCTTTGAGCCAACACCATTTTATATCGAAGCAATTTTATAAACACTTTTATTTTTCGTCTTTATTCAAAAGTTGTCTCAATTCATTAATAAATCGTATTAAAATATTTTTTAATTCGAAAATTTCATCCATTAATTTTTCTCTGTTCGGTAGTTCTTCTTCATAAAAATGACCAAATTTTTTATTTAATTCACCCAGTTGAACGGAAAGAATTTTTTTCCATTTATCGTTGTAAAAATTATCTGGTAATTGATCAAACTTATATTCAATGAGATTACAAAAATCTAGTTTATGCATATACTTTTCTAAAAATCTTTCACCAAATGTTTGAAAACGGGTTATTAATAGCCAATTAAGTCCTTCTTCCAATGTGCACATAGTATTTTCTGCAAGCTGTTGAAATTGAGATACTTTATGTAAATCTAATTTTTCATGATAGGTTTGAATAAATTCGTCACTTAAGGTTTGATATTGAGATATAACAACCCAATTTATATAATTCGAATGTTTTAATATAAATTCCTCAGACAGCTTGTGATTTTTACAAACTAAATTCCAGTCTAATTCTTCTTTATATTTTTCTATAAATTTTTCCGAAAGTTTTTGAAAAATGCATATAACATTCCATTCGATATAATCTATGAGTTCTTCCATAAAACATTCGGATAATACTGAATATCTACAAACTAACTTCCAATTGAGTTTATCCTTCAAATTTCGAAGGACATCTTCGGATAAATTTTTCGTCTTAGAAAATTCGTCCCAGTTGATATCCATTTAATAATGAAATATTTTTAAAAAGGAATTTTTTCAATATGCATCCAAGGTTTTAAGGTGACTGGAAAATTACTTTTGGATTTTATCAAAAATGTAATCATGTCACCACTTTTTCCATAATCAAAACGAGTTACGGAATAATCATCAAACATTTCTCCGCTTAAAATTATTTTATCTTCGATTTTTAGTTCTATCACTGTAGCCCTATTTTTGCCGATTAAACTATTATATATTAAATATATAGTAATTTTCATATGCATATCTGTAGATAATCGCATTTCTTGATCCAGTAATTTAGAACTCATTAAGTCAAAATTTACTTTGGTAAATTCTTTATCTGTAAAAGTCTGAAAATTATCTTTTATAGTAACCCAGATATCTTTACTGTCAATATATATTTTAATGACTACGTCTTTATCGTTTTCGGGTTCTGAAACATTCGTAATTATTTTATTTTTGGCATCAAATTTATCATTCTTTAATATTAACGAATTTTTTTCTAAATATCGTTTATTCACAACATTTTTATCATCTTTCGGATCTGCGACATTTCCTATTCTTTTTCCTTTAGCGTCGTAAGATTTTCCGTCGATTAGATGTAAAGTATTTTCATCGAGTTCTTGTATTCTCTTACCCGTTTCTTCTGTGAAAGTTAAAAAACTACTATCGTAATTAATATTATTTTTCTGTATAAAATCTCTTAGTTCAAAATGATTATTTTCTATTTTATTCAAAACGAAACGTTTAGGGGTTAAATCGAAATCATCGATGGGATCTGAAGCATTTTTTAATATCTTATTACCCATATCGAAATTTCCATCCGGCGTTAATTTAAAACCTATACCGGGGGGTCCGATAGGGCCTTTTCGCACTGGATTATCATACGGCGGATAATAAACAGCCATTTATAAAGACTAAAAAATGTTATTCTCCTAACGTTTTAATCATAGTAATTTCTTTTTTATTCATATTTAATATACATTTCTTTCTTACTTCTAAAATATAGTAAAATACATATTCTTTGATTGTTTCTTTTTCTAATTTCCAATTGAATTCTATTCTCAAATTTTCAAGAGTGGTATAGTTTACATGATTTGACAAATCAAAATGAATTATGGGATATAATTTACCAAAATCTGAATAACTGACCATACAACCGGTTTCTGTATTTAGATTATTGAGACCTGATTCCAGAAAAGATTCATATAATCTATTATATTCCTTTTTACCAAAATCCATAGTATATCGCTCTGCAGGTAATGGCGATCTGTTAATCATCAACCAACATTCGATCATATCCAAATTATCAAATATCATATTATTTTTTTTAGGATTTTCATTTCTTTCGAAATATTGCGGTATGACGAATAATCTTAAAACTTCATCGGATGTAGCTGATATAGAATCGGAACCGCTTTTATATTTATTAATAGGACTAGATCTGTTAATTTCATACTGATTCCAGTTTATTTCTATATCCGTATTAGATTATTTTAATTCATTATAGAGAATCTCCGCTCCATTTTTAAAATCGACGTATCTCACCCAGAGCGCTATGTCTTCAATTTCTACTTTATAATCTGGATTTGCAACGTCTGTGTAAATCATATTTCTACTATCGTCTCTTTGGAATTCCATTCTTATTATGAAACCAGAAATGGCTTTTTTATATTCTGCGACGAAATCAAAAATTTCCTTTAAAGGTGTCCATGTTGTAACTGAATTACTATTTTTCGACAATTCCCATCTTTTTTTAAATCCTTTATTGTAGTTTTCATTTTTTACAATTTTTAATTTATTGACGATATCTGTTACAGAGGTTATAGCCGTTATCGTACCATCGCTTTCAAGTAAACTTTTATTTCTATCAGCACTATCACTGGTATCTGGATAAAAACCTATATTGGTGGCTTTTGATGTTGAATAATCTCTGGTATAATCATTCAGTCTCTTAACCTGCAGAATGTAGGAGTGATAGTCTCCAACTGATTCGATTATTTGTTTACCTATCTGAAGTTTTACGCCTTTCATAGAACCTACAGCTGTGACATTATCGTCGTTTATAGAATCGCCATTGGATTTTATAATTTTCCACTTTGTCTCCAGATAACTCTCCGATAATGAAATAGGATCATTGGTATCTGTAATTTCGAAATGAAACGTAGTATTTTCTTTTTTGTCATTATGGCTTGTACTAGGCAATCTTATTTTTTTTAATTCGCTACTTTTTATATCGTTATTATAATAATAATGAGTATCTCTCAGATCATAAATTTTTTCCATTTATTTAGGAAGAATTTTCAGACCTGTTCCTTTCATCTTTTTTGAAAATATTTCTTTCAATATGTCAGCATCAGTCAATTTGTCAACAACTGTCAAATCTACTTTTTGACGTGACAACGTCTTGTAAATTGGTTTGCCGGGAGACACTTCAAGAAACTGCGTTACGTTACGTTACGCTCCGCTCACCATACGCGCTCACTTTTCTCTTAACTTTTTCCGGTCACTTGTGGGACCATTTTCTGAACGTGAATGTGAATTCGCTGCAAGGAAGGGGCGGTGCTTAATAGGAATTTTAGATAGTATCAAACTAAGACGAAATACGTTATGTATTAGTTATTAGTATAAAGTACAAAGAAAATAAGTGTAGTTTATTTCGTAATTCGGTGGTATATTATGGAAAACTAATGATATGTGATTAGTGAAAGCCATTTTACTTTAGTTATATTCTGCTCATTGAAAAATTCTTTAATATGCTGTTTACAAAATTCAACATTTGACATCAATAAACATGAAGTAAAATGTGTTTAACAAACACAGTGTATTGCAAGTTATTGTATGTATATTTGTATATAAATACGTATGTATGTGTAAAGGTAAAAATAAAATTTTGTTAATATGAAATTCAGTGCGAGATTCTTTGTATAAATTAATGTTTTAAATATAATTCTTTGTATAAATAAATGTTTTAAATTGTTACTATTATTTCATCCTTCTTCCTACTATACGAATGAATATTCACATTAAAATTATTTTACAACTCAAAGTCGTTGTCACGTAAAACTTTCGCCCGTATACCGACTTTACAGGCAACCAATTTGTAGATTTAAAAAATCCTTTTCCTTGAATTCTTTTACTTTTCCTATATAATCTGTGTTGATTCATTTATTTATTGAGAAAATTTAGTTAATATCAATTGATATATTTTTTCAACATAGTCTTCTTTTTCCTCTACGACTCTAAAATTATACTCAATTAAACCTTTATTTAAATCAATTAATTCGCCATTTTGATTCGTAACTGTCATCCTTATTCTACGAATTGAATCCCTATTTTTCACAGGATAATATATTAAATTATTGAATTCTTTCGAAATGATAACACCCGGTACATCTCTCGGTGTAAAAGAATAAATAACTTCTGAATTATTCTGGTTGATTAAAGATCCATTCACTACATCACAATGAATATATATAATGTCGTTTCCGTTTGTTATATCCGCTATATTTTCACCTTCTATTACAGTCTCTTCATCATGACTTTCGTAAACTTTTTTTTCAAAGCCTATTAACTTATGAAAATCGCTTTTTGTTAAGTCGATATTCCAACCTTTAGTTAATTTAATAAGCATTCTTAGTCTAGATTGTATTCTACCAAATTTTACCGGAGGATCGTCCGAACCAAACGCTTTCATTACATCTATATTTAAATCTTCAACATTTTTATTACCATAAGGAATAGTGATAGATTTAACATTATTCTCATCTGTGTATACGTCAAATGTATTAGTTTTATCTGTTATGTTAAACCATATAACTGTCATAGTAAAAGATTGCAATGCTAATTTTTTTTTAATTTAAGAGGTTTTGGAAATTCAACAGTGAAATCCTCTGATTTTTCATGAATTTTTGGTTTCAATTTGATCATTTATTAGACAGAAAAAATCTTTAAAGATGAAAAACAAGCTTTTCGTTATAATCGCTAGGCTGTTGAGTAAATGAATTAAGTACACATTCTGGACATTTGCCTTTATTTCTTTCCTTTATATATTTCATACAAAATAATCCACAGTTTACAGAAGTAGGTTTTTGTAAAAAACTATCATTGTGAGCTATATTGACTTTTTTATTGGAAAGTTTAAGAAATTTCATAATATTTTCAGGAATATATTTTTCTTTGAGTTTAATATTTTTATATATATATTCCCCAAAAGAATCGAAATATTCTACATAGTTATATTTCGGGTCATTATAGTAACAAACCCAGTGTGTTCCTGGGCCGGTCGAGATATCTAAATTAATAATCCCACTTTCAAACTTTCCAATCTTTTTAGGAAGTAAATCGGAAGTGAAAACATCCCTAAATCCTTTTTCATCTTTCATATTTTCTTTAATCGTTTTATCCGATATACCTAATTTTGTTATCGGAATTTTTTTTTTTTAGACAGGGAAGCTGACGCTTTTAGACCAGATCCTTTGTTTTCCCAAGACTGATAAACTCCAGATCCCGAAATTTTATCCAAGATATTTTTAGTTCCCCAACCTGCTGCCCCACTCGCGGCACCGAGTCCTAGTGATGTTAAAATAGGAATTAAAAAGGGTAAAAATCCACCGTTTTTATCTAATTGAGTTTTGCTTATATTTATTCTTTTACCTTTACTAATCTGATTAATCTGTGTTTTAGTTAAATACATTTCATAATTAGGAGGTTTAGAATTGTCTATCTGCAGTGTCAGTTCTTCTTTTTTTCTAAGAGCAGATTTCAATTTACTAATCTGTCCGTCACTCAAATGAATCTTCTTTTTTACATAACTCATTTATTAGGCAGCAAAAAGCTGACGCTTTCAAAGAAGAAATTGGTTGTATAATCGTTCTTTATCTCCATTAGTTATTTTTTTAGCTTTAATGAGTTTGTCTATTAGCAGTTTGATTTCATTTTTTAATTTTTTCGACTTGCTACCTTGACATATTTTATCCAATAATTCAGATAGCAAATCTAATCCTTTACCGACTTTCATTACTTCGCTACCTCGAATTGTAGTTAATCTAGCCATATATTTTTGTAGCTCCCCTTCGTTATATTCAACTGCTTTATATTCAACCTTTTTCTGACTTAATTCCTCCTCCGAAAGATTTTTAGCCCTCGTAATTGTACTTTGTAAGTTGTCTTTTTTCCTCGATAATTCTTCTTTTAAATGCTTTGCCTTTGTATACATTTCATCTAATTTTTCTTGATTGTCTAGGAGTTTCGAAGGTTTGTATAATTGTACAGATTTTAAATAGCTTAGATCTAAATTTTGATCAACGTTATAAGTAAGCGGCGGTTCTTTATATAATTCTTTGACATCTTCGATCGCTTCAGGAATAATTCTAGATGATTCTGCAATAGGCTGTAAAGATATATTTAATTCGTCCAATTTATCATTGATAGCTTTAATATTTTCTTTTCTACTTTTATCCTGTTCTTCTAATTTTTTAGTGACAGATTTATGAAATTCAGTTAAACTTTTGTCTATACCTAGCTTTCTATCACGCTGTTCTTCATTATTTTTTCTAATATCTGCTTGTAATTTGACAAGTTTTATTGCATTTTTTAATTCTTCTTTTTGTTTCTTATTTCGATTTTTTTCTAAATCGTTTATTTTATCCATTTATAGACAGCGAAAAGCTGTCGCTTTCTATTTTCAAATTTTTAGTGACAGCTAATTAGAAGCGATAGCTTAGACGTCTATTTTTACTGAAAGCTAATATGTTTTTACTGCAGCAACATTAGAAAGCGTCAGCTTTTCGCTGTCTAATAAATGATTAAAATTAAAGATTACACAGAACCGGAAGAATTGCCTGACCCTAAACAACATCGTTTTTTACCCAGACATCCTTTCAGATTATTAATAATCGGCCCATCAGGTTGTGGAAAGACAAATTTACTAATAAATTTATTAAACGGTTTTGAGAATCCTAGTAATGTAAGATTAGATTTCGACGCGCTATATTTATGCGCAAAAGACATTTCTGAGCCAAAGTATTCTAAATTGCAAGAAGATTATACACTGTTTGAAGGTGTTGAAAGAGACGATATTTTAAAATGTAAAAAAATAAATAAAAATAAAAAAACGGAAATATTAAAATTGTATGATAAATATAAAAAGAATGTATTATTTTCTTCTGATTTGAGTGAATTTATTACTGTCGATGATTTAGATTCCTCAGAAAAAAACCTCGTTGTGTTCGACGATTGTGTTACAGAAAAAGATCAGAAAGTTATAGAGGATTTGTTTATAAGAGGTCGAAAGAAAAATGCATCCATTATTTATTTAACGCAGTCTTATTACTCAACTCCTAAAAAAATTAGAAATAATTGCAATTATTTCATATTTTTTAAGCTACAGCCTAGAGAAATCAGTCAGATAATCAGAGAAATAGACGGAAATCTAACGAAAAAGGAATTTCTAGAAAAATATAATTCTTGTAAGGGTAACTTCTTTATGCTAGACTTAGTAAATTCTGAAATGAGATACAGAAAAAATTTTGAACCTATATAAATATGGAAGAATATTTAGAAAAGAGATTATATGTTTATCGGAAAAGTTACAATTTGTATCAAAAGATAAGTATTTCCTTATCTGTCAGTAAATTTATGCTAAGTGCTTCGGGATTATCAGCATTTGTTTTCATACCACTGGCTGCATTGAGTTTGACCGTCGGAATTGTAGAAGTTATTGAGAAATCTTTAAATATTTTAGAACGAAAAGAAGAATACAAGCAATGTTATAATTTTTATAAACAACAATTGAATTTGTTGAAAGCTAAAAAAATTTCAGAAGAAGAAGTGTATGTTAGAGAACAAGATTTTATAAATAATTTAGTATATTTCCCAATCGAAAAGTATGTAAAAAAAGTACAGTTGAATGGATATAAATATTCTTCTTAGAAATCGTCAACTTTTTGCTGTCTAATAAATGAGTTGTAAAAGTAAAAAATTTGTTGTGACGTCTTTAACTAAAAAGGGTAATTTTAAAGGCGGTTGTTTAAAATGCGGACAAGTTGGATCGGGTTTTCTGAATAAAGTCATTAGTAATTTACCTTTTGAAATGCATTTACCAGGCCATTCTTTTACCGGCCCGGGGACACAGTTATTATGGGGAAAAACACGATTAAATCCAGATTTAACGTATAAAAATTCGTCTAAACCTGTTAACAGAGTGGATGAAATTGCATATAAACATGACAAATGTTATTTAGAAAATAAAGATACAAAAAGTAGAAATGAAGTATGCGATAAGAATATGATTGATGAACTAGATAATATTGAAAATCCTACGATTAGAGAAAGAATTGAAAGAGGAATTGTAAAACCGATTATTAAAGCTAAAAAATCTTTTGGTATGGGAAATACAAATATCTATTGTTTAAAATGTAAAAACCATACAGAAACAAAAGATATTAAAAATACAATGTCTAAAAATAACAGGCCAATGATGAAAGGTATTTGTTTAGATTGTGGTTCTAAAAAGAGTGTTTTTTTAGGAAAACCTTAGGTCCTAAAAATATCTTAGAAAAAATATATTATCATCCTGAAAGTGGTTATTGTGGGATCAATGAATTAAAACGGAAAACAGGTTTTAGTCAAAAGCAAATTACAGATTTTTTACATAGCCAAGATGTTTATACCAGACATAAGCCTTTAATTCGTAAATTTAAACGAAGACGCATTTATGTAAGTCATATCGATGATCAATGGCAAGCAGATTTATTGTTTATCAAACCTTTTAGTAAATATAATAACGGAACTAATTACTTATCGACAGTGATAGATGTATTTAGTAAATATGCTTGGGCTATTCCGATAAAAAGAAAAACTGGACAAGAAGTAACGGAAGCATTTAAAAAGATATTTAAAGAAAGAATTCCTGAAAAACTGCAGACGGACAAAGGCACAGAATTTTTAAATAAGTTAACTTTAAAGTTGTTTAAAGATCATAATATTCAGTGGTTTACAACTGAAAATGTTGAAATAAAATGTTCTGTAGTCGAACGTTTTAACAGGACAATTAATAAAAAAATTAGAACCTATCTAGCGGCCAACAATACTAAAAGATATATAGATGTTTTGGACAAATTAATTAAAAATTATAATAATACCAAGCATAGGTCTATCCAAATGACACCTAACGAAGCGAGTAAGGAAGAAAATGAATCTGAAGTTTATAAAAATTTATACGAAGAAAAAATAATAAGAAAACCAAAATTTAAGGTTGGCGATAGAATAAGAATTTCGAAATACCAGACTGCTTTCACTCGCGGATACCAGCCCACTTTTACGGAAGAAATTTTCATCGTTTCGGAAATATTAAACACTGACCCCATTACTTACAGAATAAAGGATTTGAATGGAAACGAAATAAAAGGAACATATTATGAACAGGAATTATGTGAATATAATAAAAAAAAATAATTTGTTTAAAATTGAAAAAATATTAAAAAAGAAAGGAAATAAATGTCTTGTAAAGTGGTTAAATTATTCCGACGAATTCAATTCTTGGGTTGACGAAAAAGATATCAAGTCTATTTAGAAATCCGCATTAAAATATAACCAAATATTAAGTTATAAACATGCCAAAGTATCAAATAATGAAGTATTAAAATATAAACATGCTAAAATATCAAAATTATCTACTTTTAAATAATCGTATCTATTACTAGTATTAATACATTTTAGATATGAAATAAATTGGTATTTATGTCAATCAAGAAATTTTTCAGCGTCTTTTTTGGAAAAGTGCTAACACTGTGTAGAGTGGAAATTTAGTTTTCCAAAATTACCTCACAGTTTAAAAATTAAGTATCGTACATTTTATATAAACACTGTTAAAAATATATACATTTAAATATGTAGTTTTTTTACTCGTTTCGAAAATAGAACACGATTTACTATTTTTACTCGTTTCGAAAATAGAACACGATGTAGTTTTTTTACTCGTTTCAAAAATAGAACGCGATGTAGTATTTTTACTCGTTTCGAAAATAGAACACGATTTAGTATTTTTACACGTTTCGAAAATAGAACACGATTTAGTATTTTTACTCGTTTTAAAAAATTAAATATAATAGTATCCTACTAATTTTGGTGTTACTTCGATATTATACAAATCAACTACTGGTACAGTGTTTCCATAAGTTCTAGGAAATCTACTAAAAACTTTTATTTTATGAGGCCAGTGATTGCATGTTCTTCTATCTTCGAAATATTTTATTCTTTTTTTAATTTGATATCTGTTTGCTAATTTTGCAAATGATTCACATTCTATAGAAACAAAATGGCTGTGGTTTGGCATTTATAGAATCTTGCATTAAGCACTGATAAGTGAGGCGAGATTGAAAAAATTGATACCGACTCAAACTTTGATATCACAGAAGTGCGTTGAAAAACAAACACATACTTCCTCTTTTCCTTACACTGTAAAAAATGTCAGATGTTTCTGAATATATAAAAATGTACTATAATCAGAAACGAAAATATACAGTAACCTCTTCTAACTCACCTAAGGTTTCGAAAACCGTCCCTTCACCTTTAAAAATCCCAGAAAATTATTTCTTTTCGAAATTTAAAGAAGAATTTATAAAAATTAATTTTTATTAGCTGCCCGTCCTTTTCGGAAACGTTTCTAAGTAGCTTTTACAGTACAATAATCACTTTTCTCAAATCAAAATATCACTTTTTCGGATGCTACCAATTCATACGAAAATATTTTAATATTCAGAGAACAAGTTTAATAGACAAACATACAGTATTAACAGTATTAACATTAATATGAAAATTAACATTTTTTACTACAATTGCATGCACAAAATCAGTTATGCAGCTGAAAATGTTTACTTGAGAATTGGTAGCATCCGAGAAAGTGATATTTTGATTTGAGAAAAGGGATTATTGTAGTGTAAAAGCTACTTAGAAACGTTTCCGAAAAAGACGGGCAGCTAATAAAAATTAATTTTTATAAATTCTTCTTTAAATTTCGAAACGAAATAGTTTTCTGGGATTTTTAAAGGTAAAGGAACGGTTTTCGAAACCTTAGGTGAGTTAGAAGAGGTTACTGTATATTTTCTTTTTTGATTACAGTACATTTTTATGTATTCAGAAACATCTGACATTTTTTACAGTGTAAGTAAAGCGCCCGAAACTGAACTTTATCAGCTGAATGACCTCTAAGTTAAGTCGAAATTTCTTTCGAGCGTCAACTAACGAACTCGGCCGTCGAAAAATGTACTTAGAAGGAAATGACGTCTGCAGTGTTGCTCTATCTACTTTGAGTGAAATGCATTGCAAGAAAATAAGATTAAATAAATGAATTGCGATTTTTTTAAAGACGTTTTAATAGATGATTCTAGCTTAATGGATTCTTTTGACAAAGAAAATAAATGTCCTGAAAATTATCTCAAAATTTATGACCAGATGAAAAAATGTGAAATTATATACGATTCGGATAATGATTGTTATTTTACATATAAAAATATAGATGCTTTTTTAAGCGAAAGACGTAAATCCCGAATAAGTCGTTTTAACGCATTGAAATGGAAATTTAAGTTAAATATTACAAATGAAGTTGAAGAAATATTTTATAAATTTTTAGATTTCGCGTACTATAAAAAATCGATAAATTATTTGTATTTCATTAAAAAAATATTAGATTATTGTCAAATAGAAAATAATTTGAAAATAAAATTTAATAATAAAAACGAAGACATCTGGAATTCCTTTCTAAAATTTCTTTCTTATTAAATGGAGCTGTCTAAAGTTTGCAAGCATTGTGAGATGACAAAAAATTTAGACCAATTTTATACTCGATTTCGTTACGGCAAAATAGAACGTTACGCTAATTGCAAAAGTTGTCATTTAGCTATGAAAAATAAAAAAATTGATTGCGAATGTGGTAAAACATACACTCTATCTCATAAAAAACGACATTTAAAAAGCAATTATCATATCAAACGAACATCAAAATAAATTTATGATATTGTGTTTAAAAAAAATCATATTTAAATAAAAAACTAATTTAATCTAAAATTACCTGCCGTCAGCGCTTCATAGAACTTCGGACCTTCATCGGTGGCCTTACAGGTAATTTTAGATTAAACAATTTAAGTTTATTCATAATTTTAAAGAAAAATTACATTTATTTTAAAACGCTTAATCTAAAATTACCAACAACCGAAGTTGGTTGTTTTATTTAGGTAATATCCATTTTATCATTAAAATTTTCTTTATTAAAAGTATCAATTTTATTTTTATAGAATTTAATTTCATTTAAAAGTTTTGAAATGGTATTTTTATCCGTTTGTACTTCATTTTCTAATTTTTTAATATTGTATTTTTTAGATCTTATCCTTTTTTCTAATTTTTCGATATCTTTTTGCCGCTTTAAGATTTCAAAATTTAAATCCGAAATTGATAAATTATTACCTTTAGTTTCTTTTAACATTTCATTTTCATTTTTTAAATTTCGAATTTCATCTCTTAAACGATCTAATTCTGAATATTGTTGCATTTTAATAAAACGATCAACTCCAGTTGAGAAGCAAAAACACTTCTCAACAAATTTTGTTCAAAACATTCTTAACGTTTCGATAAATCTTACGTCACTTCCTTGTTACTGACATTAAAATGCTTCAAACAAACGAACTTTGTTCTTTCAGAAGGATATCCACTTTGATAAAGTCAATTGACCTTCCGGGGTCATTTTTGTGAAAGTCTTTTAATGAGTTTGATACGAAGAAATACCGAGATTAAAAAAGTGAGTAGGACACTTTGCATTCATAAATAGTGGTAGTTATTAAAAATGTGTAACAAAAAGTATTTATAAAATTATATCTATAATAAATGGCGTCTACTCTAAATTTGATATCTAATTCAAAAATACATATTTCAAAATTAAGGCAGGTCGTGAAATTTTTAAATATAAAACAACCCAAAAATTGTAAAAAAGATGAATTAATTAGATTGATAATGAGATACATAAAAAGAACAGGCAATTATAAATTTCTTTTAGTAGATTTATTAAATTTAGACGTCACAGATTATTTAAATGAAATGAAGAAAAAATTTATCGAAAACCCTAAAAAAAGAAATAAATTGAAAAAAATGTTCGATTCTTTCGATTTAAAATTTAACAATAACACAGCAGAATTTAATCCAAAAAATAACGAAGAAAAAAAGATAAAAACAGCGGTAAACCTTAAAAAATTATTTCCTGATTTCAATGAAAAATTGAAACAATTTATAAATGAACCGAAAAACCGTCCAAAACTTAAGAAACTCTTTGATTATTACGGATTGAAATATAAAGATGAAAAATTGATCAAAAAGACAGAAAAAAAAGTCAAATTACAAACAAATTTGGAAAATCTGTTTAGACCCGATTATGAAATTGTTGAGAAAGATAAAAAATTTATAAAAAAATTTAATACTTATAGATATGTTTATAAAATAAGACAAATAAACGAACTCACACCGGGCCAGTATTATAGTATCTTAAAAGATTTATTCAGGAGAGCAATTGGAAAAATTGAAGGAAAGGTAGATATAATTGTATTCAATCCCTATTTAACACAACCATTCCACCCTAAAATGATGTCAACGAAAGAAGCCTATGACACCTATTTAGATGTTTTAACGCATAAAATTGAATACAAAGAGTTGGATATTAAAGACTGTGAATTTATTTTTACTGTCGTTGATTTGCCTAAAGGCGGTAAACATTTGAAATTGCTGAACGATAACGATATTGTCAATAAAAAAAGTATTCTTCAAATTAAAAATGACGATAATATTTGTTTAGCTAGATCCATCGTTACAGCCCTAGCAATTCAAAATCCTACAATTTTATGCGAAAAATTGAATCTAGAAAATCTTACAGATTTACATGTTAAATACATAAAAATGGGAAAACTTACAGATTTAGCTGTTACATATATAAAAAAAGGTAGAAAATTACAAGAAAGTTTAGCGATAATATTGCATGAAATGTGTAAAATTCCGTTAAAAATGTGTAATTTAGAGCATGTTAAACAATTCGAAAATTTTTTAGATATTCAAATAACTATATTTTGCAGAGAAAATTTTAACGAAAGAATATACAGCGGCGCCTATAAATCTAATTGTGTTTACATTTTAAGAAATAGAAATCATTTTGATGTCATTACAACGGTTACAGGATTTTTAGGAAAAAACCATTTTTGTCATTATTGTAAAGTCAGTTATAGTAGAAGTGATCAACATAAATGTTCTTTAAAATGCAATAGATGTTTTAGAAAAGAGAGTAATTGCGAAGGAGATGATATTCAGTGTAATGATTGTTTTAGATCGTTTAAAGGAAAAAACTGCTTCGAAAATCATAAAAATCACTCAGTCTGTGAAACACTGTGGAAATGTTTAAAATGTAAGAGAAATATCAATAGAAGCCAAAGAGGACCGAAAGATCATAAATGTGGAGAAAGACAGTGTAAAAACTGCAGAAAGTGGGTTTTGGAAGATCATAAATGTTATATACGTAGGAAAGAATCTAAGGGGGGAACTTGTAAAAATAGCTGTCCCAAAAATATAAAAGACAGAGAGAAATGGTGTAAGAAATGTCAAAAGTCAGAATTTACAGAAAAATATATGTTTTTTGACGTTGAAACGAATCAAGAGACAGGAAATCACCAAGTCAATCTAGTTATAAATCATGATTTTAACGGAAATGAAAAAATATTTCAGAATGAAAATTAATATTGTGAATGGTTATTCCAAAGAAAACATTGCGGTTATACAGTATTAGCGCATTATGGAAAAGGATTCGATTTTCAATTTCTAGCTAAATACTGCTTTAAAAATAAAATTAAAGTGTTTACAATATATCAAGGAAATAAACTCATATATATGCAAGCAACCGTATATAATATAAGGTTTATCGATTCTATTAATTTTACACTGATTCCGTTAAGAAAATTTCCTAAAACGTTTGGACTAACGGAATTGGCTAAAGGTTACTTTCCTCATTTGTTTAACACTGTGGAAAATCAAAATTATATAGGAAAATATCCTGAAAAATACTATTATGGTTATGATACTATGACTTTAGATCAAAGAAAAACTTTTGATAAATGGTATATATCGGTAAAAAACGAAACATTTGATTTTCAAAAAGAAATTATAAAATATTGTAGATCTGATGTTGATATTTTAAGAAAAGGATGTTTAGAATTGCGAAGATTATTTTTAAACGTTGCTAATATTGATCCTTTTAAATATATCACTTTAGCAGGCGTTTGTATGGCTATATACAGAGATAAATTCATACCAGTGAATACAATAGCAATTGATGAGGAGTGTATTTCAAAGGATCAATACAGTAAGAAATCGATCATTTGGTTAGACTATCTGTCCAAAAAACACAATATCAAAATACAGCATGCTTTAAACGGTGGTGAGAAAAAACTGAAATTAGGTGATAAAACTTATAAAGTAGACGGTTTTTATAAGAATACCGTTTATCAGTTTCAAGGATGTCATTGGCACGGTTGTCCTCGCTGTTTTACAGAATCGACTGTCAATCTTCAAAATCAGGTATGTATGAAAGATTTGTATGAAAGAACTCAAAAAATAAATAATAAAATAAAAGATAAAGGATTTGAATTGATTGAAATATGGGAATGTGATTTTGATAATCACAAAGAAATTAAAAAATATATGAAAAATGAATGGAAAAGAGATTTTGTAGAACCTTTAAATCCTAGAAACGCATTCAGCGGAGGTAGGTGTGAACCTACCAAATTAATATACGAAATGAAAGAAAACGAAAAGGGTAGATATATCGATGTTTGTTCACTTTATCCAACAGTGAATTACTTTGATTACTATCCTGTTGGTCATCCGATAAAGATTTATAATCCGGAAAAATATGATAGGAATTGGTATGGTTTGATACAATGCAAAGTACTGCCACCTAGAAAGCTCTATCATCCTGTTTTACCTTATAAAGGAGAAAAATTAATATTTAGTTTGTGTAAATTATGTTCAAATCCTATAAAATGCCAAAAGAAACAATGTAAAAAATGTTATGAAATACGGAATAAAGAATGTAATCATACGGATGACGAAAGAAGTTTTACTGGTACATGGACAACTACCGAAGTTGAACTGGCTATTGAAAAAGGTTATAAGATTTTAAATATCTATGAAGTTTGGCATTTTGAAAAAAAATCTAATACATTATTTAAAGATTATGTTAAAATGTTTTTGAAAATCAAATTAGAAACTGATGATAAATGGTCTGAAAATTTCAAAACCGAAAAAGAATATAAAAGGTGCGTAGAAAAGAAATTGGGTATAAAGTTAGGAGAAATCAAAGAAAACCCTGGAATGAGATTTATATCCAAAATTTGTTTAAACTCTTTATGGGGAAAGTTCGGACAGAGAAAAAACTTGAAACAGACAGAAAATGTTATGGAATTATCAGATTTTTATCGAATTATACTGAACGACCGCATTAAAGACTTGAATATGATATTTTTAAATGATGAGTGTGTGCAAATGGATTATAAGATGAAAGATGAATATGTCAAGAATAACTTTAATACGAATATTTATATAGCGGCTTTTACTACCAGTTCGGCTAGAATAAGATTATATAAAATGCTAGATAAATTAGGAGATAAAGTAATGTATTACGATACAGATAGTATTGTTTATATCGACGACGGCTCTAATAAAGTAAAAACGGGTTGTATGTTAGGGGAATGGACAGATGAATTAGGAGAAGATAAATATATGAAATCGTGGATATCTGGAGCAAGTAAAGATTATGGTTATATTCTGAACGACGGTTCTGTAAAAGGAAAAGTAAAAGGTTTTAAAATGAGTTATGAGAGCGAAACTAAGCTGAATTTTGACGAGAGAATGAAAATAATAACTGGGGAAATTGACCATATAGATGTAGAAATAAATCAATTTCAGATACAAAAAGATAGAAATATTAAAGTGAATAAAATGAATAAAAGATATATGTTTGGATATGATAAAAGAAGAATTTTAGATAACTTTGATACTGTACCTTTTGGATTTTAAGCCGATTTTTTTTAATTTATAAAAATTGTTTTCTAATAAAATGGACGATGTCACCCTTATCATAAATGTTCAATGTTTTATACTTCCTTTTAAGTCTATAGCGAGAGAAATAAGCTGGGTTCATTTAAAACAGGGAATAGGTGAAACTATTTCTGTGTTTACACCTAACTATGAATTGAGTGATCAAGACCATGGAATAGTTCGTAGATGTACTAACGATGTCCATGGTTTAAGATTTAAAAGATATTCAGATAATACAGGCTTATGGATTAGTAGTGACAATGTAAAAGATTATTTCATACAATTGCATCAGATATACGGAGGCACATTTGCTTTTAAAGGAGGAGTTTTTCCGAAAAGTACGTTTGAAGAGTGGGGAATTCCTATAAAAATATTAGAAGTACCGAGATGCGTAAGAATCCTAGGGCCGGGTTGTTCTATGTACAGATGTCTGTACTATAAAAATTGTCTTTCAAAAAATATACCTTAATAAATCGAAGAATTCAACAGTCTCAGATCGTTCCCTGTAATTCAAAAGTTAAAAGATTTAGAGACAGGGAAATACAAACTGATTTCGTTGAAGAAAATTCAAACAAAATTTGGAAATATGACTATTGCGAGATTGGAAGTTAATGATGTAGAAAAAGATTATTTTCTTAAAAAGAGTCATGGAAAAATTTCTTAAACAGCAATAACAATGCTGAATAAAGGTGGTTATATCTTTCATTTTAAAGGAAAAAATAATGATGGCTATTATGATTATGAAATAGAAAAAGCTTAATCCTGCAATTTGTTTTATACCTTACAATAATCGAATGGACCTTTTATCGAACTATGAAACTCACTAAATAATATTTACTGAAATTCAAACTATATCCGTTTTAAGTACAAATTTCTTTCCTGTCAAAGATGGGCTCATTTCGACACAAATTACTTTTTTATTTTATCGAACTATCAAACTACCATAATAATATTTACTGAAATTCAAACTATATCTGTTTTTAAGTACAAATTTCTTTTCTGTCAAAGATGTGTTCATTTCGACACAAACTATTTTTTTAATTTTATCGAACTAACAGAATAGTGTTTATAATTGTAAGTAAAAAGAAAGAATAAAAAATTTAAAACATATGATAAAAATCATTTAACTTTTAATTCACATAGAAATCTTCAATGTAATGCAATTGATAATAATATTATATAACGCAGATGTTCGCTTTTCTTATTCTATCAATATTATCTTATAGGATAATTTCTTATTTGTTCACCTTTCAGATTAATTTCCGTAAGAGAAAATGCGATGAAAGCGAGCGCAAACGAAATATTCAAGGACGCATTTGTAGAACTCACTTCGAGCTCTGATAAGGCACCGATTCAAAAACTGATAACAGATATAACAGCCGAGCGATATACATAGCGGAAATGCGTTCCAAAATTTTTTTGAAATCATTCCGTCCATGCCAGGCGTCCGTTCCGGAATCTATGACGTTGCATTGATTACGTATCGCTGAAACATAAATAGAAATGAATATTGATAAAAGGGGGTTACATCTTTCATTTTAAAGGAAAAAATGATTATGTAGTAGAAAAAGCTTAATCAGGCTGTTTATTTTTCTGTCCATACTAAATATTATCTTAGCTTATTTATTTAATCTGTCTAAACCTTGTTCGAATAGGTTTTATTTAATACCATTTATCGAACTATGAAATTATTATACTCCCAGAATATATCGGTTTTAAGTACAAATTTCTTTCCTGTCAAAGATGGGTTCATTTCGACACAAATTATTTTTTTGAATTTTATCAAACTAACAGAATAGGATTTATAATTGTAAATAAAACATATGATAAAAATCATTTAACTTTTAATTCATATAGCAATTGATATTAATATTTCTTATTTATTTCATCTGTCTAAACTTTGGTCGAAAATTTATTTCTAAATAAATGTTACAATATTTTGTCATAAGTACGTTACTCTTTAATTGTCTTTCGCCTCACTTTCATTATTTTAAATTTGAGCCCATTATTACAAATCATAGCATCGATAACTCTAATAATTATACTATATTTCATAGTTTCAATCATACAATAAAATTAACTTTGACCGCTAAAATATACAAAATGGATCAAGCCTCTAAATTTTCTCAACCTTTTGTTTATTTTTGGATAGAAAGTAAATGTGGTGACAATTGGAATATATTACCCGAAACAAAAGAATGGTTCGATATTTATATTCCGGGAGCTAATAACTTATATTATTCTATAGCTTTTAATGCTACTAATGATTTTAGGATTGGTTATAACGCTGATAACTTATTATATAACGCAGCTCTTTGCTTTTCCTATCAAGATTATCCTAGAGGTAGGTTGTTCATTACCATTTGGTAGACTATTAAGAAAGTGCGGCAATCTATAATCAGTCAAAATTTTTTCATCACAATAATAATTAAATATTAGCATTTAAAAATCATGATTATTTAATCTCAATTGATTACGTTATTATCATGATTCTTTATTCTATAACCCTTTCTTAAAAATTCTTCTTTACATAATTTTGTAGAAAAATATTCACACAATGCAATATTTTATCATCATTTGCTCCATAAATCGTACTAAAATCGTTACAGCCGCGATATTTAGACAGGCAAACTTTTTGATGAAAATCTTGCAAAAATCGTTAAATATTTGCGTTTAGTGGAATATAAAAACTGTCCCAGAGTCGGTACCATATACTACTTATAGTTGAAGAAAACGATTTATCTGAACAAATTAGAGAATTTTGGCAAGTGGAAAGCTTAGGAATTGAATCCGAAACTCAAACTATTTCTATTGTAGATAATGACGTCATATCTGACTTCGAGTCTAGTATTGTTTTTAAAGATAATCGGTACAAGGCAAAATTTCCATGGAAGAAAAATTTAAAAATGTCCCTTAATAATAATCGCGAAGTGGCGCATCAACGATTTTTGAAGTTGAGAACAAACTTTAGAAACGATTCTTCGTTATTCTCAGAATATAAATCTATTCTAGACAGTTATTTAGAAGAGAATATCATCGAACCTGTTGAAAACTGATCTGATGTAAATACATTTTACTTGCCCCATAGAGCAGTGATTCGAGAAGATAAGTCCACAACTAAACTTAGAATTGTGTTTGATGCAAGCGTCTATTCTAAAGGTGAATTATCACTAAATGACTGTTTATACACTGGTTTAAATCTTATCTCCGATCTGTTCAGTCTTTTAATCAAATTTAGAAACTTTCCAATAGCGGTTACCGCAGACATTCAGAAAGCATTTTTGCAGATCGAAATTGATGAAGCAGACAGGGACTTCACAATATTTTTTTGGGATGATGAGCCATGGGTTGAAGATCCAGGTAAGGAATTTAAAATATTTAGACTCAAGAGAGTACTTTTCGGAGTGAAGTCAAGCCCCTTCCTTCTTGCAGCTACTATCAAGCACCACCTACGAAAGTATGTAGAAACATTTCCTGAATCTTTTGATATTTTAAATTCAGCCTTATATGTTGATGATTTTATCAGCAGTCAACCAAATGTTGAATCAGCTTTTAAAATTAGTAAGGAAGCTTATGAAATCTTCCAAGAAGCTTCAATGATATTTAGAAAATGGAAAACTAATTCGTATGAATTACGTCAAAAATGGGAACAATATGGTTTGCATACTGATAACGCAACTGATAATTTTAATCTTAGTAATCAGCACTTGGTAAATTCAAAAGTTTTAGGGGTTTCTTGGGACCCAGATAATGATACATTGTCATTTAAAATTCATAATATGGAAAATTTCCTCTCGAAGAGACTTAATAATAAACGCTATTTATTGCAAACTGTTGGTCGTATTTTCGACACAATTGGCTTTCTTAGCCCCTATACCGTTAGAATCAATGCTTAATTCAAGAAGTTTGGTGTTTAGGCCTCGATTGGAATGAGAATTTACCAAAGCATTTGGACAATTTATGGAATGCATGGTTTGAAGAAATAAAGGAACTGAATAGTATAAGCATCCCCAGATATTATTTGTCTGATATAGCTCCTGATGAAGTTGATTGTTTTGAATTACATAGTTTTTCAGATGCCTCAAAAAAGGCATATGGTACAGTAGTATATCTTAGAGCAGTTTTAAAGAACAAGAGCATAGCTACCAGTTTTGTAGCAGCAAAAAGTAGAGTCGCCCCTTCAAAAACTGTTTCTATACCTCGTCTTGAACTTTTAGGAGCCCTTTTGTCTGCTGGACTTTGTCATAAAATTGCTAAAGAATTAGTGTTTCCCGTAAGTTGCTACTTTTGGTCTGACTCAACTATTACATTGTATTGGATTAAGGGAGAGTAAGAAAGATTCAAAATGTTTGTTAGAAACAGAATAAAAGAAATCAGAAATCTTAGTGATCCATCAAATTGATTTCACTGTCCTGGACAAGATAATCCTGCCGATTTTGTTACTAGAGGCTTGAAAGTTCCAGAGTTGAAAAATAACCGTCTTTGGTGGGAAGGTCCTCAATGGTTAAAGCAAGACAGATCCAAAATTCAAAGACATTTCAAAGACAGATCTCTAAATTGGCTAGTTCATTTGATACATTAGACATTGCTGAAACTAAAGATTAGTTAGAACTAAAGAAAATTGCTACTGTAAAATCAACAGTTGTTGATAAAAATCAAATAAACATTGATTTAATTAATCGATACTCGTCTTTTATGAAATTAATAAGAGTTACTGCATATTGTTTAAGATTTTTGAATCACTGTAAATTAGAAACAGGAAGTAGAAAATATGATTATTTAGATACTTCTGAGTTACAAAATGCAACCAAGAGACTGATAAAGATTGTTCAAAATTCTGCATTTCAAACTGAAATCCAGTGTTTAAAGGGAAAACGGCCTCTCCCAAACAACAGTAAACTCTTAAGTTTAAACGTATTTCAAGATGCTGATGAGCTGTTGAGGGTCGGCGGAAGATTGAAATTTTCGAATTTAGCGGAATCACAGAAACATCAGTTAATTTTACCAAAGTTTCATTATTTCACTGAACTCTTGATTCAACATTTTCATAGAAAATTCCTGCATTCGGGTACTCAGACAACCCTATCATTATTACGACAGTTTTATTGGATACCATCTGGTCAAAGCCAAGTAAAAAAATTATAAGTAGGTGTATAACATGTATTCGGTCCAAGCATCAAACTATTCAACAAATTATCAGTAATTAACCTCGTGATAGAATTGTATCATCTAGACCATTTGAGAAGACAGGTGTAGATCTAGCTGGTCCTATTATAACAAAACCTAACTTGAAGCGATCAAAGATTAAAATAAAATCATACATTGCTATATTCATGTGTTTTTCTACTAAAGCAGTACACTTGGAAATTGTTTCAGAATTGACCACAGAAGCATTTTTAGCCTGTTTAAGAAGATTTGTTTCTTGAAGATGACAAACCCTCTGTTATATGGAGTGATAATGCCACCAATTTTAAGGGTACTTATGCTCTTTTAAAATCCTTCTACCAAATTTGTGCTTCGAAAGAAATTCAGAGATTTAGTGCAGATGAGGGAATAAAATGGAACTTCATACCACCTGCATCTCCACATATCGGTGGACTATGGGAATCGAATATTAAAGCTATGAAAAGAATACTCTTAAAAATAACTAAATCCTCTATCTTAAATTTTGAAGAGTTGACAACACTTGTAACTCAAATTGAAGCCGTCATGAACTCATGAACATTAACTCCATTATCTACAGATATTAACGATTTAGAGCCATTGACACCTGGTCACTTCCTTACTGGAGGTCCTCTTCTAAATATTCCTGGTAATAATGAAGTTTTAGATTCTTTGTCTTTTTCTTCTAGATGGACCTTAGTTCAACGAATAAAAGAGCAGTTCTGGAAACGCTGGAACCGAGAATACTTAAATGAGTTGCAAGTTCGAAGTAAATGGAAAAAGACCTCGCAAAATCTTCAAGATGGTCAACTCGTGTTACTGAAAGATAGAAACGAAGAGTTCAACAACTGGAGGTTAGCAAGAGTTTTGAAGACCTACAAAGGAGACGATGGACATGTCCGCGTCGTCGATCTCAAGACCTCCACAGGTATACTACGTAAGGACATCACAGGAGTTGTTCCATTGCCTATTTATGATAATGTTGGACAGTCGACCAACGCCGGGCGGGATGTTCCGGCTAATTAGCGAGCATCGTATTTAGCCAGCTTGGACGTTCTTTAAAGTATAAACTTTTTTATAAACTGAAATGAAATAATCTGTTTTGTTGATATTAGATTCTTAGAAGTAATAGAATGTCGAATATTTCTCAAACTTTTATTTTATGTTTTTTTTAATTAAATGTTTTGTTTCGTCCAAAGATTTGTGATTGATCTAGATTTAAATTACACTGAACTACAATATTAGAACTATTGATCGAGAATAATTAATAGAATAGAATAATTTCGTAACAAATATATTTTAAGTGAATAGCTGAAAATAGGAAGATTAATGAATGTAATTTATCATACTAAATAATGGTGGATTATAAAGTGAAAAAACATCTATTGTTGTGCTTAACTTTGAACTTTCTGAATTATGTAAATATTATGTGTGATTAATAAAACATAATATCATAGAAATTTCTTATCTTTGTCTAATTTGAAACTTTTTATCAGCTTTATGTTATAAAAAGTTAACATAATATATATATATATATTCCACTAAAAATATATTTCAAAATAACAATTGTTTTGCAACAAAAAATTCAGAAAGCATTATAGAGAAAAATAATAAAATAATTATTTCACTAAAAGAGAGAGATAATCCGACATGAAAGATACACATCAAGTAATACTTATATTTATTTTTTTGCTAAGGCAAATAATAAAAAAAGGACACTCAGGATACTTGCTAGAAGGTCATTGAAGACGTTAAATATGTTTCAACTTCACTGTAAAAAAAAAAAAAAAAAAAAAAAAATCTAAGAAAATTTAATATGAACGTGTATGAAAATATACAATATGAGTGAATTTCGATTCCGAAAATGTTTCTTTATGTATAAAAATCACAAAAACAGATATATTTTTTGCGATTTAAAGGAGAAAATAAAATAAGTTGTAGAGTAGTTAAAGTTGTTTTTACCGTGTATCAATCTGTATTTTCACACCAGATTATTGGTTTTTCTGATGGTATCAATTCTCATTCAAATATTTTCAACTACGTTATCGAATTTTTATGGGTAGGTGTATCAAAATAACAAATCATTTAAGTATATTTTAATGCTATTAATTTATAATGTTTATAAAAAATTTTGTTGAACATTAATTGTTTATTTTAAAATGTATATCATTTAAAACATCTATATTAAACATCCCAGTAACAGCCAATCAAATGCTTGAAAATCTAATAATGGTAAGGCATTTTCTCGAACAGTGAAACGCTTATAATGCAACGAAATGCTCAGAAAAGGAAAAAAGCGCAGGGGATTTTAATCGCTGGAAAATTTTACAAGTAATAAAGCTTTAAAAGTTCTGTTGCACGTAAAAAATTCAAGCAGAAAAAGTTGCCTGCAACTCGTCAGTTTCCAGTCCATTGCGCTGCTTGAGAAAAGGCATTTCTATCGTCAGATTTCCGAGTATTTGACTGTCTGTTACTGGCATCTCGTTAGCTTCACGTGACAAAGACAGAGGATAGTTGCTTGCTTTCGAAGCAACTCCCCTGGAGCCATAGAATAACATGGATACGCCAGTACACTGTTAAAAATAAATCTGTGAATTCCAGGTGAAACTACCGGCAGCAATAGTAGCCGAACTTTTACCGTTCCGTTAGTAGATTTTCCGTTGTGAGAAATAAAAGAAGGGAAAACTCCGGTGTAAGAATCAGTAACTCTCCGTTACAAAGTTTGATTTATAATAGTAATAACTAAATATAATTTTTAAAAATGATTTACCGATTAATCTTCAAAGAATTCGAAATCACAGAGGGATTTTGAGATGCTATGTTAGTTTATTTAATTGTTATTTTGGATAATTTAGTTCACGCCGTCCTCAGGATCGAACTCGGGACCTTCAGAGCGCGGAACAAATTCTTGTGAACTGAGCCACAGTTGCTGATGCCAAACGGTACAAAGTATGTCTTTTATGAGTTAGTGGGAAAATCTGTTGTGCTTTTTAAAGATATCCTTTCAAATATATTCCTTAGAATGTTTGTAAACGAATAATTTTAGACTGATGCATAATACTTATTATTTTTTAAAATCATTTTTATTTTTATAAATAGTTTAAATAAAAAAAATCACTGTTTACAATCACTGTTTTTTTTATAAATAAATTTTTATTAACAATTTTTTTACAAAATATATAGATATATATATAGACTTTTTTTTTTAATTGTCGTACACTATTTCTTTCTTTCTTTATTAATTTTTCGGCTAATAAATTAAAAGATTTTTAATAAGAAAAAAGGAGAAAAATAAACAGAAAAATGTAATTTAAAATTAATTTTTTATGTTTCATTATTCCATGGCGCCAATGGGACTCGAACCCACAATCTGCGCTCGCAGGCGATTAGCGGTGTAGTGCCTTGACCACTCGGCCATAGAACTCCCCACACAACGGTGTGTCTCCGGTTTTTGTTTTTATTTCCATCCGTTTCGTTATTTTCAGGAAATATGATGGAATTTTGTGATTTGTAACGGAAAATACCCTTTTGTTGTTAAAAGGGAGCTTTTCTATGAAATTCAGGAAAAAATGTTCGTGAATTTCAGAATTTTTTTAACAGTGTAATTTGAAGCGAGTTTTACCCTCGTGTAATAGAAATTTTAGTTTCCAAGATTTTTTTTTCAGTGCAAGTGTTTATTCTTTGCACACTTAATATTGCTGAAGTTAGTCCCATACTCCGCTTCACAAGTGTTTCTAATACATTTTCTGTATCTGTAATATATGCTATTGCTTTTCAAACACTTTGAACGTGTTTCGCAAGTTTGCAAGTAAGATTTTTTTCAATGTAAAACCGAAACCTCAATAGTAAACAATAATTACATATTCGAGCTTTAAAATGCAGTTTATAGTCCAAGAACTTTTAAAGCGCTACTATTGGAGTTGAAAAAAAAATATATATATATAATGCAGCGTAAAGAGGATACAAAAAGGGATACAAATTTACGAAATTACAAAATGTTAACGGTCACAATTTGTCGCTGTGGAACAGTCGTATATCTACCGCAATCACCAGACTGATCTCCAGTAGATTTTTTCTTATAGTATTTTTAAAGGCCTTATTTATGCAACACATGTTTCATTGCAGGAAGACATAGTAGGAAGACTCTTTGTGGCAGCAGGATGCGTGTGTAATAGTTCTAATATGTTTGAATAGGGGCGCCAGTCTACTCATATTTGTAAAACGTGTCTCCAGATATCTAGAAACACCTTTGAGCATTTCTTGTATTAGTACTGATCAAGAATGTGTAAAATGACAAGTGATTTGTCTTTATATCTTATAAACGTTATTATAAATCCCGCTGTAATACATATGTATCTCATTAGGAAGTATCCATGGTATGCAAATTGTATAACACAAAGTACTAATAAAAACTACGGAAATAATCATACTATTAAAAGTTCTTTATAAATGCGATTATAAATATATAATAAAAATACATTTATATATTCATTTATTTTGTTTAAAAATGTTTTTCTTTATTTATTTGTTGGTGTTATTTCGAATGAAATACATTATTTTTCTTCTTTGAATACATGCATTAACCTGAGGCTTTAACTACATTATTTTTAGACAAACAAACAGTCTTTTAAAATGATGTTTCTTTCATATTTATAATGCAGTTAGATTTTTTTTTTAATAACAGTTGAAAAACCCAGCATAGTAAAATATTCTGAATTGAAGTTTGTAAAAGCCGAGTAAATAACCTAAAAAATCACTTTACATTGTAAAGGAATGTGTTTATATTTAATGGAGGCATATTTAATATAAAAAATACTTTTCACAAAAATAAAAAAAAAAACCTCTTTACTTTAAAATATTTTTCTCGAAAGAAAAGGGTCTTTAAGTTTTTTGCGGTTTACGATTTAGAATTAATTGCGCAGGAGTGTGGAAAGAATTAATTAAAGACCACAAGTGAAAAGTAGTTCGTAAATAAATTGTATGTTTTCTTTTCGAATATATAATAAGTAAATAAATATAAAACTCCTTTTTCAAATTTTTCAATGATAAAATTATTTATTTTATTAAGACTTCAGAAATATATTTTAAATATATATTTAAGGGTTAAATTTAAATAGTTATATAAATAATTATATAAGGATCACATTTTTAAATCAATTTATTTAAATATTTGTAACACAGAGTTCTTACATCATACGTTTTGTGGCATCCGAATTTATAGATTGGATTTGTAGAGACATTCACTATAAAATACTATGTCAAATTTTCATAAATCTGTCATATATATCACTCTATTGTACCCACTATCAAACGCAGATGAATAGATCACAAAGTCTAATTCTCTCTATAAAACTTAAGTTTACTGAGATGTTTCCTTATAGTTATTTGGGTTTGTGTCAAGTTGGACACTTTTGCGATTACACAAAAACGCTTTCTTTAAGAATTTACTGCCATATAATAGATAGAAATAAATATATCAACTCTCCCTACCAGTGATTTTTTTATTATTATGTACTATTATTTTTTCCTCTACATTCTTTTTTATAAACCGCTATATTAATGCTAAAGAAACACATTTCTTTTCTTTAATATTTTTTCATATAAATTTTAAATAATAACTAGTTGTACCCATCGAAATTCAACGGTAAAGAATATTTTAGATAAATATGTTATATTTTAAGCATATGTATAAAAAAATTTTACTTAGAAGAAAATATCAATTTCATTCAATTTTATCTAAAATAAGTATGAAATAAGTTTCCATACTGGTTCAACAATATTTTTATTCTTTTCTTTTCGAGTTAAAGTATATATTTATATATATATATATATATATATATATTTCTTTTTACCTTCCACATTAGTTGTTGCGATCCTTCTTAGAACTGTTTGCCCATTAAAATTTTTAAAAGAACTTACTCGAGACATCACGACATATAACTGAAGAGAGCTGGAGTACCTATCTTATCAGAAGTCTAAAAGCATTGTTGATGATGATTTAAAACCCAGATACCGACTTTAAAAAATATATTTGTATGGTATAACCTAGTAGAAGTATAAAAAAAATAAACTTCATACTTTTGCAAACATACTAATTTAATTAGAATTAATCATATAAATCAGGGTTCGTATACATAAGAAGTACATAAAAAATGTATCCATTTTAGAAAAAGGATTTTTTTTTCAAGTATTATTTGCCTAATTTAATTTAAAATATTCCTTACTTCAGATAAATCCCACTACGTTACAAAATTTCTGGCATTAACGCGTCTAATTTTTCTTTTAATTCCTTATGCAGGCGAACCTTTCAAAAATATATTATGGCGTATGCGAACAGTTTGCATTGAGTAGGTTTCTTTCTCATTATGACTTTTTTATGTGTAAAACTTAATTAAAAATCTATCTGGAAAAACGAATCACGGATCAGAGTGGCTTTGTAAATTTGCGAGATTTCTTTTCTACACAATATCCTTTAGCACAATTCCAGGTTTAATTATTGAACAGGGCTTTTGCGAGAGCTACACTGGTAAAGAAGGTTATTACTATATGCTGAATTTAATACAGTTTAAGCCCAATACAGTTTAAATAGGCATTTCTTTATAAATAGATAAGTATAAAATTAAAAATTTCTTTATACGGAATAGAAATATTTTACATTATTTGGTCTTAGATATCTCTTTGAAATTTTGTGATATACCCATTCATAATTTTCTAGTATGTATAATTCTAACCAACTTTATACTTTGTATAGTTTTTTTACAAAGTTTTATTATTCTTTCAGCAACGATTTTCTTTTAATAAGAAAGTAAACTCCTTCGCGCTGGGAGAACTTAGCTTTCTTTTTACTTTTTAAATCACTGGTTTTTAAAACAGAAAATTTTCTGAACTTGAATCGCAAAAGTGCTCCAAGTAAATAAGGTAAACTTTACATTAAAAAATAGCTGGTGGAAATAATGAAGAATTCTCAGAATTTTATACAGTACGTATAACAATCGCACGTCCGCAAGGAGTTAATAATAGAAATGTTTATTATGCGGAGCCTTCTGAGCACGAGAGATACTCACTTGAGAGTTTATTTTATGTTACAATGCAGTAATTTTGTATTAAATTTAGTGGTTTATATATATATATATATATATAATATAGTCTGTCTCAAAAGTTTAAGCACTCTGCATCAATGGTTTAAAATAAGGTGCCCTAGGGTAATAACGCCACGTTAAGGTTCTACCAATTTTTACGGCTTAGTTTTAGACAGTATTTTTCAAACAAATATAGGATCTGATACAGCAACTCATTGACTATCTATACAAAATAAAATAACTTAACAGATATGTATTCATAAAATGTAATGGCGTTTTTTCTTGACCAATGCTGTTTGGCGTTAATAACCACCTATATGTGTAATAACGCCATGCAAACAAAACTATAAAATAAGATGGAATAAAGGCATGTACATTGCCCAATTTTAAAAATACAAACTCTACAGCTCTAGAAATTGACAAATTGCAATCTAAGCTATTGAAAATGAACAATTTTTGTGTGCCTCTGAAAGAAAAAGAAAGGTGTGGTGGTGGCGGGGGGAGGAGGCAAAAGAATATCAGATTCTAAGCTACGTTTTGCTTAAAAATGACCATTTAAATATAATTATTAGAAACATTGCACGGATTATTTGAATCAGTATTTATATTCCCATGTATGCATTCTATTCGATAGAAAAAATGGTTTTTTGAGAAAGTGAAAGAAAAAGGAGTGAGGGGGAGCTTCAACAGAATATAACACCCTGTGTCTCTCTTTGCTTAAAAAGTCCCGCTTAAATATGATTATAAGAAACATTGCATGGTTTTAACCATTCATAAAGTAATATTTTAATCATGTAAAGTTTTATAATAACTAGAGTTATATGTAATAAATATTTTTGTTAAACCTAAACTGTTGTTAGCGTCTCACATACCGCTGAGTTTTTCAAGTTTCAGAGTTTAACTTACAATTTTTAATTTAACTATAGATACCGGGAAAATTTTGTTTCATATGGAGTCCTATTACTATCTCTGGAGACTTTTGAATAGCTGAATTTTATTTATAATAGTCCTGTATATAAGGTTCAATACAAAAGTAATATTCTAAAAGTTAATTTAACATTTTATACATCGTTAGATTAAGCGGTCTGTCAGGCCGCTCACAGAAAGTTATGCAACAATTTTTGTCACAGCAGTTAAGGGTTAATACTATTATAGTAATCTAGTAAATAATTTTTAACCCATAACTCCGCACTAATGCGGATTCTCCAAACCTACAGTTAAATTGTCGACGTTTTAAAGAACATGCTATTATAAATTTTTAATAAATTGAATAAAATTTTTGATTAAAAAATATTATCCTAAAGAGATCTCTTATTCAATTTTATGCATAATTCATATAGTTACATATCATTATCTCTATATTAGCAACAAAATTAACCTTTAACTGCTGTTAGCAATCTGACTGAACACTGTACCCTTCCCCCCCCCCCCAAAAAAAAAAATAGCGTTTAACTTGTATTTTCCAGTTTAACTGTAGTTAAAACTGAAATTCTCTTTCGTTTGGAGTTCTCGTAATATTGTTAAAAATATTTGAATAGATTAAATTTAATTAGAATTAATTCTGCACAAAAAGTTTAGCGCAGGAACAGTGTTCTATGATTTTTAATCATGGATCGCCTTTTAACCTTTAACTAATGTTACCAGTCCCGTAGACCACTATTTTTCTTTTAATTTTTTAGTTTAACTTGTAATTTTCAGTTTAAGTGCAAACACTACCGAAATTTTGTTTCATTTGGAATTTTAGTACTATCACTAGAGACTAAATAGGTGAATATTAAGTATAATACTCTTGTATAAAACGTTTAGTACAAAAACACAATCCTATGAGTTATTCCCTCCTTTTATTCATCTTTCAATTTTGCGGTCTCACAAACCGCATCACATTCATACGTTACGATTTCTGTCACATCAGTTAAAGGTTAAATTTATAAAGTTTTGAAAAACCTAACGCTGAGAAAGCGGACAGTTAAAATTTCGAACTCAATTGAACAATCCAGTGGAAATTTAATAGAAACCTGATTTTGAAGATGTTCGAATTTGAATCTCGAAAACATTTTGATATAGTTTTATTTACAAGAGTTAAAAATTATTTTTTACATTAGTAAAAAAAATAATAATAATATAATAAAAAATAAAATAGAGAGATCATTTTTAAGTATTGGGCACCTCCCCTTAATCTTACCATTTCAACAATGATGATAATGCTGTTCCATATTAATATATATACCCCCTTCGGATATAGTTCGGCCACTGTTGGGAATCAACCGGGGTAATAATCTACAACAATTTGAAAGTACATGAAACACACTACAAATTTATGTAATAAACAAAGTATTTCTGGATAAAAAATCTAGTCTTCACATCAAAAACCTTGTCTCGCAAATTTTAGATCAAGCGTTAATTTTAGTTGCTTGTAAAAACAAAAAGACCTAAAAATGAAACAAATTAACTTGAAGCTGTTTTTTTGCAATTTATATGACTCAAAACCCTTCTGCGCAGAGCACATGGGTGTCATTTACCTGATTATTTCATAATTATGCAAAATATAAGCACTTGGCGTTATTACCCCGCCTGGCGTTATTACCCCAGGGTACCTTAATTAAAGAAGAAAATATTTTACGCTAATTTACAATAAATAAAATAAAATAAAATATGCCATTTTGGGTGATTAAAATAAAAAATATATTTTATTTTATTTCATTTTCCTTTTTTCTTGAAGAAACGCTGTCTCAAAAGTTTAAGCACTTAATGCAATTTTTTTAGAAACACGGGATTGGTATTGTGTAATGACGTTGTTTGATATCATACTGCACTTTTATGCAAGTATAAAAGCTGGAGAATATATTTCCCCTCGTTTTAAAAATGTCAAAGGGTAAAGAATTTAGAAAATGCGAGACTTTGAAAGTTTTTAAATTGAAATCGCAAAATAAAACTGTTTCTGAAATTGCAAAAGCTTTAAATCGATCTAAGCGAAATATATGTCAAGCACTATCTAGAAATGATAATTTTAAGCGGAAACCAAGGTATAAACCAAGGCATAAACGACCACGTATGATGATTGTTCAGACTGATCAGAGAATACGGAGATTGGTATCTAGACAAAATATGTCCATACAGAAAATTAAAAATAATCTCATTGTACAGGTGTTCCAAAGACACTGTAAATAGATGTATTAATGAGTGTGATTACATCATACTAAAGAAAATGGATCGCAAACCGTTCCTCAAATTACATCACATACTGGCAAAAATGAACTGGTCTAAAAAAACTCATGTCCTACAAGGACAAGTGGCTTACTGTTTTATTCATCGATGAGAAAAAGTGGAAGACAAAATTAAAAAATTCTAAACAGACGCTAAACCAACTTTTGTTTCCATTCAGTGACATTTTAGAGGTTCTTGAATGAACTTTTCATCAAGACAATGCCTCAATCCACATATGACATTCTACAAAACTTTGATTTTCTCAGAAAAATGATAAAGTTCTTGACTAGCCAGCTTTAAGCAAAATTTAAAACTCATTGAGAATGTCTGGAGTATTTCAACCCGCTAGGTTTACGGCAATGGGAAGCAATATCACTCTATTGAAGAACTCCAAGAGGCCATTGAGAAAGCATGGTATCCTTTGCCACCTAAAAACCGTACAAAAACTAATAAATTCGATGGACGCACGTTTATTTGTACTAATCCGAAATCATGGAAAAATAATTTGTTAGTAAAAGTTCTGTAAAAATTATAAATCTGGTTGTTTTTAACATTGTGAATAAACTTTTGAGGCAGTTTAAAAAAAAAAAAAAAAATATGTAATTCATTTTTTTTTTTTTTTTTTTTTTTTTTTTTTGATATCATTTGTCTAAATAATGTTGCAAAATCTGCAAAAAAAATGTTATTCATTATAACTTTTTAAAATTCTTTAAAAATCGACATTTTATGCTTAAACGTTTGAGAAAAACCTTACATATATATGTATATATATATGGAATTTTGATGAATCTACTATGGTTTTGCAAATACCGAATACATTTCTTTTAATTTTATTTTTCATGTTTTATTGATATATTGTTATATATATTGTTTAACAATTAATGATTTTACGGTTTTTTATATGTATATACACATTTATTTAAAATGTATCGATAGTAAAAAATGCAGAATGCAGAAAATACTAAACATTTATGAAACTCAATATCTTTATTTAATTATTCATTTAATTTCTTAATAATGTGATTATAAATAGCAAATAAAAATGTATATTTGTACATATGATTGTTCTGTTTACAACAATTCGCTTTTACTTTTCCTTTCGCCTTTTTTTTCTTAAACGAAATAGTTTACTCCTTTGAGGCGTGCGTTAACTAAAAACTTTAACAACTATTTTGCTTCTCTCTTTTGGTAAACAAATAAATAATTTTTTAATGGGTTAATCTTTCACGTTTATGATACGCTTATTATTTTCGTTTCATAAATGATAGCTGAAAAGGGCCAGAATGCTAAAATAATATAAATTAAAGCTTATAAAAACTGAGTAAAAAACCTAAAATTTGACTTTATGCATTACAGGAATTTGTGATTTAATAAAGGTATATTATAATGATATGATGAATGTGAATAATGACGGGAAACATTTAAGAAAAGCGCTTTTCTCCCTAATAAACCCTCTTTACTTGAAAATTTTCTCCTAAACCAAAATATTTTTTAAAGTTATTCACGGTTTAACATACTTTAAAATCATTGCAAAGGACCATTACAAAATATAAATAAAGACTATAACAGAAAAGGAGTTCTTAAATAAATTTCATTTTTTAGAATATATATTAATTAAATAATTATGTTATAACAAATAGTTACCAATTTTGCCAAAGATATAATTATTTATATTATAATTTCAGAAATATGTTTAAAATTAAAAACATAAATACATATATCAATAATGAAAATGTTTTAAAATAAGTTACAAAAAAACACATTTAAATATTGTCGCCAGAAAGAAGTTATGTCTTATATTTTGTGGCATCAGAATTTATATATTGAATTGTAGTGACGTGTACCACAAAATTCTCTCTGGCAACTCCATAAAGCTGTCATATTTATCACGCTATTGTACTCGCTCTCAGATGCAGATGAGTTGATCATGCAGTCTACATCTCTATTTGGAACTTAAGTTTACTGATATGTTTTGTTATAAATATTTGGGATTGTGCCAAGTCGACTTTTAAAGAAAAAATTTCATCGAGAGTAATTTTTTATATAGTTTCATACAATGTATGGAAATAAGTATTCGAATATCCCTTCCCTTTTGAATAATTTACATATTTTTAGAAAGGAGAATTCATCGGCTTACATCAAATTATATATTTGTTATCGGAATAAAAGACATTTCATAAAATTATTAAAATTACATAAATTAATTGTAGTGTTTTCTTTTTCTTAGATAAACTTTACTTTAAAGACTAAGTAAACATTCTTTCTCTGTTTAATGTTTACATATAGAATGTTAATATAAAAATAACAATTTATTATTGGAAAAACAACATTTTTATGCATTCTATAATAAGCAATCATTTTTAATGGAAATGCAAATTAAAAATTCCATAATTATTTCCTTTTATATGTGTATTTTTAATTTTATTTGATATACATTTAAATAAATAAAAGTAGAGAAATAAAATAAATAAGCTCATCGTGAGCGAAATTTATGAGCAAATATTATTGAAGTGTAAACTAAATATATCTAAATTGCATACACTTAATAATCATTTTTTAAATCATATTTTTATATACCCGTTTTTTGAACATAAATTTTGCAAACAATTAATTTAATAAGTGAGTTTGAAATTATATATTTAAAATAAATGTTAATTTTAGCATAATTTATAATTTATCATGTTTATTAGACTTCCCATAAATTAAACCAGTCATTATATATATATATATATATATATATAACATTAACATATATTAACATTATAATTACTCTCATGCTCATAAATTAAGGATAATTTCAAAATAAAAGCTTTTTTTGTAGAATATTTAGAATTTTTTTATGAATCATATTCCCAGCAAACACATACCTCTCGGCACTCGATCGGACCACAGCCGGCAGTGTCGGTTATGTGTCGGCATGTACACAGTAGTTTCGGTGAAGTTTCGGCAGCATGTCGGCAACTGAAACTTAAGAATCTGATTTTTCAGTTGCCGCTTATCGTAATCGGTCCTTTTTTGGTTATAAATCGGAAAACTACATATAATGGTACGTGATGCAGGACCGATATGTGATTTTTTATACTGGCCGGATTAGATTTGCCAACATCGGTCCGAAGTCGAAATTTTTTATTTTAACCGGCATTAATTTTTTTTTAAATTTTATTTCAGTTTTGACAATAGAACTAATTTGATTTATTTCATGTAAAATTCTAATAGTCATAAACAGAAAAATTATCAAAAATAGTCAATATTTATTTATTTATTTATTTTAATTCATTAAAAAAACTTATAGTTACTTCAATCAGCAAAAAAAAAAAAAAAAAAAAAAAAAAAAAAAAATTTTGGTCGTTTTTGGTTATTAAAAGTATTATTCCTTATAAACTTCATCGTAAATAATAATAATGATAATAAAATTCTTCATAAGTTAATTTAACTTATTTTCTAATCATATTAATTTTCAAACAAATAGCTGTTTTTTTATTTTATTTAAAAAAAATTACTAAAAATTCTTTAAAACTCTTTTATAAGCTATAAAAATATAACAATTCTATCCAGCGTTTTGGCCTTAAAATTTAAACGAAATATTCAAAAATATCCTTTCTCTCTAAAAAAAAAAATAAATAAAAAAAAATAAAAAATAAATAAAAATAAAAATATGCAATAATAATAATAATAATAATAATAATGAAAAATAATCGCTAAATATATATTCTACAGTAAATAATTTAATGATTTACAATATTTTTTTATTCTAATTAAAAGTAATTTACGATATTTGTATGTAACAAAAATGTTTGACCTTATGCTTTTTAGTATAAATGTTGTGACGAGAATAGTTATGATTCATTAATGCATTAAATAAAAAAAAATAATGTGCATGATTACTACATAATGAAAAAGCTCTAAATTGTATGCTAACGTTTCGAAATTTGTTAATACAGTGCCAAAATTAAATGGCAATCTACGTCCATCATGAGATTTCTAAAGATATGAATTTCGGTGGATTAGTTCTTGAGCTATAACTATCTCTAAAATCGTGTAAATCCTACAAAATTCAGTATATCGCTTCCTATAAAACTTTTTATACCAAAACATATAAAAGTCAATTTATGTAACTGTTAACTTATATATCTAACTAACTCAATCTGAAGTTTGAGGAAATTTAGTGCATTAATTCTGAACATAAAGCAATTGAGAAAATCTCACAAAATGCAGCATAGCAGAGTTACTTCTTGAGCAATTTGCACCTAAATATAGAATACGTCATTTCATGTCAAGGAATAACGAAATATGAAGTTTCATGACAATACGTGTATTAATTCTAGACAATGAGCGATTGGCGAAATCTTAAATAATTGTGCATAGCAGCGCCACATATCGAGCGATTTACACTTTTAAAAAACATCAAATCATGTCAAAGAATAACTGAATGTGAAGTTAGATGAAATCTGTGCTTTAATTCTGGAAATAGAGTTATTGTGGAAATCGGAAAAAAAAGCAGTATAGCAATTTCATCTGTTGGGCGATTTACACCAAAATCTAATCAGCACTATTTTCTATCAGTGACTACCTGAATATAAATTTTTATTAAATCCGTTTATTTGTTCTTGAGATAGAGAGCCAAAATAATTTATGTCACTTACAGACAGACGACAAAATCATACTAACAGACAGAAATTTTGTAAAAACATGTATTCCGGGTTATATGAACCTTAGACATGTAAATCAGTCGAAAATTGGAATTTGAAAATTTTCAAGATTCCAATACTTTTTTCTTTTAAAAATAGAATATAGTAAAAATGAATATATTAAATGTTTGCTGAATTGGTATGTGTATTAAATAATTTATATTCAAAATAGCGAGCAATGGCAAAACCACTTTTTTTCACAATTTAATGATTTTTTATGTAAAGCAACTTGTATAAAAAAAGCCATTGAGATATCGTGGAAATTCAGAATGATATAGGCTATAGAGTAAAATGACTGACAATTGTGGAACATCTCGTAACATTTAACTATTTTAAATAGCTATTGAAATTTAACTCTCTGTACTGCCAGAAACTTTTTTAATTACTGCGATGTTCATCTGAACTTTTTTTAAAATTTACTACATATATCTGACCATTAAATTAAGAAAATAAATTGAGCAGTTAAAAGCTATTTCATAAAAATCTTAATACATTTTAAATTATTCAAATATGTATATTTTTTTTAATTGAAGTAAAAATTTTTAAAAGAAAATTTGAAATTTGTGAAGTTTTTGGAAAGTTGTGCAAAATTTGGTAAAAAAATCTGCATGAAATGAAATAAAAAATGAATTTTTATAAAAAAATTATGTAAGTTTAAATATGCAGGTTGCTAATGTACAAACATACATGCACTTTGTTGACTGAAAAACAATCTTGGAATTTGATAAAAGTTTTCTAGTAAACTAGAATTCCTAGAACTTATTATGTAACTGTAATAAAAAAAATTACGTAACAGATACACTGTAAATCAAAAAATCTCTAAATTCACTTTCAGAAAATTAGTATGCCTAAAACATTTTTACGTAACTATGACCTAGATTACAAATAAAATATTAGTAAGATTACTGTAATTTTAGTAGAAGATTATTGTAATTTTAGTAGATTCTTTTGTAAAGCTATATAGACTTCTGTTGCTTTGCAAAAAACAGTTTTGTATATTTCCATATTTTTTTGTATAGTGTAGCTACAAACTTTTACCTACGCATACAGATTTCTGCAATTTTATACCTGTGGAATTAGCGAAATTTCTTTAGAGTGTGTAAATACGAATTGAATATTTCCAACTGAGTGAAAAATTGCCCAGGCCGGAAATCGAACTCGGATCCTTGGCTTACAAGCAGGCAAGGTAAAAGCATTAGGTAAAGCATTGACCTTGTGTTACGGCTTCATCACAGTCTTGTATATCGCGTCTCCATGGCGCATTCTTTTGTAACGGCTTCACCATAACCTCGGATGCCGTGCGTCTCCTTGGCGCATTCTACTGTACTTTAGGTTTGCCGTTTTGGCAACACTGGGATATCGTTTGTTATTGTTTTTGTTTTCGGCGATCTTAGCGGACCTATGGTGTGTCTCGCTAGATCTGTATTCTTTATTCGAAATGTAAATAATGTGTAAATAGTTTGTATATAAAGAATTTTTAAGTAATTAGTAGTATTAATTGAACCAGCGACCTAATGAATATTAAAGATACTCGCAACATTCGACAGTTCGTTACATTATTGGTCCGTCGAGCCGGAGGACTTTCGTTTTTAATTCGAACTTGTTCTCCTTGTTCTATTTGAATTAAAATGGCTTCGTTAATTAGCTTGAATAGAACTAGAGGCTCTTTAAAAGCCCAGTTAACAAGATTAGAAAATTCTTTAAATGAAAAAACCGATGAATTGTCTAGAATTCAAATTGAAACGAAAATCAAGAATCTTCAAAAACTGTCTACAAATATCGATGTACTTCGTCGTGATTACTATATAACAGCACCAGAAGATCATGATTTAACAGAAATTGAAGCTTCATTCGTCGAAATGGAAGAGCGAGTCGAAAAGCTAGAGGTAAGTTTCAATCAATTATTATATTCTAATAAAAAAGAAACAAAAAATTCGGAATTAAGGATAAGTAACAGTAAAATTAAATTACCTGACATACCACTTCCGCTATTTAGTGGGAAATATGAAGACTGGAACATGTTTAAAATAGAGTTTAATAATATTGTTACAAATAATGAAGAATTGACTGATGTTCAAAAATTACATTATTTGCATTCCGCACTAAGGAATGATGCTAAATTATTAGAAACTCCAGATGATACATTTGATTCGTTATTCAAAGCGTTAGAAAATAGATTTGAAAATAAACGAATAGTTGTCAATATACATTTAAAGGCTGTGTTAGATTTTGAAAAAATTACACATGAATCATCTAAAGAATTAAGGCGTTTGTTAGATGTTATAAACAAAAATATCAGGGCTCTAAATAATTTAGGATTTGAGAGGAATAACCTCTCTGACATTTTGTTTACAACTATAATTTTAGAAAAACTAGATAAGGAAACGAGAAAACAATTTGAACTGTCAATAAACACCTCTGAAGTTCCTAGTTTTGACAATTTAATGGACTTTTTAGAAAAAAGAAGCCAATCGCTCGAAAGCATAAATAGAAGCAATTTAGCTAGACCAAAAATTTCTAGTGAAATAAAATCAAAATCCCTTTTAGTAAATACAAGTTCTGAAAAACAGTGTATTATTTGTGACTCATTTCATCCCCTATATAAATGTAATAAATTCTTAAATATGAATTTTGGTGAAAGATTTGCTATTGTTAAAAAAAATAAACTTTGTCTCATATGCTTTAATAAATCACATTTAGCAGCTAACTGTGTTTCGAAACATTTATGTAAACATTGCAAATCCCCTCACAACACTTTATTACATAAAGATAAAGAAATAAGTTCCAGTAATGAAACTCATTTTCAAAAACCAGGTGTTGATCAGACAGTACGTCGCCCAGAATCAAATCCGACGCCTTCAGTCTCGCAAAATCTTTCTAATTGCTTATTCGCTTCAAATAAAACTGTTATCTTGTCAACTGCAGTTATTGACATAAAAACAAATAAAGGAAATTTTATCCAGGCAAGAACTCTCTTAGATTCTTGTAGCCAAATAAATTGTGTGTCGCTTGAATTTGCAAAGAAATTGGGCATAAAGAAATCAAAGGTTTTTGCTCCAATATCGGGTTTGAATAATACGACCACAACATTAAATTATAAAATTAAAACTGTGATTTCAAATAAAAATAGAGATTTCACAAGGGAACTGGAATTTCTTGTAGTGCCAAAAATTACAGAAATAACCCCACTTACACCTATTCGTATAGAAATTGCTGATATTCCTACAAATATCTCGTTAGCAGATGCTGAATTTTATATCCCTGGGAGGATAGACCTGTTGCTCGGCGCGCAATGTTTCTTCGATTTATTAAAATCTGGTAAAATTCGCAGCTCATCTCAAAATTTGTTATTTCAAGAAACAGTGTTCGGATATGTTGCTAGTGGTGTCGTGAATAATTCCTCAGATGATTCCCAATATTGTGGTTTATTAATCAATGAAAAAATAGACGAATCCTTAAGAAAATTTTGGGAAATCGAAAATATTAATGATTCTAGTTCTCCACTTAGTAATGAAGAGAAATTTTGCGAAAATCATTTTGAAATGACTCATTATCGAACTTCTAATGGTCAGTATGTTGTTAGCATGCCTATGGAGGATGCTACACTTTTAGGAGAATCCAAAAAACTAGTCGAAAAAAGGCTCGATCAAGTTTGGCACCGATTAGATAGGGATTCGAACTTACAACCTCTCTATTCGGAATTTATGGAAGAATACAAAAACTTAAATCATATGGAATTAGTAGAAGAATCAAAACCCGTAAAGAACCTTTATTATATACCACATCATGGGGTCTACAGGCCAGAAAAAAGTACAACACGCTTGCGAGTCGTTTTTAACGCTTCAACGCCCACGACATCTGGTTTGTCATTGAATGACATTCTTTTAAAAGGAAAAATTCCTCAACAAGAATTATTCTTAATTATGATACGTTTCCGAAAACATCGATATGCATTCACAGCGGATGTAGAAAAAATGTATAGAATGGTATTAATTGATCCATCCCAACGAGACTTTCTTAGGATCTTGTGGAATGACAGTATGAACGCGCCAGTGAATACTTATAAGCTTAATACAGTTACTTATGGGACATCTAATGCTCCTTATTTAGCAACTCGTGCTCTTAAACAATTAGCTCTTGATGAACAACCAAACTTACCTCTAGCATCGTCAGTCGTTTTAAAAGATTTTTATGTAGACGACCTTCTTTCCGGAGAATCGACTCTCGAAAAGGCGAAAATTTTAAAGTCCCAATTGATTGAACTTTTGAAGCGTGGAAATATGAAATTGCACAAATGGTGTGCAAACCACCGAGAACTACTTGAACCTAATACTATGGCTGCCACCGAATATAATTTCGATGATCAAACAGATTGTAGTTCAGTAAAAACTTTGGGTGTTCTCTGGGAACCTTTAAGTGATTGTTTTCTGTATAAATTAAAGATTCATAACAATAAGGAATTTTATAGTAAACGAGGTGTTCTCTCTTTGATTTCAAAAATCTTCGATCCACTCGGATTAATTGGCCCTGTAGTAACAAGAGCTAAGATCTTCATGCAGAAAACCTGGCTAGCTAAGATAGATTGGAATGAGCCATTACCAGATTCCATAGCGAAAGAATGGAGTGATTTTGTTTCCACTCTTTCACAATTAGAAAATTTAAAAATTCCTAGATTTGTTTTCCGTGAAGAGCGCATAGTCGTACATGGCTTCGCAGATGCCTCTTCTTTGGCATATGGAGCCGCCATATACATCCAGTATATACCAACTGAAGGTTCTCCTGATGCACATTTACTCTGTAGCAAGTCTAGAGTATCCCCCATAAAAACAGTGACAATCCCTCGTCTTGAACTGTGCTCATGTCTTCTCTTAGCAAAATTAATGCATAAAGTTGTACCGTCA
Source organism: Maratus speculifer (assembly GCA_964019185.1). NCBI lineage: Eukaryota > Metazoa > Arthropoda > Arachnida > Araneae > Salticidae > Maratus > Maratus speculifer. The sequence goes on from OZ025297.1 coordinate 188,550,029, forward strand.
CTTGACATTCCAATAGAAACTGTTCTTCTCTGGAGTGACTCCACAATATCACTTGCATGGATTAGAAAATCTCCCCACCAATTGAAAACATTTGTGAGTAATAGAGTTGCTGCTATACAAGACCTCACGGACTCTTATCAGTGGCAACACGTATCATCGGAAAATAATCCTGCTGACGTCCTATCTCGAGGTCTAGATGCTAAAGAACTGACTAACTGCAAATTTCGGTTTAGTGGACCAAATTTTCTTCGGGACAAAATTCAATATGCAGAAGATTACCCAGTAAAACTGGAAAACAACACTGACTATGAGTCCGAATTTAGAACTGAAAAAAACACTAACCTTTCACTTAGAACTGAACATTGTTTTTATAATTGTTTATTCTCTTTAACTAATAATTTTTTGAAATTAATTCGTATTACTAGTTATATTTTTAGATTTCTAAATAATTGTCGAAAGGGTAAGGAGAAAAAAAGTGGTGCCTTATCTGCAAGTGAATTGAGATTTGGAGAAATTTTTCTGATTAAACAGGTACAGTATTCAGCCTTCTCTGAAGAGCTTAAGGATATGAAAAACCAGAGGAGCCTTTCAGGTAACAGTAAACTCAAATTTCTAAATCCTTATATAGATTCCGATAATTTAATTAGAGTTGGAGGTCGTTTAGACAATTCCAGTCTGACCTATGAGAGGAAACACCCTATAGTGTTACCACATGATCATAAAATAAGTGAAATGATTTTTGAATATTTTCATTCCAAATTTTTCCATTTAGGGCCACAATCATTGTTACATCATGTCCGGCAAAAATATTGGGTAATAAATGGGCGATCCTTGGCTCGTAAAATAGTTCACAAATGTATAACGTGTTTTAAAAACAAACCAATAGGGGCAAATCAAATTATGGGAAATTTGCCAGCTGAACGAGTAAATCCTAGCCCGCCATTTCAAAAATCTTCTGTTGACTTTTGTGGACCCTTTATGATTAAGTATAAAAATCAGAGAAAGGGAATATATTATAAAATTTACGTCGCGATTTTTGTTTGTCTTGCCACAAAGGCAATCCATTTAGATATAGTGACAGATTTAAAAACTGAATCATTTATTGCCACACTGAAACGATTTTTCGCTAGAAGAGGTAAAAGCTCAACCATAATGTCGGATAATGGGACTACTTTTGTAGGTATAAATAAAGAGTTAAGGAAATTACATGCTCTTGTATGCAAACCCGATGAAGCTTTGTCAAATTTTTTGGCTTCCGAGGCTGTCGATTGGAAATTCATCCCTCCTCGTGCACCAAATTTTGGTGGATTATGGGAGGCTGGGGTGAAATCCTTTAAATATCATCTCAAAAGAACTTTGGGCAATTCTCGAGTCACGCTCGAAGAATTTTGGACATTAATCACCGAAATCGAAGGGGTTCTAAATTCTCGTCTCTTAGTACCTTTGTCATCAGATCCAAATGAAATTGAAGTCTTGACCCCTGCCCATTTTTTGGTAGGTCGACCCATAACTTCAATTCCTGAACCGAATTTGACTAAAATTGATGATAATAAATTATCACATTGGCAAAAATTAACAAAAATGACCCAAATTTTGTGGAAAAAATGGAACACTGAATATTTAGTTAATTTACAGCAACGGAATAGGTGGTATATTGAAAAGGACAACCTAAAGGAAGGGTGTATGGTCATCCTAAAGGAGGACAATTTACCTCCTGGCAAATGGGCATTAGGTCGTGTCATTAAGGTAATATATGGATCTGACAAAAAAGTCAGAGTTTTAGATATAAAAACATCAACAGGTATAGTTACGAGGTGTGTCTCTAAAGTTTGCCCACTTCCTTTAGAGAATTGATGAATTCTGTTATTTTGAAAGATTTAAATAATTATATTATAGTTACCATTATTTTATTTGTATTGAACTGTTTATTATGTATAGCAATTTCATTTGAGATTTAAAATTTGTTTTAATTCTTAGCTTTATAATTTGTGTAGCTTAACTTTATAACATAAGTGTAAACTTACGTGTCTTCGTCTGTATATATTCTTGATTAACTATTATTAACTTGCTAAATTTATTAGATTGTTACATTTATTGAGTGTTAATTTGATAACTATCTTGCATACTATTCAAGTGTAATTATTGTTTGTATTATAACTTATCTATTTTGCATTTGGTAAACTTATATTAAGTAATATATTAAGTAATAATATTGAAGAAGTACATTGTATTTTATCGAAAATACTGTATTATTGATTGTAGAATTGAAATTTCTATTATTTGCAATTGTTTGTTGTTACATTTAGTATTATTGTTGAATGTTGGCACATATCAACGGGGGCCGGTATGTTACGGCTTCATCACAGTCTTGTATATCGCGTCTCCATGGCGCATTCTTTTGTAACGGCTTCACCATAACCTCGGATGCCGTGCGTCTCCTTGGCGCATTCTACTGTACTTTAGGTTTGCCGTTTTGGCAACACTGGGATATCGTTTGTTATTGTTTTTGTTTTCGGCGATCTTAGCGGACCTATGGTGTGTCTCGCTAGATCTGTATTCTTTATTCGAAATGTAAATAATGTGTAAATAGTTTGTATATAAAGAATTTTTAAGTAATTAGTAGTATTAATTGAACCAGCGACCTAATGAATATTAAAGATACTCGCAACATTCGACAGTTCGTTACACCTTGTAAGCCAAGGAACTGGGTTCGATTCCCGGCCTGGACAATTTTTCACGCGGTTGGAAATATTCAATTCGTATGATAAATTTACCAATCAGTTTGATTGTGCTAAAAAAATAGTATGTGTAAATAAAGTTTGCCTAGTCAGTTTGCGATAACGTCAGACCACTTATATTTCATATCTTAATAATAATAATACATTCTACTACGGAAAGGTAAATCATTTAAAATATACTTAAAATTGACATGTTTCAACACATTTTTATAAACATGAGTTAAAATATGTCAATTTTTAAGATATTTTAAATGTTTTGTTATTAAAGTGACGTCTTTAATAAAAATAATTATTTATAATGCGAGTTCTTACGTTTTCGTTGTAAAATTTGCTGTGCACCCTTTGATATTCTTCCGTGATATTGGATCGGCAACTAAGTTTCCACAGTTTAAATAACCTTTTTCTCTCCGAATCTTTATTCATTCATTCATTTATTTACTTTTTTGTTTGATCAAGTTTATTTATAAACTAAGTTGATAAAAAAAAACAGATTACGGTAGAAATAAATTATTTAAACCGGCAGAAACTTAGTTACCGACCCAATATTTTTTTAGCCGATTGAGTCATCGTGCTTTTAGAGTCTGTGGTACCTGAAAGAGAGGTCATAGGCGGCAAAAGCCCAAAGTACTCTAAAAAAACTTCGAAATAAATCGCCAAACATTGTACCCGTGGCATTGTTTTCGTATTTCATTAATTATTTAAAATATAATAATACACTGAGAAACATTTGTGGGAACGTTACTCCGTAAAATTGGTGGCAGCCTTGCTGCCTCCAATTTTATGAAGTATTGTAACCGTTAAAACCGGTGTAACATTGTCATGTTACACCAGTAATATATGTTTAAATTACACCATTGCATATGTGAAACCAATTACTCCATGAAATTGCAGGCAGCATTTGCCACCCTTTTTACACCAATTGTATGGAGTAACGTTTCCACAAATGTTTTACAGTGTATAATTCTTTCACTAATTTCATTTAAAATACATAACTTTAGTTTGAAACTGAAAAGTTTGAAACTTATTATTTTTATTTAATTTTTTATGTAAAAAGAACAAGAAAAAAAGAAGAAAAAACAAATTTTAATAAAAAATAAATAAATAAATAACAGAATTGTAATTTAGAAAATTACAACGACTGTTCGGAAAATGATATTTTCAAAGTCTAAAATTTTAAAGAATTATAAGTAAATTCTATATTTAAATTAATAAAAATAATAAACATAATTTTTATAATGATCATAACGATCATATTATGTATGCGGTGCATTAAGCATTAATATTCCATATGCTTATGATAAAAAAACAGTATTTTCTAGATAGACAACTTTAAAAGTTTAAAATGTGCATTTTTATTTCATGGAGTTAATCCGACTAACTTCTGAACGCCTCACATTACGTAAGCCATGGATTAAAAATTAACATTCCTGTATCAAGCATATACAAATTTTAAATAAAATTTTCGTTTTACAATTTTCGGAACTAAAAATTTTTAAACTTCTTAACATCGCACATTTTAAATTTTTATTGCGTAGAGATGCACTTTTTAATGAAATTTGTTTGAAATCTTCATCACAATTTGTTTTGAAATTATTAATTAAAAAAAAGTTTTTATTACTCTTTTTATTCTTGTGGCTACAGAAGTATTCCATTTTTGACATTTAAGATAATCAATAAAAGACGGAAAAAAAGAAGTATTCCGTTTTTGGAAATTAAACATGAACCAATTAGAAATTGAATAAAATAAAATAAGTTGCGGAATACAATCAATAAAAATATTCAGATATACTTCAGATTTTCCAATTCTCTAACGAGGACAGTAACTATTTTCCAAATGGTTAATAAAATTGAAAAAGTATAGACGTAAAATGTTAGACATCGACGTTAACTTTTACATGAAATAATAATAATTTCGAAATAATAAGATAAAATGATATATTTGAAAGGAACGTTTTTTTAGGTTTAAAATTATGTCGTGAGTTTCTTGGTGTAACAAGGCTCTTAACAAGATTACAATTCGAGAGGCTACTCTTCAATAATAATTAATTAACAAACGCAATAATTGTATCAAATTTCCAAGTAAAAAAAAAAAAAAAAGCTATTTAGCTTATAGAATGGAGTTTGCTGGTTGTCATTAATGGTTAAGTTTCTTGAAATAAATATTATCTAAATTTGATAAATTGCTTGTACTGTTAATTTTTTAATTTTAATTTTTCTTCTTAAAAGTTGCTTTTTGAGTCAATTTCAAAACTAATTATCTTTCGACTGGTACACATTATGGCATTACATGAAACGTAAGTATTTCTATGAAATAAATGTTTTGAAATCAAGTTTTTCCTTATTTTTTTTAGAATTTTAACAACTAGAGTATATAAAAGTAAGAACGTCTACTTCAAATTTAAACATTTGTATTAGTATATTTCTAGAATCGTGCGAGTCATATTATGGCGTTATTGCGTTTAAAAATGACTCTGTACACTTTTTTTTCCAATTTTGAGAAATGGAACTGCAAATTTTTATTTTACGTCTTTTGAATATGATAAATAGATACAATATTTTTTGTTTTGTTTTATAAAAGTTACAAAATTATCATCAATATAAAAATATTATCTATAAGCATAAGTATTTATTTATTTATTTATTTTATTCATGAAAAAATATTTAACTACAATGTTAAGATCTCTCATCATAAGAATAATAAAATTATTATTTAAAAAAAAGTGGTGAAGAAAGGGAAAAATATTATATGCTGTCATCATTAAACTGAAGATATAAAACATTAAAAAATATAACCAGTTATCATTTATTATAAATTTTCATGAATACATTTTAGTAGAATAATAACAATAAATTATTCATGACTTGAAGTGATTTTTTCGATAAGATGAAAAAAAATTTCCTCGCAAAAGATCAGTACCGTAAAGATTAAAAAATAAATCTAATATGATTTTTCTGTACATGCGATAAGAAAATGTTTCCATAAGGGATGTTCTTTCTAGTGAATTTTAATTATACTCAGAGGATGTAATTACTTTTTTCTAATAATGCAGTTTTTAAAGATATATCTCATATCTTTTTTGTATTAGCATGTGTCAAGTTAATTTTAATATTTTGTTGTTGTTGTTTCTTTTAAAGCTCTGCATACTGATGGAATAAAAAAAGAAAAATGAAAATATCTCATCAATATAAAAATTTCTGTATAAATTTCAAATACTATTTAAAATATAAATAAGTAAAATAAATTTTAAGAAAATTTGAAATCTATCATTCCCATTTGTGAAGAATTCAACTTGATAACATTTTCGAATATAGGTGAAAATGCCTCCTATTTCGGTTTGTCTGTTTGTCATTCTGCTTGGCCACCTGCCTGTTCCTGTTCTAACTCGATCAAATATACTTGGATTCCCATGTAATTCATATATTATGAGGTTAAAGTTAGCATAATAAGTATTGAAAATGAAGTGAATTTAGTTTACACCACAAAAATTACGACAACAAAAATAATTCCATCACATTATGGCCTAGAATATGGTCTGTATGTAAAACAATTATATGAAATGGATATTTAATTATGGTACACTATTTCAAACATGTTGAAATTGATATATAGCTCTAAGGATTAGCAGCGTAAACTTTTTGAAAATGTTAGGTGGGCTCAAAATGTTCTAGTAGAATAACATATTCATACTTTTTTCCCTATCCTTACAGCTAATTTCTGATGAAATAAAGGTGAAAGAGCGGATGACTGAAGAGGATAAGTCGAAATACAGTAATGTTTTTTCTAAATAAAATACAAAATTATTGTAACTTTATTATAATTTAATAAACAATTTTGTAAAATTATGTCAATACAACTTCTTTATAAATACATTAATATTTATTATAAACAACAAAAACTGCTATCTATTGAAAGGGCAAAAAATTGGATGTCAAGAAAACATGCATTTTAGCTTACAAAGTGTTTCATCTATTTACGACATTAAAATGTTTAGGAAAATATGCATTTATATTCACATATGAAAAATTTTACGATAGAAATTTGATTATGGATCCGCTGAAGGAGCTTCCAATGCTTCTTTGAATCTAATCTAATTGATTGCCTTATTATTTTTCAAACGAAATTATTTTGAGAATGTCAATAAAACCAAATTTTATTTCCGTAATTAAATAAATAAACAAAATGCATAAAATAAATCAACGATAATTTGAACTGAGAAAGATATTTGGTGGGCTTACATCCACACGAGCCCTTATAAATTGGTGACACTACTAAGGACAAGATACTTAACACAGAATATGAGATTAATTTAATTTGCTGCTCACTTACAGGGCCACATGCATTAACTCAATTACAATACTATTTGATACTGATCACATTTACAGGTGCGTTTTTAGTTGTTACATGCAATGCTATGCATGTTACAACATGCATTTTTGCATGTGTAAGTTTAAGCATAAATTATTTCGATCATATACAGCATTGAACAAAATAATTCCAGCACGTTTCCCTTTATCGATGCAAATCGCTGAAGGATAATTTTTAAATGTGGTATGAGTTTCCTACCAGATTATATATAGATTGGTAAATCATGTATTGCGATTTAAAGAAAAAATAAATACTTTCCGGTTAGAAATAGCATTTGCCAGAATTTTTTTTTTTTTTTTTTTTTTTTTTTTTTTTTTTTTTTTTTTTTTTATGTGCTGCGCGATTTACAAGTGTTGACTTTGAAGTGTGTTTACGCTATCTTAATGTGTTGAAAATGATTTAATAATCAGTACTTGATGCATAATTTTTCTTTAATTCTTTAGAAGCAGTACAAATTTTTAAATGATTTTTATTCGTAAATAAATTAAAAATATGACGGAATGAACTTTTCGCCTTGCTTTTAGCATAAAATACAATATTTCAACTTTAAAATGTTCAGGTTTACTTAGAAGGCGATTAAAATAATCAACTATAGATGTTAACAGTTAATTTTATTTAAAAACATCTTAGTGCTTTCAAGCCTTTAATCAGGCTCTTCCTCAAAGAATATTTTCTTTATTTATATAAATGTATGATTCCGTTTTGAAAATGAACGAGACTCGTCGCTTGAAGATTGAATTAATGAAAATTAATGAAGAATGAAAATCTTCATTAATAAAAATTAATGAAGAAAATGACGTATTTGTGGTACAACAATTAAATATTTCTTTTTACTATTCTCCTAAAATACTACTAATTCAATCTTCAAGCCGCGAGTCTCGTTCATTTTCAAAATGGAATCATGTATTTGTATAAATAAAGAAAATACTCTCTGTGGAAGATCAATTGAAATTAGTAAGATGTTTTTAAATAAAATTAACTGTTAACATCTATACTTGATTATTTTAATCGCCTTCTAATTAAACTTGAACATTTCAAAGTTCAAATGTTATATTTTATGATTTCAGTTTGTTTTATAATTTAGTCTATTCTTCTATATTTCTATTTTAAATTAATGTATTTCTTTAAAAAGATGAAAAATATAATTTTTTCTAAAGTTACAAATTTCACACAATCATCTCTGTGTAAATATTAAAAATTCAGAAATTATTATTATTTCGTTTTTTTTTTATTAATATTATTCTAGTAATAAAATAAATCATTGTCTACATGCCCCACCAGTGGCCGAGAGGTTCGGACCTCTCAACTGGTAGACGGCAGGTGTTGGGTTCGAACCCCATCGCAGCTGTCGGCCTAACCGTTCGGAGTTTTCGTGGTTTTCTTCGAACCTTGCGTAAATACGGGTTAGGTTCCCTTAGAAAGACCCCCACGAAGGGCACTTCCCCCTGGTCCTATATCCCTAGCGCAGATAATCGGACGTCAAAAATCAACCAACCATTGTCTACATATTGCATTTTTGACATTTTACTCACTATATGATATTTTTTTTTTTGTTTGATTTAACATGAATTTAACAGCAACACGCCTTTTATCATTATATTTCATGTTTATAACATTATTTTTGTAAAATAATAATAATAATAATAATTTTTTAATCCATTCATCCATTCATTCATTCATTCAAAAAAAAAAAAAAAAAAAAAAAAAAAACAGGGATTTTAAACAGTGACTTTAAAAAAAAAAATTCAAACTATTTAAAAAATTAAAACTGATTTTAAAAAATCATAAGTATTATGCATCAGTCTAAAATAAACCGTTTATAAATATTCTAACGAATATATTTGAAAGGAAATCTTTAAAAAATACAATTTATTTTCCCACTAACTCATAAAAGACATACTTTGTACACGCCGGAATCAGCAGCTTTGGCTCAGTCAGTAATAATTTATTCCGCTATCAAAAGTCCTCGAGTGCGATCCTCAGGACGGCTTGAGGTAAATTATACGAAAAAAAAAAAAAAAAAAAAAAAAACATAAAGAAATAAAGAAATAAACAAAATTAAGTAAAATATTATAGCAGCTTAAAATTACTCGGGAACTTTGAATTCTTTGTCGATTAATCGATTCCTTAATTTTAAAAATTATATTAAATTATTATCATTAAAAATCAAACCTTGTAACAGAAAGTTACTGTTTCTTCAAACGGAGTTTTCCTTTTTTTTATTTCCCAAAACGGAAAATCTATTAATGGAACAGTAAAAGTTCAGCTACTTTGCTGCCAGTAGTTTCACCGTGAATTCACAGATTTATTTTTAACAGTGTATGATCCAAATTTCAAGTTTTTGTTTTAAAGGGGAAATCTTCTATTAATGATAGTTGCAACTGTCTGTTTTTTTCCTGTTCTAGGCTTTAAATTTCGCAAAAGAACACATATCGTCACGAAAGTCTGATTATTTCTACAGCTATACAGTATTAGATTAATTTTTAAACACGATTATTCAATCGGTAAATTTATTATAACAGATGTAATTTTTCCATTTTTGAATTTTGGGTGAAATAATTGTGATCGTTGACGTTAATTGGGTGAAATAGTCCTCCAGTGTTCGTGTCCGGGATAGCTCAGTTGGTAGAGCATTGGCGGCTTCAGCCAATACATCCCTGGTTCGAATCCTGGTTCGAATCCTATATTTTCACCCAAAATTCAACAATGGAAAAATTACATCTGTTATACAGTATTACTTAACATTTGAAATAGAGTCGTTCCGTTGTATACAGCCCCCTTAAATTATTTAATATTACCATCGACAGCTATTCAAAAAGGAATTATTGACATTAATGAGGTTTGAAATGGAAGTTGAAAATATTCATATATCATTTCCTGTAACCCGATATCGCACAAAACATTTCGGTCGAGCGTTCGATGAAAGAATAAGATCCGTCAAATGTCCGTTGTCACCTTTCTTACAAACTCATAATGTGGCGTAATAACATTGCGACTCAATAATCAGAAGGATATTATAAAAAAATGGACTTTAATAACTCAGCAACACACATCAAAAAGTATTCGCGAATATCACTGCGAGAATGAAATGTGCTCTTTTCCAAGTTCGAAATTTGCTGTGAATCACGTGATGCGCCATCGCTCTGAACGGAAATTACTGGGTGAAAGAAAAGCGCCTAAATGATACATTCTACATATACACTATATTGCCATTGATTATGGGACACTTGCGATTTTAGACATTTTACTAAATATCTAGAAAAATACATGAGGAATCATCTCGAAAGTCTTAGTGTATAAATATAATAGTATAAGTCATACATTTTCGTGAAGATTTTTTCCCGAAACTCCAAAGGGGACCGTCAACAAATTAAAAAAGAATGAATATCTTTTGAATAACCCTGTCAAAACTAATGTAGCAAAAGCGCTCAAACTCTAGATTGTGATTGAATGCCTTATTATAATAAGCCTTGTTCATTTTTATGCAAATAGCATGCATACTCACAGAGTACTTAAGGTTTTTATAAAAATTATCCCAAATTTTTCCAAGTTTTTTCCTTATAATTTTCAGAGTTCTTAATATAAAATATAATTTTTTTCAGAAAATATGACAAACAACATTACACACAGTACCTTGTAATCAAAATTAAAAAATAATGAAAATTGTATAAAAAATGAGTTGGTTTACTAAATAATTTTTTACTGCGCATGCGTCAACGATATCAAAATTTCATTTGCATATTATGTTAGCTAAATGTATAGAGCAACTTTTGTGAAAGTCACAAAATCATAACTTGAAAATTCTGACAATAATCGTCAATTGAATAAGTCGAAAATCCGTTATTCTCAAAATGAAGCAAAAACAAGAGGGGTTGTATCCATGTATTCATTGATTAGTATCAATATAGAATACACAATATGGGATGTACTACTGCTTTGGATAAAATCCCTCATTTTTTTGTTTCATTTTGGAAACAACGGATTTTGTCCTTTTTCTATAGACGATTACTTTCAGAATTTTTAAGCTATGATTTTGAGACTTTTACAAAAGTTGCTCTATACATTTAGCTAACATAATATTGCAAATGAAATTTTGATAACTTTGACGCATGCGCAGTAAAAAATTATATAGTAAACCTACTCATTTTTCATACAATTTTTATTATTTTTGAATTCTGATTACAGGGTACTGTGTGCAATGTTGTTTGTCATATTTTCTGAAAAAAATATTATTTTATATTAAGAACTCTGAAAATTATAATGGAAAAACTTGGAAAAATTTGGGACCATTTTTATAAAAACCTTAATTACTCTGCGAGTGTGCATGATATTTGCATAAAAATGAACACAGTGTATTATAATAAGGCATTCAATCATAATCTAGAGTTTGAGCGCTTTTGCTACATTAGTTTTGACAGGGTTATTCAAAAGACATTCATTCTTTATTAATTTGTTGACGGTCTCCTATGGCGTTTCGGTAAAAAATCTTTACGGAGATGTATGATGTATACTATTATATTTATACACTAAGAGTTTCGAGATGATTCCTCATGTATTTTTCTAAATATTTAGTAAAATGTCTAAAATCGCAAGTGTCCCATAATCAATGGCAATATAGTGTATATATAAAATACAAACGGAAATTTCGGGTTTTCCGCTAACTCCTCCAGTTCTAGTGAAGTTATTTTAAAGTAACTTGCACCGTTACATAGGTTTTATTTCAATGAAGGTTTTCGTACATAGTACATCGTTCTAGTAATAAAATTATGACGAAAAAATCATTTATTTTGTACGTTAGGGTTATCATTTGGCACAGTTTTTTTCATTTGGCGCAGCATATTAAACTATCTTTGTTAAAGAATTGAAATATTTATATTAATTAGAAAAGAAAAAAAATACAAATATCCCTGAAAATAAAATAAAATATTGATAATTTTATTTAAAATACAAATAAAAAAATCGTTTAGAAATATAAAATAAAGCTATTTAATTTAAATATGGGGTAATCTTTATACGGCTTAAAGAAAATATTTATTGTCTAAGTCGATCCGTTGAACCAATATCCGGTAATTTATCGCCATTTTGCTTATATATTTGCCTCCGGAATAACAACAACAACAACAACAAAAAAAGACTTAAAATTAAATAAAATATAAATGACGCCATTTTTTAAACAGAAAGTTTTTTTTCTAGAATGTCAGGTTTAATTACGAGAACTGCTATGGGTATTTTTAAAAATTACTTACATAATGTAGCCATACATCTTTTTTTTTTCTTTTTAGCAAATTGGCATTTTTTCTTCTTTGTTTTCGGTCGCAAAGATTGTTCTTTATAAATGTTTATCTGCTGTGCAACTACATATTATGCTGTTGTTGATTAAATAATTAAAACGGCTGTATTCAGGGATGTAATGGAGGGCATACGGGGTATACGCCGTATACCTTCTGGATTTTTTAAAGGAATACAGCTTACCCTTTGTTTCTCAAGAAAATTATAGTTTATACACTTAAGGGTATACCCTCTGTTATTTTTAAGACTACACCCCTGGCTGTATTATTGGGAAAAAATATGAACCGAGAGAAAAAACTTCATTTGGCACAGACTTTTATGATTAGTGACAATGGAGTGATGCAACGTAAACATAAAGAGCTTTTAAATTCCAGCATGTATAATATCATTTATAGTCGTGACACAAATACTAATCAATAAAGCTACTGGTAAATAGCTTGATACGGCAGAAATGTCATATAGGCACCACATTGGGGTGATTCTTTTCGAATGCCAATGTCATATATATGCATCTGGTACTTAATTGGCGCCAAAGAGTTATTATTTTACTTGATATGGTAACCCGGTGTTGATGTTTAGTTATTTATAAATTGCTTATTTACTTTTATTTTCTTTTTTAAAATTATATAAATTTTTTTTTCTATAGTTATTAATTAAACTTTATTTCATTTATTGTTATTATTCCCTATTTAAATATGTATATGTAACTGGTATTAGAAATCGAATTTTTCACCAAATTGGCATCCGAAAAAATTGCGCTATTTCTGGGCGTATATGACATTTGTGCCCTTGAAACTAGCACTGGGACTGTAAAATATCTTTTGTCTAAGTAATTTAAAACTGAAGATGAGGAAAATTCTATAATTAAAATATATATTAAATTAGTTCAGTTTAGAGAGATTGCTTTGGTACAAATTAAATAGAGTTGTTGTAACCGTAATCGTAAATCACAATATTCGTGTACTAAAATTTCTTTAAATTTACGTCATTGTGACACATTAATGTCATTTATTCAACAGAGATAACGGAAAATAACATTCAATTTCATTAATTTTAATGATCAACATTGTTATGATGTGAAATCTATCTAATTCTACTTTATACATAAAATAAAAATCGGTATTTCGCGCCGGTAATTGAAAACCTAGTCTTTCTAAAAACATTGTCATGGATTTTTTTTTCACTTTTAAGCGTTTCAGATCGTTTTATGTACTTATTTATTGAATTGTGTGTTTAAGTTCGATAATCAGGATAACTCATTTGTGGAATATTATTCATTTGTAAAAAATCTACTAGATGAGTTTTGATAAAAATTGCATTGTAAGTTCGATAATCTTTTAGGGATGGTATTAGTATATTGAATATAGTTCTACAATATTCAGTTATAGTGTTGGTTTTTTTGGAGTAAATTTCTATGATCAAGTAAATCCGATGATGAAAGATTAGTCTTAATAAAAACTGCTGAAGATGGATTTTGATGGGACTTACATTGTTAGATAAAATTTCAAGGGTAATTTTTGTAAATTGCATTTGGTTATGTCGTTTACCAGCAAAAACTATTGTAAATAAAATCATGATTCGTCTGGAAAAGTGGACCAGCGTAGCGGGTGACGCCTGCTAGTATGAAAATAAAAGTTCTTCGGAGGGAAATACATTCGCTACAATACTTTAGAACTTATAAAAAATCTAGTTGGATGTGCAAATTCGAAACTTTGTTCTATGTCATACGTGAATCTTAATGCTTCAAAAAGTAGACACGCATGTTAATACTTTAATACTATCAGTTAAATACTGTACCAACTTTGATTTTAATCTTAAATTTCTGCTTCAGTCAATTATTGGAAATTAAAAAAAAGTTACTGTATTTCATTACATTTTTCAGAATCAATGGTTTTTGCTTATTCTGTTGTCATCAGCTGTTTGCAAATAGTCGGCTCAACAAGACGCGAGTTAACGTATCTGCACGAGCCGATGACAATAAAAAAGAAAATTCAAGAAACTAATTCAAAAATCGCTATCACAGTACCCTTTTACCACGGGATATTTCCAAATGCAAGGAAGATCTGTTGGATATACACAAAAACATACACAAACCAAACATTTGGTTCAGTTTTGTGCATAATTTTATACACCTTTCCATGGTAAAACAATGAAAATAGCACGGAAATCAATATTACAACTCCCCCTTTCGACAGATTATTTTGAACCTGCTTATCATGGCCAAAAATCTATACACAAAAAATTTAGTTCAGTTCTACACATAACATTATTCACTTTAAGGTTTTGCAATAATGAAAATGGTACAGACATCGCGATTACATTACCCCCTACCAGAAGATTGTTTTTCAAATTAAGGGAAACATGCTGACCATGGTTAAAAACATGGACGAAAAATTTGAATATTTCTATGCATAACGTCTTACACTTTTTGATAGTATAATAATCAAAATGGCTTAGTCATTGCTGTTAGAGCACCCCCTCCAGAAGAATTTTTTTTCAAATTCAGGAGAACCTACTAGCTGTTGGTAAAGATTTGCACAAAAAATCTTCGTTCAATTCAATTTAAAACATCATACATTTTTCAGTGGTATAATATTTAAAATAACACAAAAATCGCTTTTTCACCGCGCCCTTTTGTCCGATTTTTTTTCAAGTTGAGGGAGGATTTACTAGCAATAGCCAATTGCTCACAAAAAAGTTTGGTTTAATTATATACATAACTTCATACACTTTCGGTAGTGCAGCATTGAAAATGGCACAAAAATAACTATTACAGTGCTCTCTTTTGGCGGAGTATTTCAAAATTGAAGGAAATTCTTGTAGCACCAGCTAAAATTATACATAAAGAATTTGGTTTAATTCTTTGCAGTTCTTCATACACTTTTGGACGGTATAATGGGGACTCACGTGCATGTGGACTGACAGATATTTTGTAAAAACATGTTCATTTGAATCTTTGACTAATAAAACATGTGACTCCATCTAAAAACCCAAATCTGAAAAAAAAATGCAAAACTTTCTTCGAGTGAAGATAGAAGTGAGTAAAAATAGACAGAAGCCAGATCTAAATTACACAGTTGAAAATAATCGTGACGTTTTTAACACAGTTATTTTTCTGCAATTAATTATTTTTAGTAAACTAAAATATAAAACATTTAACATTTTAAGTTTAGGAAAATTAAAATTAATCCAAAAGCACATTTTTTTCAAAGAATTAAAAATACATGATGAATAAAACAATTTTGAAAGAAAAATATGTTTCAAAACAAAATCTTGCATTGGACAGACGAGCAAAACAGTAGTTTGATGAAAATCAATTTGTTGATGGAAAAATTTAAAATAAAATCAATTGTAAAATTGATTTTTAATTATAATTTTAAACTGATGAAATCCCATTAAACTTTTGAAGGATATATGGTTATTTGTTATCTACATAACAGTTGCATGCTACATATAGGCATGAATGTCGAAAAAAAGTTGCAGGTTCTGTAAACTGTGGCCTTTTTTTTTTTTTTTTTTTTTTTTTTTTTTTTTTTTTTTTTTTACCATTATAACCTTGAAAGCAAAATTAAAAACAAATAATGATGGTTTGTAATTGATGTGGTTTTGTAAAAAGACATTCGATGCTGCTGAGACTTTATATAAATTGAATAATTAATGACCGAAAAAATTGGAAAAATTAACATTTATTGGTTTTTTATTATTTTTCATTTTTAAACAAATAATTTCTACACTGTTAATAAACGTGCTTTTTCCATTAAGTCTTAATTATGTTAAAAAAATTCTTAATTATGTGAAAAAATTATGTTTAATATTTTTACGCATACGTGTTTGCTGTATCAATACCAAATTTCTAATTTTTTTTAAAATTAATAACCCAAAATTCAATAAATTAGAATTTATAATCTACTTAAAAAGAAACAGCAAAGACAATGCTTTAGAATTTGGAAAAGTAGCAATTGTGTTATCATTTAAATTCATTCGCAAATTATTTATTAGAGTAATAAAATGTATTCGCATGTAAAATATACAATCTAAAGAAACGAATAAAAATATATATAGTAGTTCAATCAACTTAAAACAATCGATTTTATTCACAAATACACATTTCTTATGGTATACACTCGCCATTAAATTTTAGTAGTGATTTTTCGTTTAATCTTTCGGCTAAATTATGTAGTAAGAATACTAAAAAATCAATAACTAAATCAATTAAATGAGGCGAAGAATATGAGAAAAATTATCATTAAACCAGAAGTAAATTAAAAAAAAAATAGCTTAACATTTTACTTAACACCAAGTTTACGTAGCCTAATCAATTTATTATTTGTAAGTATTTCAAATATTAATATAAATTTGGTGATTTTTTGCTTCAAGGAATCCTTTCAGTAACATTTCGCATTTATTATCAAGGAGGCTTTCAGAATTTTATCGTTCTTGCAAATTTGATCAGCGATTTTGAGAGAAATATTGATTTAGAGACAAATTTGATATTTGCGTGCTTTAACGATAAAACACACGTTAGAAAATTTTACCTTTATAAAGTAAAAATGCTTCTTGGCATTGCCTTTTAAATAGCAAACAAAAATAGGGTAGAATTTGTAAAACTCCCCCAGTTTTATATTTACTTGCTTTAAAAATCGCCTATTGATTTTATTTGCCATTCATTGATTTATTGATAAATTTTACAGTCTTACGTATAATGTAAAAGCGAAGTTCAATTTTAAAATATTGTAGAAGGCACCGGAAATTTTCATTTTTCATAACTCTTTCTTTTCGGCATCTTAGTAAGGCTAATGTGAAGACCCCTGTTTCTTTATTGACGTGAAGAAGCGGGATCCGGCGGTCATTTACTCTTTACAGAGAGGGCAGGTAGCAGTATTCTCTAAAAACATCATATTTTTTTCTTTGCTCTTTAAATTAAGATTTACATAGGCAAATAGAGAGCTCAAGTAAAATATTTCTACTCTTACCAGAAGTGCTAAAACAAACAAACAAACAAACAAAAAATAAATAAAAAATAAAAAATAAATAAAAAAATCGAAAATTACGCAATCGGAAATTAAAGGTAGGAAACCCACTTCCTTAAAACTGAGTGGTAGGCGCGGAGTTTCCCTACAGCACCTGCGCGTATGAAAACTACGTAATACGGCATCTTGTTCAACACGGCGCGGCGTCTCACCTCAAGTTACCCTATATGTTGCACAGTAATCTATTTTTTACTTTTAATTGACATACACAGTTTATGACAAACGGATATTGAAAGCTTGTCCATATTATTAAAAAATATATTTATAACAAGAAAAGATAAGATTAAGAACAAATTACGTATATTTTTAACGGACTCCAAAGTAGAAAGTTATGTATTTGACATGTATGTATTTCTTGTTAACTCATACTACTTTAAAAATGAACCGATTTTGATAATTCTTCTTTTTGTTGTTGTTGTTTGTTTGTAAGTATAAGATACCCATGTGGTCCCATTTTAATTTCATTAAATTCTGATGATTAGGACCTTTTTAAAATAAAAATTTTGAAAATTCAAATTCTTTTTGAAGTAATCGTTTTATTAAAAGCGTTCATTTTTCAAGCAATTACTCTTGCACAGATACGAGATATTTTTTCTTCAAAATGCAAAATCTGGACTGAGCAAAGGTCGGGATCTAGATAGATTTTGCGAAGTTAGCGAAAGCAGATTGACGCTAGTTTGTTCCAGCAGTCTGGCGCTAACGCATATGAATGCATAGCTTTTAATATGCTTTTGATTTGATAAAAAAAATAATGATTTATCGCAAATTATCTTTCGTTGTTGAGACCGTTTTCAAATCATAAGCAGATTAAAAGTATGCATTCATATGCGTTAACGCCAAGTTGTCGCCAAGCTTGATTCTTTTTTTTTAATCGGTTAGTATTTTTTAAAAGCATATTTTAATATGTTTTATTTTACTCTAAAGATTCTAGTTGGAAACATAATTTTGTTTATTTCAAAGATCTTGGATTTCAAAATCTGAATTTTTCAATTTACGGTGAACTCACATCGGTGCGTATTCCCCTACCATCCATCGGTACTAACTGAAGTCAGCATTAAATGATAAAAATATTTAAATGATATTACACAATCAATTTCTTTAAATGAAAGGAATATTCAGATGTTGAAAGAGAGAAAATGCTGATTACCAATAATTTAACACTTTTCCTTTTATTTTAAACTATTAGTTGAAAAGCAAGATAATGCCATTTTGTTAATGAAAGGAATAAATTACCGAGGACAAATAACATTAGCAAACAAAATTGCTGCATTTTATTAATTTCAATCTAATTAACTCACACTAAGTAGCACACCAAAAACTCATTTATAAAGAATGTCTAATATTTTTGATGTGAACATGGCGCCAAACATACCGTATAAAAATTACATTTCGTAATTATAAAAAATAATTTCTTGCATTAATAAAGGCCATAGCATGGATATTTACCTCATTTAAATCATTTTTGTTACTATATGTCTAAGACAAAAGGTTGAGAAATTAAAGGTTTGCGATAGATAATGTATTACACCCTGTATATTTATAGAGCAGGATGTGGCAAAACAGGTTATCACCTCGTCAAATTCATTCCAGAATTAATTAAAGCTCGATTCGCATATTAAAATGCAATCATTCTGCCAAGTCATATCTTGGAGGAAAATACCAGAAAACCCAATTTTAGAGGAATCGAGAGATTGTCCGTCAGGTGGTGGAAGCCGATAGAAAACGGATTCGAGCAGTGTCGTTAGAAGGCGCCGATATGATTCCACTCGTAGATTTATCATTGTGTTTTCTTGTATCGAAAGTTACGAAAAGTTGAAGGAATGGTAGCAAGAAAATACATTGTTAAACCTACGAGTCATTCTCTAAAAACGGGTTTTCCACCAAGATATGAATTAGCTGGCAGATTGTCTTTTATAATATGCAAATCAAGTTTTAACTAATTCTGGAATTTCAGTCATGAATTCGATGAGGCGATTGTCTATGCTGCAGCCTCTTGATATATTAGAGGGATTGAGCATATTTAGAAAATTTAAAATTTATATATTGTGACTGCTGGCCCAAACTGCTGGCATGCTGTAAATATTTACGGATTTTTTTTTTTTTTTTTTTTTTTTTTTTTTTTTTTTTTTTACAGTGTATGCGTTAAAGTATAGCTTATTATATGGGTTTAATTCACTATAAATATTTTACGATATTTATCTGATATGCTGTGGTTTAGATATTCTAATTAATCTGAATTTGTATAAACATTTAATGTGCGCTTATTTTAGAATTTATAATAATAATAATTAACCAAGCGATATTAAAACTTTTTATGTAATTCAAAATAAAAAGTTCTAAATGCAAATTTCATCTTCGGATAGTAAGAAGCGCAATCCAATAAATCAATTCTAGCTGTATTTAGAAACGTCGCGTTATCACGAAAATTTCATGTCAGTTTGATGAATAGTCAGAATGATTAATTTAAGAAATATATCTCGAAATTAAGACGTAATGCTATTAAATAAATAAATCATCAGACTTCATTTTTCACTTCTAAGAAAGGAAATTTTCCATTCATAAGTGAAACTGATACATATAATGAAGCACTTTTCATAATAATATATTTTTTAAATAAATGAATAGAACAAAATATTTTTTTTATATACCTAGATTAAAATGAAAAAAAATATGTTTTAATATATCTATAATAATGATAATAATAATAATAATAATAATAAATCTGTATTATTTAATTATAAAGAAACTGGATAATGTATTTTTATTCATTTTTAATGCGAAACATTTTATGCATTTCAGTTTTAAAAGTTCTAATGTAAATTTCACCTTCTAATAATCTACAATTTCTCAGAAATAAGTGCAATATGGGTCATTCCACGTGAAATATTCCAGTTTAAAGAAAACTTGTTGCATCATAGTCACAGATTTTTTAAAATTTTTTATCATTGGCAGATATAGTTGTGAAACGCTAAAATCTGAAATTTAAAAGTAATTTTCACAATATTGGCTGAGATATAGCCATTTGAAAAATGACCATTTTTACGAAATGGCGGCCATCTTGGAATCTTATCAGTGTCTAAATATGGCCATAACGTGAGAAATAATGGCTCGAATTTTATATATGTGGTACCAATTTAAAGCTATTTGTACAAAACATGCATATTTGACATCAAAACAATAGTAAAGAGTTATTTATTTACATTTTATTATGTGCAAGCTGAAAATATCACCCAAAAAAGGGCCGATTGTAATGGCCCATAAAAAAATTTATCATCATGATTTTTTTTTTTAAATCTTGGTAAAAACATTGCTCCATGTGTGTGCTTTAAATAATAAAAAATTGAAGAGGTAAAAACTGTTGTTTTAAAATAAATGATTTTTTACACTTACGGTGTCACTAATCAAATAATGATCATTTTAAAATCGGTAACTATTCCTAATTTAAGAAATAATGTTTAAAATAAAATTTTCTAACATTTAAATTAATTTATTGTGTGTATATTATGTAATTCAATAAAGAAATATCAATTTGCAGCCATTTATACTAAATATTCATATATTAAAATACAAATAAATTTTCATTTCTACAATACTTTTTTATTTCATTTAAAATATGAGAATATAATTCTCAAAACTTATTTACATAAATATTAAATACCTTACTATAGTGGACTACATTTAAAAAGAAGCCACATAATATTTCCTCCTGAAATATTGGAGAAATACCAGCTGTAAATCACAGTTGAATTCATTCAATGGTGCAATTTAAATAAAATATATATAAATATATATATATATATATATATATATATATATATATATATATATATATATATATATATATATATATATATATATATATATTTTTTAACACAAAAACAAAAATTTCGGTTTTTTTAATACAAAATAAAACACTTTCTAACGTTATTGAACAATATAGCTAAACAATTTTATAAATAAAGAAATTGTGAATTTAAAAATGTGTCCCATACCTCCCCACTAACAGGAAGGAATAAGACAACTATAAAACAATGTATTATAAGAAAAAATTATTCTTGTGTTGGCTATATTTACAATCTAACAAAGATTATAAGTTCATAATGTCTGTGTTACAACATCAAATTCCAGTATCTTCATCACTGGAAGGATAATTTAGGATTGTTAGAGATGATAATCATTTGTTAAATTTATTTATATTTTGTAGTAAATGAATATATATTCAATGCTATAATTAATATATTACCCTTTAAAAGTATTTGCATATTAGCAATTTATGCTCATCTTATTAAAAAGTAAGAATTAGTCTTCCCCCCCCCCCTTTTGCTTGCATGTCCCATTGCTCTCTCTACCTTCTTTTATTATAAACAGAAATGCTGCTTTTAGGCATAGTTTAAATAATGGTTAATATACAGTATAATGTTCCATAAATAGGAGAAGTATTACATCTATGCGTAAACAAATCATTAGTATACAGAAAGCATAAAAAATATATAAAGTAAATTCATTTTTGATTCTTGATATAATCTTTTTCTTTATACAATTGCAAATTACGTCAATAAGCTACTTTTTTCAACTGAAGATTGGGGTACTACTGCTTCATCTAATGTGTGAATGATGAAATATTTAGAATGATACATAAAGAGAAAAACCTACTGTCCCATTCCACCCCACTCTCCCCTATATATAACGTAAATCCTCATTTATATGTATTGCATTTACAGGCATTTTATAATTATACTCCTTAATTATTTTCTTGTATTTTTCAGTGCAAAAGTTTTTTCAAATGTATACTTTTTTTGAGGGGGGGAGGGAGGGGTTGGGGGAGAATTCCTACAAAATTAATGAAAAAGAAGTTTTAAATATACATTTACATTAATTTAGATTTTTGAAAATTTTATTTTAACCATTATTTCTAAAATTAGGAATAGTTACAGGTTCTAAAATGATCATTATTTGGTTAGTGACACCGTAAGTGTAAAAAATCATTTATTTTAAAACAACAGTTTTTACCTCTCCGATTTTTTTATTATTTAAAGCACACACATGGAGCAATGTTTTTAACAAGATTAAAAAAAATCATGATGATAAATTTTTTTATGGGCCATTACAATCGG
Organism: Maratus speculifer; assembly: GCA_964019185.1. Taxonomy (NCBI): domain Eukaryota; kingdom Metazoa; phylum Arthropoda; class Arachnida; order Araneae; family Salticidae; genus Maratus; species Maratus speculifer. The sequence continues at coordinate 188,572,566 of OZ025297.1, forward strand.
CCTTTTTGGGCGATATTTTCAGTTTGCACATAACAAAAAGTAAATAAATGAAAATTTGCTATTATTTTCATGTCAAAATATGCATTGTTTGTACAAATAGCTTCAAACTGGTACCAGATATATAAAATTTGAGCCATTAGTTGTCAAGTTATGGCCATATATAGACACTGATAAGATTTTAAGATGGCCGCCATTTCGTAAAAATGTTCAGTTTTCAAATGTCTATATCTTAGCCAATATTGTGAAAATTACTTTTAAATTTCAGATTTGAGGATTTCCCTACTATGTCTGCCTATGATTAAAAAAAGAAAAAAAAATGTGACTATGATGCAATACTCATTGGTTGAATTCATGTGGAATGATCCATATGCCTTCCGATAAATCAATTCTAGCAATCTTTAGAAACGTCATCATGAAACTTTTACGTCAGTTTGATGAATAACCAGATTAATTTAAAAAATATATCACTGAATTAAGAAGTAATAATGCTATGAAAAAATATATCGTTAAATTTCATTTTTCTTTTCTAAGAAAGCAAATTTTTCATACATTAATGAAACTCATGTGTGTATTGAAGCTGTTTTCATGATAATAAATTTATTTTGGAATTCATTAATTGCTCTAATTTTTATTTTTCGGATTAAAATGAGAAAAAATAAGTTTTAATATATCTAAAATAACAACAATAATAATAATAAATCTATTTTATGTAATGATAAAGAAACTGGATAATTTATTTTTATTTAATTTTAAATTCTAAAACATTTTATGCATTTCAGTTTAAAAAGTTCTAATACAAATTTCATCTTCTGATAGTCTACACTTTCTCAGTTATAAGTGCAATAAGCCATCCAATTAATCAATTCTAGCAATCTTTAGGAACGTCATCACGAAAATTTTACGTCTGTTTGATCAATAGTCAGAATTATTAATTTAAAAAACTATATCACGGAATTAAGAAGTAATGCTATGAAAAAAATATATCATCAAATTTCATTTTTTACTTCTTAGAAAGCAAATTTTTCATACATTAATGAAACTGATATGTGTATCGAAGCAGTTTTCATGATAATAAATTTATTTTAAAATTCATTAATTGCTCTAATTTTTTTTATATCATATTGAAATGAGAAAAAAATAGCATATCTGAAATAATATTAATAATAATATGTCTGTGTTATTTAGTAATAATGAAATTAGATAATTTATTTTTATTTTTTTTATATACGAAAACATTTTATGCATTTCAGTTTAAAAAGTTTTAATCCGAATTTCACCTTCTGAAATTCTACGTTTTCTGAGTATTAAGTGCAATATAACTTCCAAAAAGTCAATTCTGGCAATCTTTAGGAATGTCATCACGAAAATTTCATGTCAGTTTGATGAATAGTCAGAATGGTTAAGTTAAGAAATATATCTCGAAATTAAGAAGCAATAATAGTAGATAAATAAATCTCATCAGATTGCATTTTTCACTTTTAAGAAAGGAAATTTTACATACATTAAGGAAACTGATATTTACATCAAAGCAATTTTCATGATAATAATGTTACTTTTAAATTCATAAATTGCACTAAATATTTTTTATATGCCCAGAATAAAATAAGAAAAAAAAAGTTTTAATATATCTAAAATAATAATAATAATAATAAATCTGTATTGTTTACTAATAAAGAAACTGCATAACTTATTGTTATTTATTTCTTTATACGAAAACATTTTATGTATTTCAGTTTAATATGTTCTAATTAAAATTTCATCTTCTGATATTTTATATTTTCTGAGTAATAAGTGCAATATACCTTCCAGTAGATCAATTCTTTCAATCTTTAGAAACGTTATCAGGAAAATTTCCCGTCAGTTTGATAAATAGTCAGAATGATTAATTTCAGAAATATATCTCCAAATTAAGAAGTAATACTATGAAATAAATATATATCAGATCTCATTTTTTACTTCTAAGAAGAACTTCTAAAACTCATATATGTATTGAAGTAAATTTCATAATAAGATTTTTTTAAACTAATTCATTTGAAGAAATATTTTTTATATGTTCAGATCAAAATGAGAAAAAAAGTTTTGATATATGTAAACAAAACTATTAATAATATAAAATCTGTATTATTTAATAACAAAGAAACTAGATAATTTATTTTGATTTATTTTTTAATACGAAAACATTTTATGAAATTCAATTTAAAAACTTCGAATTTCATCTTCTGGTATTTTACATTTTCTGAGTAATAAGTGCAATATTCCTTACAATAAATCAATTCTAGCAATATCTAGAAACGTCATCACAAAAACTTCACGTCAGTTTGGTGAATAGTCAGAATGATTAATTTATGATATATATCTCGAAATTAAGAAGAAGTTCTATGGAATAAATATTTCATCCAGATTTCATTTTTCACTTCCAGAAAAGGAAATTTTCCATACATTAAAAAAACTAATATATGTAGGGGAAGGTGAGGATACTTGAGCCATTTTTTATATTTTAATTTTGTTAAATTTTTTATGATTTCTTAGAACAAAATAAAATATTGAAAATGAAAATTTTATATTTTTTCTTCAATTGAAAACCACTTTCAATTAATTTTGAACTATTTTTCTATATCTAATAAATTTTTACTTTTTCTTTTACATCGTGGCCCAAGTATCCTTATGGAGGAGCTACTTGAGCCAGATGTCACATTCGCACCAGTATTTTGCAAGGAAAAAAAACGATTTACAATATACGCGAAAAAATGCATTACACCTTTTTCAAATAAATTTGTTGAATTTTCTGGTGCCGTTGTGACATTTCAGAATTAAAATTATGTGGTTGAAAATTCTACCAGCAGAGCTCAAAGGGTTAATCACCATACTTTCAAAATGGTACCAAGGTATGTGATTTCTTTTTTACATGTTCAGAACTATAAATATTTAACCATGTTGCCAGTTTTAGAAAGAAAAATTTACCAACTGTAGAGATAATAGGGATGGCTCAACGATCCACTATGCTCAAGTAACTCAGTCTCTCCTAAGCATGAAGCAGTCTTATGCTAATAATTTTATTTTCAAATTCATTAATTGCACGAAATATTTTATTACACGTTCAGATTATAGTAAGGAAAAAGAATGTTATAACCCTTTCGTGTTCATTTTTTCAGATTTTAGAAAAAAATACGTTGACAATAATAACAATAACACTAGCTATCCATATAGATTAATTAGTGATTGAGGAATACTTCATAGTCTCAAAGATAACGAACGTTGTTGTTTTGTATACTATTCAATTAATATTCAAATGACAATAAGTTAAAGAAGAGATTTTGGAGATGTTTAGAAAATATTGTATTACAATAAGATTTAACTTATATTGTAACTTTCTAATTTATTTTGCGCTTTATTATACACATGATTCTTTCAGGAATTAAACTTTTATTTAAAATTTAATGTGTAAAATAGATCTTTAAAATAAAAGAATCACAAACGGTGCAAGAAGAATTAAGCAAATAATGACAATTATTATTATTGCTAAATGCCTAACCGTAAATGAAGTAATATATTAAATGCATGGACATATCCTAACATTACTACAGGTAAGTAGTAGCCAAAGTATTTCTTAAAACAAAACAATACTTCATTAAATGACCTTTACTATTAGCAGTAGAGTAGACAGAAAGGGTTTATATATTTAAAATAAGTAATAATAATATTAAAAAAATATTTTTTATAATAAAATTTTAAAAAACCTTTAAGATGTAATTGAAGTTTTTTTTATTGCAGAGGATATTCACAGATTTCCTGTACATTGATTAGAATTTATACTTTTTCTCTGCATACATTTTATCACTATTTTTATGCATAAAGCAATTTAAAAAATACCACTGGGGATTATATATATATATGTATACTATGCATAATTACTATTTCCAATATTTAATGTCAACAACAATATATTGAACATATGCATGAACAGAATTTACGAGATTTTGAATATGATTTAGTGTTAAATAATAGTATAATGAGTTAATATATCGCTTTCTTGGAAGTATATATATATATATATATATATATATATATATATATATATATATATATGTACGTCTATTGAGTTAAAGAAAAATAGTAGAAATCACACATATATATAGGTGTGTATGTGTGTGCTTTATAGACATAAATGTAGACAACTTTTAAATGATTTTATAAAACGTAACTAATTTTTTTTTTTACTTCGAGTTCGCATTTGAATGTTTCCGATGTGGTTCAGTTTCTTTTTAATGTTTGTTTTGTTGTATCGTGATTTGGGTTGATTTTTAAAATATTAGGTGCGGATAATTTACTTATCTAGTAGTACAACTTATACTCTTTAAATTGAAGATGAATTCACGGAAAAAAAAAATTATGTTCAGGAACTCATAAGGTTGTATTTTCGATTTTTTTCAATCTCTCTTAGACCAAATGAAATGAAGGACTACTCAAGTTGTCTATCTTTTCCAAATCATGCATTTTCAGTGAATTAGGAAACTATTCATAACTGCGGTGGTATCATGCTTGGTAGCCGCACAAACCTTTACGCCTTCCAAAGACGTTCAGTATATGGTGCCTACTTGTGCGCCGAGATTCTCTTGCCTCACGTGCGTGTATCTTTTTAGAGGTGTAGCGGGTCCGGACTTCCTCTTCATTGACGACAAATGCTCTCCGTCATCATATAGCGGTTATCGAAGAACTCTTGCAGTGTGAAGATATTCAACGCATGAATTGGCCTGCGACATCTCCGGGTTTGAATTCCATAGAATACACATGGAACCTTCTCTGGATATCCTTGACATCACGCGATCAGGCAACGATTCCGGATCTGAAATTGGCGTTACAAGGGGAATGAGATTCGATGCCTCAACAACTCTTAGATAACCTCGTCCTCAGCATGGACAGACGTTGTAAATACTTCATCGCAGTTCGCGGTGACCATATCCCCAATTAGAATCTAATTTTTTCCTGCTAGGTGCCTGTAAGAAGGACGCTTTTGTCTTGTCTGTATTTGTGCTCCTTGTGACTTTACGATAAAATGCTTTTTTATCATTTTGATTCATTTTTAGAGGATTTTTAACACTTGTCCTATATTTTCAGATTTTGAAGATCTTGTGTTATGATTTTGGTCGATGTGGAAAAATTCTGGGCGACGTTACATTTGAAAAACCCTCTCGTCCTTAATTTTTGCACATCAGTGTATATATATATATATATATATATATATATACTGATGTAAACTACGCATATTTAGAAGAGACCAATGAAGAATGGGGTGCTGGGGTAGAACAGAACATGAGATTTATTTCATACTGGTGGCACAAAAGTAGAACGGAAAAGGTTCAATTGCCTCAGTTGCATACAGAAAATTGCTATGTATTGTGTGTCAGATTTTTAGAATTCATTAATTCACTGCGGCAACTTTTAGCTATAAATTATGTTTCTTAATGTGATATTTGAAAACTGTTGTGGCGTCCATCTTGCGCGGTCAGTAAAACGAGTTTCTCGCAGGATGCGAATGAGCTAGCCTTTTGCTTGGCGGATAAGATGCTCGCTTTCTGACCATGGGATCGCCGGTTCGAACCCTGCCCTGGCACCGTCACCTGCATTGGTGACCTCGGACAAACGAACACACTTCACCACCTTCGCTCTAGTGCAACAGATGGCAGCACTGAAGACACCCCCAGCATCCCAAGCCTGCGAAACGCTCGCAGCACGAAAGCCTACCGCTCAGAGCACACGACCAAAGCCTGTGTAACGCTCACAGCAAGCAAAGCCTGCCACGCCGCGCATCATCGATGGTTCACACGTGCAATCGGCGGCAGCACGACAACGACAACGCATCACTCTGGCACGCGCCAGCGCAACACGAGTGCATATCGCTCGTCGAACGTCAACGCGACGTTCTTCTCACTGGGGGTGGAGTACTGTGGCGTCCATCTTGCGCGGTCAGTAAAACGAGTTTCTCGCAGGATGCGATTGAGCTAGCCTTTTGCTTGGCGGATAAGATGCTCGCTTTCTGACCGTGGGATCTCCGGTTCGAACCCTGCCCTGGCACCGTCACCTGCACTGTCTTAGCAAGGTAAGCCTTCTTTACGTAATATGTCCCTGATTAACTTCAGTTCCGTCGAATTAACCATGTATTAATAAATATTTTTCCATGATGCAATGACCGAACATCCATGATAAGGAGTATTCACGCGATTGTTTTTCAAATTTTAACGTGCGGGGCATAACGAGATGGCATGGAACGGGGTAAGTACATCGTTTATATACAATACAAAAAATGCATAATAATTTATAAATACATGATTTCAATGAGATTCAGAAAACAAATAAAAGCTTCACTTTCAGTAATAATTTCTGTCACAAAAAAGCTGCTACTTCCTGTTTTGTTAGCTTAATTTATCACTCTTTATTTTCCATAAGTGATTGTAATTGAATAGTTTTACCAAAAGAACACATTCATTTTAACAGCTTCATATTATATATTTTATAAGTATTATAGACCTATAAACTTCCTTCAAACCTTAAGTACCCTATTTATCCCGGTGTCCCCTAATTGATGAAAGACAACCGTTAAGTAGTCCTACCTGTGTCGTTTTTAATAATGATGAAACATAAGAATTACTTGCATATTCTTTTACACTATTTAAAAAATAGAAAATAGAATAATGTTATTTACTACTTAAAGGGAAGGCATTATAGCTATTTTGGGTTATTAAGCTTTTTCTTTTTATGACTGAAAAAAAAAGATTAAAAAGTCAGGAATTCTGGCGTTAAATAAAAAAAATAATAATAATCGCTTCATTTTCAGAATAAATTTCTGTCAACAAAAGCTGCACGGTTAGATTTTGTTAACTGAATTTATTACTTTTTATAAGTGATTGTAGTTCAATAGTTTTACCAAAAGAAAACATACATTTTTAACAGTTTCTTAGTATATATATTTATATGGATCTTAGATCTAAAAACTTACTTCAAACCTTAAATACCCCATTCATCCCCACTGTTCTAACTAATGCAAGACAATCTTTAAATAATACTGTCTATGTCGTTTATTAATACTGATGATATATAAAAATTACTTGCATAGTCTGCTTTCTTATTTAAAGAAAACTGAAAAGAAAATAATATTACTTTTCACTTAAAGAAAAGGCATTCAGGCTTTTTTGTGGTGTTAAACATTTTCTTATTATGATTGAGGAAAAAAATATGAAAAAAATAGGAATTTCTGACGTTGGGTATAAGCAATAAATAATAGCTTCATTTTCGGTATAATTTCTGTCAGAAAAAGCTGCTCCTTTGGGTTTTGTTAACTTAATTTATTATTTTCTATAAGTGATTGAAACTGAATAGTTTAACTAAAGAAAACATTAATTTTTATTAGTTCCTTATGTATTTTTTATTAGTATTTTAGACCTAAAAACTCGATTCAAACCTTAAGTACCCCATTCATCCTCGGTGTCTCCTATCTGAGTTAAGACAAAACCTTTAAATGGTTTTATTTGTGTCGTTTCTTAATACTGATGAAATATAAAAAATACTTGCATAGTCTGTTCCTTTATATAAAGGAAAAAGAAAAGATCATAAGATTACTTGTCCTTTAAAGAGAAACACGAGTTTTTTATGGTATTAAGCATTTTCTTCTTATGAGTGAAGAAAAATATTAAAAAGATATAGGAACTCCAGCATTAGGGTAAACAAAAATAAAAGCTTCATTTTCAGTATTAATGTCTGGCAGAAAAAGCTGCTACATCCTGTTTTGTTAACTCATCATTTTCATTATTTTCCATAAGTGATTGAAATTGAATAGTTTCACCAAAAGTAAACATTCGTTTCTAAAAGTATATAATTAGTAATATTTTGTATACATTTTGTAAGCGTCTTAGACTTAAAAACTTGCTTCAAACTTTAAGTATCCCATTTATCCCCGATGTTCCCAAACTGATGAAAAACAATCATTAAATAGTTCGACCTGTGTCGTTTTTAATGCTGATAAAACATGAGATTTACTTGCATGGTCTGCTATCTTATTTAAAAGAAAACGAAAATAAAATAAGGTCATTTAACGCTTAAATGGAAGGCATTATAGCTATTTTGTGGTAATAAGCATTTTCTTCGTACGATTGAAGAAAATATATTAAAATGATAGGAATTCTTGCGTTGAGTATAAAAAAAATAATAGCTTCATTTACAGCATTAATTTCTGTAATAAAAAGCTGCCCCTTTCTATTTTGTTAACTTTATTTATTATTTTCTATAAGTGATCTTAATTGAATAGTTTCACAAACAGAAAGCCTCCATTTCTATAAGTTTCTTCGGGATGGAAATTGTATATTTCAAAAACTGATTTAGACTAAACATTTTGTTTTAAGTATTTATAAACCATATTCAAAAGATTTCATTTAAATAAGTTTTTGTTTTTCCAGACGAAAAACTTGGATGTTTTAATCATTACAAATGAATGGATTGAGTGTAAAATTAATATTTACAAAAGGATTTTAAAATTTTAATCACAAAAATGTATTGTTTTTCTTTTAAATTTCTTTAGAAAAATTCTTCATATTTTAAAAATACTATTTTAGACAAAGCATGTATTTAAGATTAAAATAAATAAAAAAATAAATAAATATGGATAGGAAAATTTTCTTTAGGAGGTCTTATGAAATTAAATTTCTATTTTCTCAAACGAAAAATTTGGAAGTACCCTTTAGAAATGAATAATTTGAATATCAAAACGAATATTTAAAGACATGTTTAAATATTTATACCGAAATTCATAGATAAATCTATTAATATAATAAAAATTAATAATGTAAATAAATATTCCTTTTTAATATTGCCAAAATAAATAAACGTTTCTTTCATAGATGGACGGCGTTTAAGAAGATACAAAATAAGCTCTTCTATATCATTCATTCTTCAGAAAACCAATCTTTTTTATTCAGAAACCGATTTTAAAGATATAAAAACTAATTTTTAAGCAAAAATTTTAAAAATAATTCCCGGTAGGTTGCGCTGTGCATAAATCAGTTTTAAAAGGACTCGGTATCAACAATTATCTCCTGTTTTGATTCCATAAACTTTTAAACAGTGTTGAATGCAGACACTTTTTTCCGGGAGGAATTTTTGTTGCTTAGAAAGTGACATTATAGAGTACCAGGGGATATAGCGCCAAGTACTAATGTTTTACAAACTTTTGAAGGAATCCATAAATGGCCTTATGAGTTGCACGACGAAGGACTCTGAGTAAACTAAATCACAAAAATCACAAAAAATAATTTATTTCATTTGCTGACCTTATCATTGGAAGAAGCATGTAACAGTCAACACCCGTTCTAAAGTTTGCGAGGTTCTGTCATCTGAAAAAAAAGTATATACATTAGAAAACATTTGCTTATTACATAAATTTGTGGTGTATTTAATGTGCTTTCAAAATGTTGTGAGAGATTTTGGATGTGTTTGCACGGTACGTTTTAATTTATAATGTACAGCGTATTAAATATACTGGGGAAACAACGCCATCCATCTGCATTATTACTCCCAATTAGTTTTTTCAGTGACCAAAATACACGCAAATGTATTCTATTTTTATGTTTTATTTAATTATTTATTTTTATCGTATGCGACGGAGTATTATTTATAGTATATATAGTTGAAAAGAAAAGAGAATAAAAAGAAATTTGCATGTCTAAAATGCTTCAATTATTTTCATGCCAGAAGAACTAAATATCAAATGATTATTTTTGCACCTTGATATAGCAATCAATGGTAAATAAGAGCAATTTTGGATTTCTAGAGTTGTAGGATTTGTATCTTAAGAAATAGACAATTTACATGCCATTATTTCACTTTATTTTATAATTTTGATTTCATGGCGTTATTTCTCACTCGTTAAAAATCATTGGTCCAGAAATCATTTCACAACATTTATTGAAAATATATCTGCTAAAATATACTTCTTGTATATATAGTCAATATATTGCTGTATCAAATGCTATATTTGTTTGAAAAAAAAAAAAAAAAAAAAAAAAAAAAAAAAAAAAAAAACATACCTAAAAGAAATCCGTGAAAATTGGCAAAACCTTAACTTGGTGTTATTATTCCAGGTTACATCATTTTAATTATTGTTAAGGTATCCTAGGGTAATAACGCCATGTTAAGATTCTACCAATTTTCACGGCTTAGATTTAGATTGGATTTTCAAACAAATATGAGATTCGATACATCAACTCATTGACTATCTATCTATATATATATATAAATTAACTGATATGCATTCAATAAATATAATGGCTTGATTTCTTGACCAATGCTATTCTGCGTTTTTACTCACCTATGTGGGTAATAATACCATGCAAACAAATCTATAAAATAAGATAAAATAATCTAATGTAGATCACCCAATTTTAGAAGTTCAAACTCTACAAGCCTAGAAATTGACAAATTACATTCTAAGCGATAGAAAATGTTCAATTTTTTGTGAAAGTGTAACAAAAATATGGGGAGAGGAGGAGGGAGAGAGAGGCAAAAGAATATCAGAACCTGAGCTTCTTTATCCTTAAAGATGACCGATTAAAAAAATTATTAGAAACATTGCACGATTTTAACTGTGTTTATCTAAATCAGTATTTATATTTCTATGTATACATTTTATGCGATAGAAAATACTAATTTTTTATGAGATTGAAAGAAAAAGGAGAGAGGTGGAGCATCAATAGAATGTAACATTCTGAGCTTAAAAATTCCCGCTTAATATAATTAAAAACTTAGCTCGGTTTTTATTTCTTTTAATGTAATATTTTTATTATGTGAAATTTTATAATAGCTAGAGTTATGTGTAAAAAATATTTTTGTTAACACTGTTATAGAAATCTTGTAAATACTTTTAAATCCTAAACTCCACACTAATGCGGATTCGCACAAACCTAAAGTTAAAATGTCGGCGTTATGTTGAACATGCTTTAATAAATTTGTATTTTTAATTTATTAAGATTTTTTATTTTTAAAAAATCAATATCTCTGTGAGATTCCTTATTAAGTTTTATACATGGTTCATGTTGTTATATTTCATTATCTATATATTTGCAACAAAATTAACCTTTAACTACTGTTAGCGATCTCGCTAAACGTTGTTTTTTTTCTTTTTTCAAATTTCAGAGTTTAACCTGTAATTTCCAGTTTAACTATATGTACAACTGAAATTATCTTTTATTGGAGTCCATGTATTTTTCTTAGAAATATTTAAATAAATTAAATTTCATTAGACTTAATCCTGTTCAAAAACTTTAGTGTAGAAAAAGTACTCTATGAGTTTTAATCATTGATCGTCTTTTAACATTTAACTAATGTTATCGGTTAACAGTCCACTGCTTTTTTCATTTTTATAGTTTAACTTGTAATTTTCAGTTTAACTACAAACGCTACCGAAATTTTGTTTCATTTGGACCTTTTGTAGTATCACAAGAAACTTTTAAATCGATGAATGTTAATTATAGGAGCCTTGTACGAAAATGTGTAGTACAAAAACAACACCCTATGAGTTAATCAAGCCTTTTATTCATCTTTCGTTCTTGCGGTCTCACAGACCGCTTCACACACAAGTTACACTGCAATTTCTGTCACATCAGTTAAAGGTTATTTTTTTAAATTTTGAAAAATAGAACGCTGTTAAAGCAGAGAATTAAATTTTAGAACTCAGTTGAACAATCAAGTAGGAATTTAATAGAAACCTGATTTTGAAAATGTTGGAATTAGAATATCGAAAACATTTTGATATACTTTTACTAATAAAAGTTAAAAAAATTTTTACATTAGTTGTGAGGGAGTGACCTTTGTAAAGGCACTTTAGTATTTCTGAGATCGTGACGTCAATAATTTAACATGTGTAAGCGTAAAAGTGACATCTATCCTCTCTTTTACTTTAACTTTCTAGAGTGTGTGTGTCTCTTTCGGATTCTGCAGTTAGCTCGCAGTTAGTAGTAATATGTTAATTTGAAGTATCTCAGTTTGCAGCATATAAAAGCTTGGAGTTTGAGTGTGTGTGGTGTGTCTCTGGCGATAGCCAGCAGAGCATTAGCCAGCTAGCAGTGGTGTCTCTGGCGATAGTCAGCAGCGTGTTCTAGCGATATTAGTCAGCGAAGTGTGTTTCCCGCCGGTATCTAGCAGATTGAAAGTAGCAACGAGCCTCCAGTGAGTTGTGAAGGAGTTTTGGTATTCGAATAGAGAAGTGGGCCGGTGGTAAGAAATTTAATAGTAATTGAATTTGATTATCTCAAGTGAATAAAGGATATCTACAGCCACGGGCTGTCTAATTAGATTTTATTTAGCAGTTTAGCTGAAAGATAGTGAGAGGTAATCAGAGTTGCCCCGATTGAGCTAATTTCCGGAGCTATGAGTATGAGTTCAATCTTTTAGTAGTATTCTCAGTCGTGAAAATTAAGATTTGCTCCACTTCCCTTAAGCCCTTATCGTTTTTAATAAACTGTGTTTTTATCTTAATTTCTGAGTATGTCTGCATTTAACTCCCAGCACGAGCACCCAACCGTTACAAATGGCGCCCAACGAAATGTCGGACATTGTGAGATTGTGCCACGTGTTTATTTTACCGGTGATGGTGACATTAGTGAATTTTTAGTCAAACTAGATGATTATATTTTGTTCAATAATATACCTGAGAAAAATAGATACATAGTGCTTAAGTGCTCATTGAAGGGCGAAGCACTTTTGTGGTTAGAGAATATAGGAAAATTTCTGATTAATGATGAAGGTAAAAGATTTGAACAGACTGTGATTGAGTTAAAGAAGGCATTTCCTCCCGTTAAAGATAAAAGTATTTTAAGAAAAGAATTCTATTGCAATAAGCAAAATATTTATGAGTCAGCATCAAAGTTTTACCTACGTAAGCTTGAACCAAAAAATAAATTGGATTTAGATACCACATTTGAGGAATTGTTGGATATTGTTTTTCCTCTTTTTAATCCGAATATACAGGACTATATTGAAGTTAGAGCACCGAAGAATTTTTCAGAAATGCACCAGATATTATCAAAGTGTGAGACTCGGCATAGCTCGGATCAACGTGATTCGCGTAGCCCTCGTCAGAGACCTGTCACGGATAGTAATTTAAGAAATGAGGGGGATATGAATTTGAGAGGGGGGACAGCGATTTCCGGATAATGATTTGCGTAATAGAAATGATGGATTTGGTCGTAATGAGTCGAATACGGGTAATGGTAATAGGAATATTGGTGATACTAATAATTTTAGAAGGGGTGATAGATATATATATGGAAATAGACAAAATAGTGGTTATGATCGGAGAGGGAGAGTACGGGACAAGAATGTTTCTTCGCAAGTAAGGAGATTAACTTCGGATGAGAATTTTGAAAATAGGTCAATGCAAAATAGATGGGTTCAGAGGTCGGAAAAGTCTTCGGTGAGTTTGAATAAAGTTACTATTAATCCGGTTGAGTTGCCTGAAGTGTTAATTGTGTTGGATGGTATTGTCGTTAAGAGTGTCTTCGATACAGGGGCAGATAAGTCGTTCATTTCTTTTGATTGTTATCGGAAATATTTTTCGTATAAGAAGTTGAAAAGGTCAAGTCTGGTAGTTCAGTCTGCGCAAGGAGTAGCTTGTGATAATAAGGGTTCAGTAGAATTGGAAGTTGAAATTTGTTCGGTTAAGACGTGTTGGGAGTTTTGTGTGTTAGATGGATTAACAGTGCATTGTATAGTTAGTGTGGATTATATGAAGGATAGAGGAATTAGTCTGGATTTCTTTAAAAAGTTGTTGATCGTGAATAATGATGAGAATGTGAGTAAGAAAGAGCCTGTTTCAGTGTCAGTTGATTTGGGAGAATCAGGGTTAAGTGAAATCGAGAAGGAGGAATTTAAGAAGTTTTTGAATGAGTTTGGAGAGGTTTTTTCTGATAAACCGGGTTTAACGCATGTTGCGTGGCATGAGATTGATACTGGTTTGAAAGCACCTGTTGCTAGTAAACCATTTCGTTATGATTTTTTATCTAATATTTTTAAGTCTTTGTGTAAAATCTGGAGATCGATCATTCTTTTACTGTTCCGTATCGTCCTCAGTCTAATATGGCTGAACGTGTAAATCGTACATTAATTCAAATGATTTCTTCTTATGTTGGTTCGCATCATGCAAATTGGGACCAGTTTCTTCAGCATTTTGCGTACGCACTTCGTACAGCAGTTCACGAGTCGACAGGGAAAACGCCGGCTGAATTTTTTTTGGGTAGAAAAGTCATTACTTCATTCCAAAGGCTAGTTATGGTGTCGGATGCGGAAACTCAGTTTATGTGCCAGGATATTGAGAGGTTGGTTAAGGAGGCTCAAGTTCAGATGGGAAAAGCGCAGGAGAAGCAAGCACAGTATTATAATATGCGTAGAAGGGAGTTAGAAGTGAAAATTGGAGATTTTGTGTTAGTAGAAAAGCATTGGTTAAGTTCAAGTCTTCAAAAGAGAGTAGCTAAGTTTGGGCCGAAGTTTGTAGGTCCGTTTGAGGTTTTGGAAGTTCGGAATAATAATTTGATTGTTAATGTCAATGGTGAAAGAATGACAGTTAATTTGGATCAGGTTAGAGTTTATAAGTTTAGAGAAAATGGTAGTGAAGGTTCTCATGTGTCGAGCGGTGTTTCGCAATATTCCCGATCCAATGAGTGTCCCGAGTCCAGCACTTCTTCATCTAATTCTTTTCATCAGTATGCAAATAGAAAATCTAGTCAAACAGCTCCAAAAACTGTTATTGAAAGTAGAAAGTCTATCAATCCGAGAGCAAAGTATGATAATAGAAATAAAAGAGCAGTGTCAAATACATCAGACTCAGTATGCCATAAAAGGAAAAAAATCATAAACTGTCCCGTTCCTCCACTTATTGGACAGCAGCCTCAAAAACATAAATTATCTAATAGTTCAACATCTTCAGTAATTAATCCTCGGAAAAAATTTCATATGGACACTCGTCAAACTGTTAAAAGAACTTTAAAATCGGAATTTTTGCCCAATAAGAAACAGCATAGATCCGGAAAGAAACGTGACCTAGGATCTTCAGTAACTTCGAGTGCGTCTAGAGACTGTTTTGTATTTTTTGGCATTTTTGGAATTTTTTGACGGACTCACGATTAGTGCTTAATTGTGTTTAAAATTTGTTTGCAAAATTGTTAGTTTTATGTATATTTAAAATTTTCGTCTTAACTGCTTTTAAAAATTCTGGATCTATTGTTAAATTGATATGTTAATTGTTAAAACGTTATTATATTGTTATACTGTTCATGTGTTATAAAATGTATGTTAATGTATTTTTAATTTTCAGGAAAGGTACAGATAGTAATTTGGGTTATTTTGTACACGCGCCGCGAGTCAGGCATGCACGTGTTTTGCGGTCAAGAAGTCCTTGACACGCGTTTCTATATTTTATACTAACATTTAATGAATTAACTTTCTTCTTACCGTTCGTGGTTTATGTGTTACGTTTGTACTTTAGTTGGGAATGGTTACCGCAAGTTGCGAAGTTTTATGTTGCATTTGAATATGAAATTGTATTGTATGAAAATTGAATGTTAATGTGATTTTCTTGCAGGGAAGTATACCTGTGTTAAATATTGATATTGTTATTTTTCTTTTAGTTTATCCAGATGAGGAGTATGATGACGTCATTTTGTAAATTTGATATTTTTGATTATTGCATAAGCACAGCTATGTGACGCTGTACGTATGTGCCCCAAATATTGTGAAAGTGGAGCTAGTTCTGAAGAAGTTTTTGGAGTTAGTTCATTGGCTAATGGGTATGTAGGTATTACGTAATAGCAGAGTTATGGTAGTACGAAGTAAATTTAATTTTAGATGAGTTCGGAATTTTGTTGAGGAAAATTTTTGCGCATTGGGTTTTTTGGACTTGGTGCAAATTCTAGTGTTAGGAAAGTTTTATGGAGAAATTTTTGGTAAAGTCACAGTTGTATTTCAGTACTGGGGAAAATTTCGTAAGTTTAGTGTTTTGATAAATTTTAGCACTCCCAGTGGAGTGGGTTGTTTTGTAAGAGGAAATAATTAGTTTTGAAAGTTTTACGGAGGCTATTTTTAAGATATAAGAATGATTGGATTGAATATGTGAATATTTGAGGCAAACTGAGGTTTTTCTTGTGATGGGTTAAAGTGTAATATTTATAAAGTTATGTTTCGGTTCCAAATTTCACCCATCACTGTGTTTTTTGTACGGTTTGAAATTTATAACAAGAAAAAGTCCTGGGCATGCATTTGGCCCAGCTCTTTTTCTCTGTGGAATCCGAGGGGGGGTGTGAGGGAGTGACCTTTGTAAAGGCACTTTAGTATTTCTGAGATCGTGACGTCAAAAATTTAACATGTGTAAGCGTAAAAGCGACATCTATCCTCTCTTTTACTTTAACTTTCTAGAGTGTGTGTGTGTCTTTCGGATTCTGCAGTTAGCTCGCGGTTAGTAGTAATATGTGAATTTGAAGTATCTCAGTTTGCAGCATATAAAAGCTTGGAATTTGAGTGTGTGTGGTGTGTCTCTGGCGATAGCCAGCAGAGCATTAGCCAGCTAGCAGTGGTGTCTCTGACGATAGCCAGCAGCGTGTTCTAGCGATATTAGTCAGCGAAGTGTGTTTCCCGCCGGTATCTAGCAGATTGAAAGTAGCATCGAGCCTCCAGTGAGTTGTGAAGGAGTTTTGGTATTCGAATAGAGAAGTGGGCCGGTGGTAAGAAATTTAATAGTAATTGCATTTGATTATCTCAAGTGAATAAAGGATATCTACAGTCACGGGCTGTCTAACTAGATTTTATTTAGCAGTTTAGCTGAAAGATAGTGAGAGGTAATCAGAGTTGCCCCGATTGAGCTAGTTTCCGGAGCTGTGAGTATGAGTTCAATCTTTTAGTAGTATTCTCAGTCGTGAAAATTAAGACTTGCTCCACTTCCCTTAAGCCTTTATCGTTTTTAATAAACTGTGTTTTTATCTTAATTTCTGAATATGTCTGCATTTAACTCCCAGCACGAGCACCCAACCGTTACATAGTATTAAAAATAACAAAATCGGTTTTTGGTATCGGATCCTCCTTAATCTAACCATTTCAAGAATAACAATAATGCTGTCTCATACAAAGAGGGAAAAATAAACCTCTTTCGGATGTAGTTCCGCCATTCTAAGGAATCAACGCCAAGGAATGGCGTTATTACCCCAATATAATTATTGTGGAGTACAATTTAAACTACAAACATTCTGTCGAACATTTCCAAAATCTTCTACAACATTTTGAATGTACATGAAATACATTGCAAATTCATATAATAAACAAAGTATTTCCTGGTAAATATATAGTCTCCACATCACAGAACGTACCTCGTAAATTTTAAATCAAGTGTTAATTTTAGTTGCTTCAAAAAAACGACAAGGGATGAATAACAACTGGAACAAATTAACTTTAACCTTTTTTTTGTGCTTTATGTGGCTCAGATCCTTTCTGCGCAGAGCCCGTATGTGCTATTTCCCGGATTATTTCATATTTATGCGTAATATTAGCCCTTGGCATTATTACCCAACCTGGCGTTATTACACCAGACCACCTCACTAGAACTTGAGAGAAACATTTCTCTTGTTTTTTTAGAAGGAATGCAGATATACAAGTACATGTTTAAAGTTGATTTGTGCTAAACTATTTTTTTCTGTATTAAGAGGTGTGAGATGTTTCGTTTGCCAGATAAATATATGAGTAACATAATATATTCCTTTTTATTATATTTTCTATTAACATCAATTTAAAATATTTGTTTCAACTCTCAACTGAGTAATGAGTTGGAGTGTCTTAATTTATTTTGTTGAGAATTAGCATTCATATATATCGGAATTAGAAAATAATTCAAACTGTAAAATTAGTTTGCATCTAACGCAATCTCCGTGTCAAATAAATTTTCTCGCTCTACAGTAATAACAATAATAATAATAATAGTAATGCAAATAAAAATAATTAATCAGTTGTGCCAATCTTAATTTTTTAAACTTCCAAATACATGTTAATACTTCAAAATTCGTTGTCGCAGAGCAAAATTTCAATGACAATATATGCATGCGATAAGCATCTAATGTTATAGGTACGTGCATACATTTCGAAAAGAGTCATTAGCATCACTTTTCTGAAATATATCATTGAATTTCGGCACTAACCCTACTATATATTTACAATCAATATGTCCAACCCAAAAGGCATTAAAATTGATAATAGTCGTGTTGTATACACCAAACAAGGATCTATTTATGTGAAAGTGCAACAAAATATAAGGTTTTAATGAATTCCGTCAATTGATTATTTAAATAAAGCTATCTAGAAAGCTTTGAAAAATGCATCTTAGTAGTGTCACCAGTCGTATTATTTTCACAAATACCCAATTAACACTAACTAGTGTCAAGTTCTAACAAAATCTCAGGTCGTGAGTCGCAAAACGACTTGTAAGTCGTTTACGAGTACTTAAATCCTCTCAATAATATTTCCACTCATCAGGACCATTTAAGTTTCATTTCTGTTCATCAAAGAAAATTAATTAAATTTATTTAAGAAAAGAAAATGAGATTTTATTAAACCATCACTTAGATGGCGGATTCATTGCAATATGGGGCTGCTTTTCTTTCAATGACATGGTGTCATTTATATATCTTTCAGGAAATTTTTAATTCAAAGACAAGTGTACAAACTCTTTTTGATCATCTTTCATTTTCTGCAACACTTCTGACTGGAAAAAAACAGAAATAACAGGGAGATAATGCATCTATCCACACAAGTCGTGAGAAAATAAAACTTCAGTTATATAAGAAAAATATTGAATTTCTGTAAAGATTCGCTCAGAAATCCTGATTTTAATCCACTCGATAATTTATATAAATGGAAAGCATTTCCTTCAGCATCAGAACTCAGATCTACAACTGAAGCTGAATTGTACAAAAAAAAAAAAAAAAAAAAAAAAAATCCCCATCTGTGTCAAAAATTAATGATATCCAGGAATGATGGAATATTTGCAATTATTGAACTCATGTGTGAGTGCATAATACATTAAATATTTGGTTTTATTGAACTTTATTTTTGAATACTATATTGAAATAATTTTGGTGTCCTTATAGCTTGTACACTAGGAAAAATAGTGGGTTTTTTTTCTACAATTACTTTATTTTCTTAATAAAATACTCACGATTGAAATTTACGTTTTTATTAGCTTTTTAGATTGATGATACATATTATAAAGAAAAAAGTTTAATTTGTTTTGAAATTTATAAAAAAATATTTTTTTTACTGTCTTTTTAGATTTTACACGCACTATGCATGACTACTGTAAGGGCCTATTGAGTTCAACTACATCAAGCAAATAACTTCCCCTTTGCGTCCAATATTTACGTATGTTCCGCTGTATATAATTACTGTTATCCCATATGTTATTTTATGTATAATAAGAAAGATTAATACTTTTTTTATAACTTCAACTTCTCATGTTAAAACTGAAACGTGTCCACACTGTAAAAAAAAAAAAAAATGTAAATTTACGGGCATTTACCGTAATATTTGACGGTAGTTGTCCGTTTTTGAAGTTTAACGGTACACTTCCGTAAATTTACGTTGCGGAAGCATAAATTCGGTGTACTAATATGTTTTTACGGGCAAAGCCCGTTTTTTTATGCAGGATGTTCAAATCTGCTGCCTAGCCATTTTTTTTACGGACAAATACCTTTAAATAAAAGTCTTTCTATGACGTCATAACAGAACGTTTTATTTTGTTTGTTGAAAATATTATTATTATTAATTATTTAAATTATTGTCTGGTTTAAATTATCGCATCTAGATTAAATTATCGCATAAAATTATCGTCTGGTTTTAATATGCTATTGTTTTGGTAAATTTATAGAAAAATATTAGTCGGTGGTGGCACTCCAGAATTTTTTTTATCTCATAATATGTAAATACTTCCTGAAAAGTGCAGTATAACAGCGACACCGGTTATGTGATTTACACCAAAATCTAATCATTAACAACTTACGTGAACTCCTAACTGCATCTGAAGTTTGCTGAAAATCCGTGCATTAGTTTCTGAGATAGCGCTATTACTGAATCTGAAATAAGTTCTGCATAATAGTGCCACTTGCAGAGTGATATACACAAAAAACTAATCAGAACTAATTTTAATGAGGGGTTAAACTGAATCTGAAGTTTGATGAAAATTCATGTATTAGTTCTTGCGATATAACTATTGCGAAATCGTGAAAAATTCATCATCCCAGGTAAGCATGGTAGCACAGCAGTATCGGCTCGATATTGCCCAATATCGGACAACTTTGGCGTGCATCGGCAAAGACAGGTTACCTTTTACCAGGGATGTAGTGGAGGGTATACGGGGGGGTATACGCCGTATACCCTCTAAACTTTTTTAAGGAACACCATATACTCTCTGCTTCTCAAGAAAACTATAGTATATACATTTTAGGGCATACCCTCTATTTTGAGCGTATACTCTCTGGATTTTTTACCACTACACCGCTGCCTTTTACCGACATTAGCCAATATTGATCGATGTTCGGCGATATTGGATCTAAAATATAAAAACTTGTGGAATTTTCAATATTTAAATTTTTAATTTATGTATTGTACACTTTTGGAAAAATGGAAGGTAGGAATCAATTTTTATAACATCTTAAATTCTTTAAATTTACGTAGAAAAAGTCTATTTCTCAATATCGGTCTATATCGGCCATCGATCATGACCAATATCAGCCAATCTTGGCCTCTATTGGCAAAGACCGATTTTATTTTACCGATGCTGGTCAATATTGGTCGATGTTGACCAATGCTGGATCTGAAATATTGAAACTTATGGAAACTTAAGTATTTATTTTTTTTTAATTATATATTATACTTTTTTGGGAACAGGTCTTTTTTATTGCATGGACAAATCGGGACTTTGCCTATGAGCCTTGGACTTCAAGGGGCCCGCTCCATATATTAATTTCCAAAATATTTATCATTTCCCCCAATTCAAACTCTGAAAATTTTCAAATACAAAATACAAATTTAAATTAAAAAAAAAATTGCCTAACTTTCTGAAAAACAAATTTCATTTTGAACTCACAGAGCTCAATGCTTTCGCAAAGCTAATTTTGACCACTATTAAAAAAGAAATAATATTTTTATTGTAATAGATCGTATTAACAATGAATTTAAATCATATCAAAATTTTAGTGATTGAAAATAATCAATATGTGTAGTACAACTTAAAAAGATGCTAAAGAAAGTAACTTGGTAAACTCTCCTGAAGTTATTAAATTCATCTTAAAGTAATATAACAAGTTCCTAAAGTTATATAAAAGAACCTTGTTCTATACTAAGAAAAAAAAAAGAGTATTTTTATTAATTAAAATACTTAATTTAGAATTGTCCCAGCTAAGAGTTTTCTTCGATTTGAAATTCAAGGTGCGGGTTTCTGTCCAATCGGGCAGACAAATATTCAACCAATCAGAGACAAGCATCCTTTTCAACATTTCAACGCTACCGCTTACCAAAACAAAACCCAAAAACATGGCGGTCTATCGTCTGTTAAGCACCTGTCTTACGTTAATCCTCATTTAAAACAGGTAAGCGCTTTTATAATTTATATTCTAAATTGATTTTGAAGTATTGCTTTCTGTTTAAGTTATTTATATTCTTGTGTAGCATGTATTTTCTGTTCGAATTGTGTTTTAGAAAAGTCATCGCCAATGTAAATAACAAACGTTTGAAGTATATTATTTAAATGTGTATCATCATTTTCATACATTAAATTCGATCAGTTGATACATCCAACTAGTTTTTTTACAACAAACAGTTTTTCATCTATCTTTGATTATAAACCATCTGTTTTTGATTTCAAATTATTATTTATTAAGGATGCAACAATTGATCTCTCTTCCAGTATAGCACAAAATTAACATTCGCCATTTGCCATAGACAGTGCCCGAAATGGATTTCCCCCTACTTCTATCACTTTTCAAAAATTTGTTGTTAATTTCAGATAGGTATGTACTGAATATTCGATATTCGGCCTACTCGGCCTTGTTACTGAATATTCGGTTAGGCCGAATATCAAAGTATTCGGCCGAATCCAATACTTAATAAAGTCTTTTAAAACACGCATTTTAAAGAACTTTTCCCAATTTCTACTTTTAACTGTCAATTTATTAATATATTTAAAATAATTAGAAATAAAATCATATTTAAATAATATAGAATGTTTTTACATTATTTATTTGCTGTTTGTAAAGTTTAACTTAAGAAAATTAACCATGAGAAGGATTAAAATTATGATTTATTAGGATTCTTCCTAGGAATAAATGATGCGAGTGCAGATGCAAGTTCCTAAGTTCTATTTAGTAAATAATCTGTTTCTTGCTTTTCCCAAAAGTCCTTAAACAAGAAAGGAAAACTTTTGAGATTAGTAATAGCTATCAAAGCAGACAATTTTTTGTTTATGAAACCATAATTGTAATCAACTTATTGAATCATAAATGCATTGTATTTCATCTCATTCTAGGTCAAACTTGTGTTTTCGTTTGTTGTATTTACAATAAATAAGATATATTTTCAACTCACATGCTTTGATTTCTGTAAAATATGATATGATGGGAAGGATGGAAAATGCCACTATTCATAAGAAAAAAACTATGATCTAGACATTCCTTTATTCAGAATTAAGTTTAAAGTATTTACAGTGGCGGTCAAAAGTTTCAGACCAGCAAAAAAATTTCAGTTAATTTGTAAATACACCCATATGAAGAGGAATCTCAAAGCGATACTTATACATTATATTGACATATTAGTTAAGAACTTACTTATAGAAAAATGTGTAAGTATCAATAAATTTTATTGACAAAATTAAATATAAAAGAAAACGCATGTTCTCAAAAGCTTCCAGCCACTTATCATTCTTTAGTTTTTTTCTATCCATAAAGTGTTTTTTGGTTGTGTTTATGAATGAATCAACCTGTATAGCATAGTTTGAATTCAAATTTGAAAAGTTCAACAATTACCTATTATTTATAAATGAGTGATTAGTTTGTCGCTAAAAGGACAATCTTCTCGAGATATTGCGGCTAAGTTATCGATCGCTAAAATCGACAGTAAACATTATTTACAAAATTAAATAAAGATGGTTATGGCTTTCAGAGGTCCGTGAGACCCCGGAAAATTGCTATTCCTGAGGACAGAATTATCAGGAGAAAAACCCTTGATAATCTGCATGAAAATTCCGTTGCAATATACTGCGATTTACGGAATGAAAATATTGCTGGAATAAGTTTGTCTACCATGTTATGATGCTGGTGTGATACAGAACTTTATGGAATAGTCGGTGTTAAAAATTTTTCAGAGGTAAAAAAAATGCCGACATACCCTACTTTCATTTTCCAAGGAACACAAAGTCTGGTTAAGTGAAAACAAGAAAAAAGTTCTATTTTTCCATCAATCGAATTCAAAACAGTTTTGGAAGTGATGGCAGACACAACGTCCGATGACCTAACAGCAAAAGATATGATTCAACCTATGTTATTCCTGCAATGAAGCATGGCGGAGGACACGTTATGCCGTGGGGAGTATTTTCTTCAATAAGTGACTGTCCGTTATTTGAAATCCACAGCCAGGTGAATTATACAATGTATAAGGATATCTTGCAAGACTATTTTCTGCCTTATTAAAGAAAAAATTTGGTCGCATCTATTTTTCTTAACATGATAACGATGTAAATAATGTTTGCAAACCTCGATAAGCCATGGTTTTCACACAAAAAATTTTGTTTTTGAAACGATCAGCCCAAGCGCCCAGCATGAATCCAATAGAAAATCTTTGAAAAGAAGTTGACAAAAGTCTGCGGAGCTATAAATATTCCAACTCAGCCGAAATTTCGCCAAAATTGCAAGAAATGTGGGAAAAACGTACCATAGACGATCTTTAATTGCTGATTGTATGAATGTCATGTTGCTGCGCCGCAGTACTTATTGCTAAAGCTAATAAAATAGTAATATGATAAAATACTAATCGTAAATGTTGTTGATCACTGTAATTTTCTATTACAATACCATTTTTTTACAAACTTGTGAAGGTGGCTGGAAACTTTTGAGAACATGCATTTTCCTTTATACTTAATTTTGTCAGTTAAATTTATTGATATTTACATGTTCTTCTGTAAGTAAGTTCCTAACTATTATGTCAATAAAATGTATAAATATCACTTTGAGATTTCTCTTCATATGGGTATATTTACAAATTAACTAAAAAATTTTTGCTGGCCGGAAACTTTTAACCGCCACTGTATACTTTATATTGAAAAAAAATCTGCCTTGAGTTATTTAAAAAGAACAAATATGAGACTGTACAGTTTTTCTTCAACTATTTTTTCATTATTTCTCTTTGATTTCAAAATGGTTGTTTCAATTCGTAGAAGAAATGAAATTTAAAATTTTACTAATTGAAAAAGTCTCATAATTATGCTTCTTAATTAAAAAAAGGCAGATTTTTTTCAATGAATGTTCTTATAAAAAACTCTTGTTTATCAATATGTAAGTTTCTAAACATTATGTAAAATTGTTTTAAAAAGTAACATTTTAATACCTTTAAACTTTGAAATATAAAAAGTACAGTTGAGTCTCTGTATAACGAAACTCCATACATCGAATTTCTCTATATAACGAATTTTTAGTCGGAACATTTCCCTTTTTCGCATGATTGCATTAAAAACAGTTTGTATATAGCGAAATATCTATCTCCATATAACGGATTTTTTCATAAATTGGTCTTAATTTATTCAGTTTTAAAAAGCTTAGAAATCATATGGTATCAATTTTCCATCACTTATTTTTAATTTATCGTCAGTGCTGAGTTTTTTTTATATTACTTCTCTCCTTGTTCTTTAAATCCAACGAATTCATCCCACCTCCCACAAACCTTTCCACACCCTTCTCAAAACAGTCAATTGGATTGATACACACATAAGACAGGAATCAATGAGAAGCACATAAGAGATTTCTTCAAATGGAGGAAATGTTAACGACAATTTTTCATTCCTCGCTAAAAGTTTTTTGAGAGCGTAACAATTTTAAAATCAAAACAACAAAAAATTACAGATATCTTCGTCTGAAATTAATGCAAGTCTTCCTCATTTGATTTTCATTAAGCTTTCAAATAAATGTCTGTTCTCTTTTTTGAAACAACTTAAATAATTAAGAAATAAAGTGTTAGGTTAATATTTACTTTTAAATATTTCAAATACTTAATTCAAAAGATTAATTTCTCTATACAACGAATTTTTTCTGGAACAGTGGATTTCGTTATATAGAGACTCGACTGTATTTGGAAAGCCAAATATTCGGTATTCGGCCGAACAGTTACTATTCGGCTGGCCTAATATTCGGTATTCGACCAAAATCACTATTCGGTGCATCCCTAACTTCAGGTTTTTATTTATTTTTTTCAGAATCACCAGTGGTGTACAATCCTATTGAATGGTAAGTAACAGAAATAGTAAATAACATTGTTATTAGCTAGAAAAAACACAATTTTGTATGAAGCATTCGTAACTTTGGTACTTGCCAGCAGTTGAAAAAAATAGCGAGTGAGAAAAATTAGTGTTCTGGCCGATGACCATTGGCAAAAAATGTTAATTTTGACCTATATCTTCCACACACAAAAAAAGCACAAGTATCCTATACCTAAATTTAGTTTTGATGCTGTCCATGTAGCGAATTGATTATTATCTTTATTGCATACTGTCTGGCCCATAGGACAGTGCCTGTATCTTGATTAAATTAGTGTAATTTTACATTTTAAAAAGAAAATTCTTCAAAAACAAACCTATGATTGATGACCTCACGGACTTTGGTAGTGTATTTCCTTGTGTTCGCTCAAACATTGTTTAGGCCTCGATAGAATTTGCATGTTTTCAAATTTTATTAAAGAAATCTTTCAAAAGGAACTTTATTTTTATAGTTATTATATTAATAGTAAATAGAAATTAGCTTTTTATTTTTAACAATTTCAGTTTTAAGCATTTACCTTCATTTTTTCTTGCTCAATATGATAATTAGTCCCCTTGTCCCCCCCCCCCTTTTATTAAAAATATGTGAAAAAGTTGTATATAAACTTACTTTTTTGATATAAAATTTGTTTGATATTTTCATTTTATATTAAGTATTTTATTTTCAGTAAATGGTGTTGGTAGCAAAAAATAATTGGTTTGTGTAAGTAAGAAATTTATGATGCTAAGCTTGAAATTCTTCAAAGTTGGTTTTATGAATTTTTTATTGTGCTTTTCACTATGATAAATGAGTAATTAAATTCGACACAAAAATCATTAAAGGTCAGGTGGAATGAAATCGTTATAAAAACAGCACATAGTGTGTTCAAGATTATGAGGAAATATTGTTAATTGGCAATACTGTCTTTAAGTTTCATAGCTGGCTTTACAGCCTACTAGCTGTAAAAAGAGCAATTGAAATCTAGGAATATTTGTAGTTGTTTATATGTTGTGTTGAAAAAGAAAGAAAAAAAAAAGAATACCAATTATCACATGTATGATTCTATTGTATCTTTTTTTAAAAGTTAAATTTATTCTTAATTTTCATTTTCCTTCGTCGGTTTATTGTTGTATTATTTACCCATTTAAGTTCACTTACCCAGTCAAAATACCCAATTCAGTTGTTAAGGATATATCAGCAGTTTTTACATTTTTATATATAACAGATATAGCAAGGATTTTTTTCTAGATTTAAAGATATTCCTTGACATAATTCAAGAGATTATGTTTTGTTTTATTAAAAGTGCTAAAAAAAGAGCATAAATGGCTGGTGTCAAAAAATGTGAATTTTATGAACGAAGGAGAGAGAAGGAGCCAATTAACCCATTAACCGCCAAAGCTCCCATTGCGGGAACATCTATTTTTTATTTTTTTTCTAAAAATATTTTAAAGCTATTTGAAAAAAATACATTTTATAGAAAAGTCAAAAGCATAGAGTCTAAAATATATTTTTTTCAAAATAATATTTTTAATTTTTCTATTTTTTGCAGATTTTTGAAAAAAGAGATTTTTCGGTTTTCCGACAATCTCCAGTAAAATTACTAAAAAAGAAAAAAAAATAATCTCATTTTTTTCAAGTACAACCACGTTTTAAAGTCAACATTCCAAATAACAACATATTTCAAATTCGGAGTAAATAGCTGCATTTAAAGCAACAATAGAAAGGTTTTCATGGAATGTTCCCACAGCGGGAGCGTTGGCCAGAACCGGTAGCATTCCCTACCCCTATGTTTGAGAGCGCGCTTTCATAAAGAAAGGTGAAGTGGACGAGAGTTTTATCGAACATTATTATTCCATGAAACTATAGTCGAGATTGTTCGTGTTTGGTTCTTTAAATTAAATTCCTCTTGGCATTTTTTCTATTTATTAGCACGTCACAAACATATAAAAAACAAACACTAACATTAATATATTTACATAACAAAAGATATGTTGTTTTTCGGGAAGTATAACATTATCCCTGTCATCATGAAAACAGGTATCCACTTTTCGTATTCTAAACATTACATCACCGCTCTTCATCCGGGTGACAGCAGGTTGATGGTATAAATCATTTTATTGTTAGTGCGGATAAACAATCCCGATGTAAATTATGTAAAAAAAAAAAAATACTCGAATGAAGTGTGAAAAATGCAATGTAATGCTGCATCAAAGTTGTTCCCTGTATTTTCATAGAAAATTGTAAAAGAAAATAATTAAAAAGGTAAGCTTTTCTATTTAAAATTTATTTGTTAAAATTATTTGTTCCTTGAAATTTCAAAATCCAAAAGAAATATTGATTTTTTAATTCAGTATGAAATTATTTATACCTGCATATTCAATAAATTAATTGTTTTAAGTCATATTTATGGCATGCAAAAAAGTAATTCATTGCTTTGTAAAAATTTTAAGGGCACAACTTCTTATTATTATTTTATAATTAGCAGAAAAATAAACCGTACCTGACTTCTGCCTGGGGAAAATTTTCCTCCTATTACACGCCAACGCTCCCGCTCCGGGAACATGCTTTATTTAATAAACGGTTACAGTTTTCGAAAAAAATTCAACTGCTCTATAATAGAGACATCCAATGTATATTAAAAAATTCAAAAAGTTATAATTTATTAACGTTGTTTATATAGCGGCGTTTAATGGGTTAACAAGATTTTTTTTATCTACGTTATTTTAAATTTTTCCGCTCCTGATCAATAAGATTTGTGATTTTTACCTTGCCGATTGACGAAATTCGATATTTTTACAAAGCGATCGATAAAATTCGGGATTTTTACAAAGTTGGTCGATGAAATTTGCTATTTTCCTTCGTATTATCTGCAAAATTCATGATTTTTCTGTGCATGATCGACAAGATTTGTAATTTTTCTGCACCTGATCGACAAAATTTCCAATTTCAATGTGCCTGATCGAAGAAATTTGCGTTTTTCTGAAGCCAATCTACGAAATTCGCGTTTTTATAAAGCCAATCAATAAAATTCGAGATTTTTACAAAGTCGATTGATAAAATTCGCTGTTTTCTTTTGCACATTTGACGAAATTCACGATATTTCAGCGCTTGATAGGCAAAATTCATGATTTTTACAAAGCCGATCAACGAAATTCATGATTTTTCCACGCCTGATCTATGAAATTTGCAATTTTTACAAAGGCGATAGACAAAATTCACGATGTTCATAAGCCGATCGACAAAATTCACGATTTTTGCAAAGCTGATAGACAAAATTCACAATTTTCCTTCGCATGATCGACGAAATTGGCGATTCATCCGAACCTGATTGACGAAATACGTGATTTTAATGTGACTGGATAACAAAACTCGCAATTTTTCTGCACCTGATCGACCAAATTTCGTGATTTTTCCGCACCTAATCAACGATATTCACGATTTTCTGATTCGGATCGGCAAAATTCATGGTTTTTACGAAGCCAATCAATCAAATTTGCGATTTTTACAAAGCCTATCGGCGAAATTCGTGATCTTTGCAAAGCCAATTGCGAAATTACTCCGCATGACTGATGAAATTCTCGATTTTATTCAAGTCTGATCGATGTAGTTAGCAATTTTTCCGCGTGTGACCAACAAAATTTGCAAAATTCCCATCTCTGTCCAAAGAAATTTGCTATTATTCGAAATGCGATTAACAAAACTCGCAATTGTTCGGTCTTCAATTGATGAAAGTGCGCTTTTTTCGCTGTAAATTGACAAAATACACATTTTTCTTCGACCGAGTATCAATATTCGAGATTTTTGTATTAACATTGACGAAATCTGCATTTTTTTATGCGCCAAGATAAAACTCGCGATTTTTTTTCTCTTGATAAACTGACAAAAACACTATTTTTCCGCAGCTGATCAACGAAATTTGCAATATTTCAATGCGTCATCACTTAATTCGTGATTTTCCTGAGTCTTATCAGCGAAATTTGCTTTTTTTTGGTCTCTGATCGACAAAGTTTGCGATTTTTTGTGCCTTATCGATGAAATTCGCTTTTTTTTTTCATGCGATAAACCAAGAAAATATGCTATTTTTCCATTCAATGATAATTTGCAATTTTTTCGAGGAACAACAACATTTATGATTTTTTTCTTGCTTGATCAACGAAATGTGTGAGTTTTCGCGTCCATCCGACAAGATCCGCGATTTTTCCATGCCTGATCGAGAAAACTCGCGATTTTTTCGTGCCCAATCGAGAAAATTTGCTACTTTTTTCCCCCCGAGTCTCATGAGCAAAATTCGCGATTTTCCCCTCTCTGGTGAGCTGACGATTTTTCCAATCCTCATCGATAAAATTTGCCTTTTTTCGCATTTGATCAATGGAATTCGTGATTTTTCCGTGCCGATAAACGAAATTTGTGGTTCTTAAATGACGAAATTTTATATTTTCCCGCAGTAAATTGACAAAATTTAGGATTTTTTTTTGTGTGATGTATGTAGTGTTCATTCTAGGCCATTTTTGAAGTTTGCAGCACCCTGCCCTTTTCCAAATTTACAAAATGCACCCTGCCCTTTTTAAAAGTAATAAACTGCACCACTGGTTTTACTCGGAGATTTTAAAAAAATAATTTTTTTATTCCGTAGTATTTCAAAACTTGTGTGCCCCAAAATGATAGAATTCTTTTATTTCTTTAAGACAGGGATGCACAAACTTTTTACCAGAAAATCGGTTGACACCAGAATATTTGAAAAGTGTAGTTTATTTTCTTCAATAGCAAAGTTTCTGTCATTACTATAAGGAAAATTATTCTGCATAAAAATAGTGGTATAATTGTGGCCCGCGGGCCAAAGGTTGTGCACCCCTGCTTTAAGAAAAAGAACATGAAACTATTCAATTATGTTTTAATTTTATATCATAAAATTATTCGAAATTAATGTTACTTGATTTATAATATTTAAAAATTATGCATTTTCTCGCTTCCTTTTTTTCCCCTTCTAAAAGCAATAATAATTTTTTTCTTGCAAAAGTGCCCTCTTCTGCTGCAGTAGTGCCCTTTTTCGTGAATAGCACCATGCCCTTTTTATTTCTAGAGTGAACACTAATGTATGTACAAAAATTGCAATTTTTTCCAGCTGTAAATTGACGAAATTTGCTGGCCACATATTAACACATCGCGGGCCACTTTTGGCCCGCGGGCCACAGGTTGTGCATCCCTAGTTTACAGATATTTTATATTAAATTTGAATTAATTTATTTGTGATACACTTATATATATTTTCTATTAAAAAATGTACATTTCTACTAAATTTTATCAAATAAATGAGTCTTTATAACTGTTGATGCATCTGTGAAGGCATTATGTCTGAAATTGAAATTATAAATATTCATAAGAATACATTAAGTTAGACTGTAAAGTTGTGGTTTGGAATTCATTGTTCCATAGCTCTACATATACCAAACATTTTAAAGATTATATGAAACAATAACTAAATGTTACACATAAAAATGGAATTTTCCTTACATATTTCTATTTACTTTTGAAATTGACAATAGCTTATGTGTATTTAATAATTGAAATTATCTTGTAATAAAACTTGTTGAATTAAAATTTTGAAAAGCTCATTGTTATTTTAAAGAATGCATACTCTTACATAAACTAATGCAAAGTTATTCATAATGCTGTTTTATTCAAAAGAATTGCTCTTTTTATTAAATGACTTTATATGTGGCTTCAAATAAACATTTATGAGCAATAAAAAAAAGACTTGTATATTAATATCCTTTAAAATTAGTTAAGTAATAAATTATGATACTAACAATGCAACTATTGTCCTTTTTAATTATATAAAGCAGTAATAAAGAAAAAACTGTGTGTGTGGGGGGGGGGAGGGGAGGATAAAATCAGTGTAAACTAGAGAAAGCATTTTGTATGGTCTTTTAAAAGTTAACTGATATATTTATAATTTTGACTGCAAATCAATACGTATTATTCCAATATTAACGTGTTCAGTTTTGAGAAATTGGGTTATATTGAATTCTACCTCAATTAAGTCTTTAAAACTAACTAAAAAAACACCAATTTTGTCCAATAAAAGCTGGTTAAAACAAATAAAAGCCACCGGCATGGCTTTTTTGCAATCCTGGTTATAATTGGTTCAAACGGCTATTGCCAAAAGTTTTAATACTTTAACAATTAGACAATTGTTGTTCTATAAAATAATTTGTTACATCTTAAAATGCATTAACTTTACACACTTTAACATACTCAGTTATTTCATGAAATAATTAGGTATTTTATGAAGTAGCATAATCGCTTTAATGGTAACTAATACATATTTGTAAACACCCTGTATAATACTGCATTTTTTTACAGATGAACCAAGTAAGCCTGGCCGACTACAAGCTACTGATTAAAAGGTTACAAATTACTGATTTCAAATGGACAGCTCCAGAATATGATGGAGGCACTTCTATCACTGGTAGTGTCATCGAGAAGAGAAAGAAATGGAGGCATAAAGTGTGTGTATCAAAAGTAAAATCTCAGTTTTAAATTTTTAAACGAATAACTTTATTTATTTGTTTTAATTTTAATGTTCTAACATATACTATAAATAATAAGTATTTTTGATTTAAAAAAAAAAGAATTCTAAAATTGAGAAATGTTAATGATTTGTCAATTTAACTCTAGTGACCACGTGGGTCATTTGTGAACAGAATAGTTGAGGCAGATATGAACAGTTCATAAGTGTCTCAATAATCATTCTGTGATTCTGTTTCTTTCAGTTCACTTCACGTGAAATAATGTCATATCTAATATTGTCTCCCCCCCCCTTCCTCTTTCAAAAGTAAAACAAGTTAAATTTGGGTGTGTGCTTGTAATTGAGTTTATTTTTTTTTAAATCATTATAAAATCCTTTATCATTATTTTAGAATAGAAGGGAAATACAAAGATATTCGAAGAATACAAGTATACCCTTACAAGGTATATATATATCCCAGGGTTGCCAGCTCTTCGCCAGGCCAAAAAAAGCCGGCCGGCTTTTTTTGGTTTTATCCACTTAGAAAAAGCTGGCTAAAATTGAAAAAAGCCGGCTTTTATTTTTAAAGTGTTAATTTGTATTGAATCCATATTAAATTTGGATTGATTTATTTTTAATACATTTTTAATAATTTACTACTAAAAAAGTTATAAATTTCTATTTAATTTTTCAAATAAATAAGTCTTTATAACTGCTAGGAGTCAACTGTGAAGGCATAATGTCTGAAAAATATAAATCTTGGAAAAAAGAAAATATACTCAAAAAATGTGTTTTACACTTCTACATTTCATAGTTCTACTTATATTAAACATTCTTAAGAATTATATTTAATGGAATTATGACAAAATTAGTGTTCCCAATAGATATAAAAAGGGCATGGTGCTATTCACTAAAAAGGGCACTTTTGCAAGAAAAAAAAATTGTTATTGCCTTTAGAAAGGGAAAAAAGAAAGCAGCAAAATACATAATTTTTAAATATGATAAATCAAGTAACATTAATTTCGAATGATTTTATGATATAAAAATTAGAAATACAATTAAATTATAACATGATTGAATAGTTTCATGTTCTTTTTCTTAAAGAAATGAAAAAATTCTATCATTTTTGGGCACACAAACTTAGAAATACTACAGAATAAAAAAAAAATATTTATCAAAAATCTCTGGGTAAAATCAGAGGTGCATTTTACTACTTTTAAAAAGGGCAGGGTGCTGTACCCTTCAAAAAAGGCCTAGAATGAACACTAACAAAATGAAACACATCAAAGCATTCATGGAAACATTGTTACAGGTCAATATGTAAAGATTAAGTCATAAAATGAAAAATGTTGAAAGAGAAATTAGGAAGGATTCCATATTTGAGGAAAGTTTAATACATAATTACATAAAATTAAACAACAAAAAATGTTCTAATAAAATTTGTTGAATTAAAATTTTGAATAGCTCTTTGTTATTTAAAAGTGCATATATGCCCACTTGCTTGAATGAATATATCCATGCATATGCTAATTGAGAACACTGAAATAAATTGTGAAATATAATATATTATGAAATCTGCATAATTCGAAATACTATTTTCAATAGTGAGAATTGGTGTTTTTTTATATGTATGATTTTAAATGTTTATAGTGAATAAAACATGACATTTTAATAACTCTTAAAATTAGTTAAGTAATGAAACATGTAACTAAGTAACCTTTAATTTTATAAAGCAGTAAAAATGGAAAAACAAAGGTAGGATTAAAGATTAAAGGTCAATGTAAATCAGAAAAAACACTTGGTATGGCCATTTCATAATTTAGCTGACATATTTGCAATTCTGACTATAAACCACTAGCAACTCCATCAATGTGTTATTCTAGTATTAATGTCTTCATTATTGAAAATTTGGGCTATAACCCAATTTCTCATAATGAATCATTATTAAAATCCCAATTTTTCATATAAATAAATAAATTTATTAAACTCAAAGTAAATTAAACATATTGAAATTAGTTAAAAAAACACTTAAAAATGTGTTGCTTATAATAAAAAGGCTTCACTGTATAAAAGCCAATTATGGCCAAAAAAGGCCAATTTTGGCCAAAAAAAGCCGGCTAAAATTAATAAAAGCCAACCGGCCTGGCTTTTTCTAATTTTAGCCGGCTCTTTTGCAACCCTGATATATCCTATACAAGGATACTAGAAGGGAAATACATGGATAATAATATTTTGTACTTTGGCAGATTTTTGATAAATATTATCTAAATTCCCCTAAGCAAAATTTAAAGGCTTTATTTTTTTCAAATGTACATCTTAATTTTATTTTATTCCGACAATATTCAATTAGTCATATAATCCTCCCTTTTCCCAATCTACTTATTTTCGTCTTATAATCTTGTGCTTAAATCTATCACTGCGGAACTAGAATTTTGTTTATAGTAAATTTAACACATAGTGTAACTAATGATCATGACAACAAATAAAAAACAGAATGTAAAGCATATCAAATATTTTCCCTTGTGTTCGCAACTACCCTGCTGTTGGGGCACTTGTGAGCAATTCATTAAATTTATAAAGTTATTAAAAAAAAGAAGAGCTAACTATAAAGATGATTTTATAAAAAATTACCATGTTTAAAAAAAAGGGTTCTGTTTACTGTATTCAGTATTTTTTGTTTTCAGAAATTAACCAGTAATAAAAAAAAAGCTATGCTTATTGTGAACTATTCACATGTGCTCCAGTCTCTCCTTTGTGTATTCAAAGGCAATACACACATTAGGCTGTTTTTGTTTGTGTAATCCAGTCCCTAAGGTGGTCAGTGGGCTGCCCTAGGTATAATAGTTGTTTTCATATGAAGAAATCTGCATCAGCTTAAACAATGGGTAATTGTAAAAAAAAAAAAAAAAGTAATAGCAGTATTGCTACTGTTACGAATTTTGTAAATAGTTAGTGTTTGTATTGTAAAATAATGTAAATAATCTTATTAAGCTCCATTTCTTTACTAATATTAGTTTTTGTTACATTGTCTCTGTTATCAAGCAAACTTGTCTATTATTTTCAGTGCATGTCTATGGCAGCTTTGCGAAATATTTGAGATATCGCCAAGTTGGCGTCACTTTTGCGACTAATTTTGGTCGCCAAATTTGGCGATATATTGCGAGTTGGCGACAAACTTGGCGATTGTTGGCGATGGTAACCCTTCCCTATTTATGGTAACCCCCCTTAGGTCTACTGATACATTGTTTGTTGTTCCGTGGTTTTCCAGGTTTTTCTAGAAATTTCTAGCACATGCTACGAGACTATATATAAGGAGAGCGATACGAGCTGTTGTTGTTATTATTTACCAATCAGTCATTGAGTGAGCTACTAGAGATTGTCCAAGCAAGTTTGCTTGATGTATTGAGTTTTATTTACGTTGTTTTGAATGTGATATAGTGTTGAGACATTGTATAAAGAGTCTCTGCGACCTATATTTGTACTTGTTCGATAGATTTAAACAGTTATTTTGGAATATCTTGTAATATTTGTGAGTTTCGAAGACTCTGTTGTTCTGAAGATCTGTAAATAAATTATTCTCTACTTTCTAAGAGAAAAGAGTGTGAAGTTGTCTTACCATAAGATTGAAAGAACCCTATATACGCTGCAACATTTGGTGTCAGGAGTCGGGATCTTATGGCGAAAACAAGAACAATGGATGGTCAACTGAAAGAACTGTTAGAAGCTATTAATGGAATAAAGGCAGAATTGACGAAAGGCCAAGAAGAGTTGGCGGAAAAAATGAATAAAGGCCAAGAAGAGTCGGCGGAAAAAATGAATAAAGACCAAGAAGAGTTGGCGGAAAAGATGAACAAATGCCAAGAAGATGTGACTGAAAAGATTAATAAAGGCCAAGAAGAAATGAAGAAAACTTTAGAAGAAAAGTTCTCGTCGGTAGAGAGAAGAATAGGCTCGGTAGAAGAGAAAATAGAGGAAGTAGAAGAGAAAATTCAGAATGAAGTTAGTAATGTTGAACAGAAAATGGAACGGAAAATGGCGGAAGTAGAAGAGAAAATTCAGAATGAAGTTTGTAACGTTGAAGAGAAAATCAGTAACGTTGAAGAGAAAATACTAGGTGAAGTAGATGAAAAGCTAAATAAAAAAGTACAAGATCTTGAGAAGAAACTTTCAGCGTCTAGTGGTAATTATGAAGAATTTAGGAATCCGCCTGCTTCTCCTGTGCACATTAAGCTGTCGACATACGATGGAAAGAGTTCCTGGCAAGTTTACAAGACCCAATTCACCATTGTAGCTGAAGCGAACAAATGGAGTGACGAGGTGAAAGCTTGTCAGCTGGCAGCATCTTTAAGAGGAGAAGCCGCCGACGTGCTGCAGACATTGCCCGATATGACGCAACTCAATTTTGAGACTCTAAGTTGTGCACTTGAAATGAGATTCGGCGAAAAATTCTTCAAGGATTATACGAGAATACAAATGAAGAGCCGCCATCAAAAATCGAGTGAAACCCTTCAAGAGTTTGCCTCGGAAATTGAACGGCTTGCAAATTTAGCCTTCATCGACTGTCCAACAAATGTACGGGAAATGCTCTCACTGCAATATTTCGTAGACGGAATAAAAGATCCAGAAGTGCAGAGAGCGGTACGAATGGCAGATGTACAGGATTTAAAAGCTGCATTACTATATGCCTTAAAGTTGGAAGCAGCTACACAAGCCAGTCGAAGAGATCGTCATTCAGTCCGAGGGTCAACGGTGAACAAAAGCTCAGACACTGAGAGCGACGTCTTGA
The DNA here is from genome assembly GCA_964019185.1 of Maratus speculifer. Lineage (NCBI taxonomy): Eukaryota > Metazoa > Arthropoda > Arachnida > Araneae > Salticidae > Maratus > Maratus speculifer. Next base: position 188,609,428 of record OZ025297.1, read on the forward strand.
AAGAAATTAGGAAAATAAATCAAGAGCTGGAAGCTTTAAAATATGGAAGAACAAGCTCAAGAAGACAGAATCTCAGGTGCTGGGGATGCGGTGATACAGGACATCTCCGAAGAAACTGCCCCAAAGTCCACGAACGTGAGATGAATTCAAGACCAGAGAATAAAAAGCCCCACCTGAAGATCCTTCAAATATCGAAAATGAGTGGCGGCGATAATGAATTATATGTGATAGGCTTCATTAACGGAATTCAGTGCCGTATGATTGTTGATACAGGAGCCAATGTTACAATAATAAGAGAAGATTTGGCTCGAAAATTGAAATGTAAACTCATCTGGAATCCTCCATGCGTTACCCTGCAAACTGTGACCGGCGACAAAATAGGCATATATGGAAAGGCAAATTTAACTATCAACTTTGGAGGAACGAAATATTACCATACGGCATATGTGGCTGACATAACAGATCCTTGCTTAATCGGACTAGATTTTCTGAAGAAATTTGGCTTCAAACTTGATTTCAAAAATAATAAAATGCTCTCTAAATTTGAAGAAATAAGTCTTTTTGGATTAAATAACGAAATTGAATGTAAACAAATAGTAACAGCCAAAGAAGACATCCATCTAGATCCAAGAACAGAATTTTTGGTTCCAGCTGTAATTAACAATGAAACTAATTATCGATTTGGCCATATAGATTATCCAGAAGACAATAGTACACAAGCAGGAGTATTGGTGGCTTCTTCTGTGGTAGACCTCTCGAAAAAGACCATTCCAGTCAGAATTGCTAACATCAGTGATAAGACGAGGACTATCAAGAAAGGAGAGGTGATAGCGTCATGTGCTCCTGTGAAGTGCATAAGTCAAAATTCCAGTCACTCTGAGAAATCTTCAGATAATTTAGTCAAGGATTTGTTACAAAATACAGACTTAAATCCAAAACAGTTGGAAGCTGCGGAAAATTTAATTAGAGAATTCCAAAGTTTATTTTTCCAAACATCTGAAGACTTTGGACGAACTAAAATGGCACAACACCGAATTGACACGGGAGATCACTCTCCTATTAAACAGCACCCTAGACGATTACCTTTTGCCAAGCAAGAAGAGGTGCAGAATTTAATTAAAGATATGGAAGAAAATGACGTCATCGAACCATCAACAAGTCCATGGGCGTCTCCCATTGTATTAGTAAGAAAGAAGGATGGTTCTACAAGATTTTGTGTAGACTACCGCCGACTGAATGACGTCACCAAAAAGGATAGTTACCCTCTGCCAAGGATTGACGACACTCTTGACACACTTGCGGGCAACACTTGGTTCTCGACTTTAGACTTGAAGAGTGGTTACTGGCAGGTAGAGATCCATCCCGACGACCGCGAGAAGACTGCCTTTACAACGGGACAAGGATTATGGCAGTTCAAGGTAATGCCTTTTGGTCTATGTAACGCACCTGCAACTTTTGAACGCCTTATGGAAACGGTTCTTCGGGGACTGTCATATGAGGCATGTCTTGTTTATTTAGACGATATCATAATCATAGGAAAATCTTTTGATGAACATCTGAACAACCTCAGGCGGGTGCTGCAAAAATTAAAGGAAGCTAATTTGAAGTTAAGCCCTTCGAAGTGCAGTTTGTTTCGTAATGAAGTCGCCTACCTTGGACACATCATTTCGGCGGAAGGAGTTAGGACTGATCCGGAGAAGATATCGGCCGTGAAAAATTGGAATCGTCCAGCAGATGTTCACCAGCTTCGAAGTTTTCTAGGATTATGCACCTATTACAGAAAATTCGTCAAAGGCTTCTCGATGATTGCAAGACCACTTCATAAATTAACAGAAGCCAATCAAAAATTTATGTGGACACAGGAATGTGACGCTGCTTTCGAAAAGCTTAAGGAGGCCTTGACATCCACTCCAATTCTGTCGTATCCTCAAATCGATAAACAGTTTATACTTGATACGGATGCAAGCAACGAAAGCATTGGCGCTGTACTGTCCCAGGAAATCGACGGCCAGGAGCGTGTTATCACCTATTTCAGCAAGTGCTTGTCAAAGGCCGAGCGAAACTACTGCGTAACAAGGAAAGAGCTTCTTGCTGTAGTGAAAGCCATAGACCACTTTCATCACTATCTTTACGGTCGAAAGTTCCTGATCCGAACTGATCATGCTTCTCTAACTTGGCTATTGAATTTTAAGAACCCTGAAGGCCAGATAGCCAGGTGGATACAAAAGCTTCAAGAGTACGATATGGAGATACGCCATCGAAAAGGCTCATCACATGGAAATGCAGATGCTCTCTCAAGAAGACCCTGCTCAGAGAATTGTAGATACTGCGACCGGGCTGAGAAGAAATTTAATGTCAAAGGTCCTATAGTAAGACAAGTTACAACTGGGTCTACATCATCGCAAGATCCGTGGAGTGACGAGAGCCTGCGTAAAGATCAACTTGCTGATCCTGAAATTAAGCCAATTCTAGAGCTGAAAGAGGAGTCCAACAGGAAGCCCAGCTGGCAAGACATGGCCCATTACCATCCTACGACTAAACGTTATTGGGCTCTCTGGGATTCCTTACATTTGAAGAACGGCATCTTGTACCGAAAATGGGAGTCTGACGATGGAAAGATATGTAGATGGCAACTACTACTCCCTAAGTCGAGAATTTCTATGGTCCTTCAAGAACTGCATGGTAGTCCCACAGGAGGTCATTTTGGTGTAATGAAGACCCTGCAAAAGGTTCGAGAGCGTTTCTACTGGAATAATGTTCGCAGTGATGTGGAGAAGTGGTGTCGAACTTGTGACACCTGTGTAGCACGTAAAGGTCCAGAGAGGCGCACCCGTGGACGATTGCGACGTTATAATGTAGGAGCTCCTTTCGAACGAATTGCTCTAGATATCCTGGGTCCACTTCCTAGAACATCTGATGGCAATAAGTACATCCTCGTTGTCATGGACTACTTCACTAAGTGGCCTGAAGCCTATGCCATTCCTAATCAAGAGGCGGTAACCGTAGCAGACATACTGATTCAACACTGGGTTTCCAGATACGGAGTTCCTCTTCAAATCCATTCCGATCAAGGAAGAAATTTTGATTCGGCTGTGTTCAAGGAAATGTGTGAACTACTCGGCATGGACAAAACCCGAACAACACCTCTACACCCTCAATCGGACGGCATGGTAGAGCGGTTCAATCGTACCATCCTAAATAGCCTCTCTCTCCTGGTGTCTAGAGACCAACAGGACTGGGACAAGAAATTGCCTCTTTTCTTGCTTGCTTACAGGAGTGCCACTCATGAGGCCACTGGTTATTCCCCTTCTCAAATGCTCTTTGGTCATGATCTTCGTCTACCTGCGGATCTTTTGTTTGGCCGTCCTCCTGATGCTCCTTCATCGCCTGAGGAATATGTCGATGAACTCCAGGCGCGGATTGAGGAGATTCATTGTCTAGCGAGGAACCGAATTGGACTGGCATCAGAAAAGATGAAGACACGGTACGACACAAAGGCAACAGGACATGAGTTCAACGAAGGTGACAAAGTTTGGTTGTGAAATCCGATACGTCGTAAGGGACTGTCGCCAAAATTACAAAGAAACTGGGACGGTCCTTACACAGTCGTCAACAGGCTGAATGACGTCGTTGTACGCATACAAAAATCGCCACACGCCAAACCGAAGGTCGTACACTATAACCGGCTAGCCCCTTATTTTGGCCAAAGTGATTAGAAATTCGAAACTTGAATTTCAGACCATGGTCATGCAAGTCACTTTTTGTAAATATGTAAATAGTAATTAGTTCTTATTTATGTAAATTTTATTATTATTGTTATTATTTATTTATTTATTTATTTATTTGTTTATTTATTTTAAGTGTTTTCCTCTAACTCAAGGATTGCACTGCCCGGGACGTGCAGTCTTTGAGGAGGGGGTAGTGTTACGAATTTTGTAAATAGTTAGTGTTTGTATTGTAAAATAATGTAAATAATCTTATTAAGCTCCATTTCTTTACTAATATTAGTTTTTGTTACATTGTCTCTGTTATCAAGCAAACTTGTCTATTATTTTCAGTGTATGTCTATGGCAGCTTTGCGAAATATTTGAGATATCGCCAAGTTGGCGTCATTTTTGGCGACTAATTTTGGTCGCCAAATTTGGCGATATATCGCCAAGTTGGCGACAAACATGGCGATTGTTGGCGATGGTAACCCTTCCCTATTTATGGTAACCCCCCTTAGGTCTACTGATACATTGTTTGTTGTTCCGTGGTTTTCCAGGTTTTTCTAGAAATTTCTAGCACATGCTACGAGACTATATATAAGGAGAGCGATACGAGCTGTTGTTGTTATTATTTACCAGTCAGTCATTGAGTGAGCTACTAGAGATTGTCCAAGCAAGTTTGCTTGATGTATTGAGTTTTATTTACGTTGTTTTGAATGTGATATAGTGTTGAGACATTGTATAAAGAGTCTCTGCGACCTATATTTGTACTTGTTCGATAGATTTAAACAGTTATTTTGGAATATCTTGTAATATTTGTGAGTTTCGAAGACTCTGTTGTTCTGAAGATCTGTAAATAAATTATTCTCTACTTTCTAAGAGAAAAGAGTGTGAAGTTGTCTAACCATAAGATTGAAAGAACCCTATATACGCTGCAACACTACTATAGAACTAAATTTTGACCAATTTGGTCATTGTTGTGTTTGGAGAGATAAGAGAAACACTTATTTATTGTTTCAACTCAGAAGTAGGCTAAGTGATCGTACTAATTTTGTGAGGGACATTGCGTTAAATGCAGGCCAGCAAACGACCCAACAATGCTACCATTATAGCACTCTTAAAAATAGTGAAGAAAAGAATCTCTAACCATGATGATAAAAATTCAAAGCAACGTTGTAAAAATATAAAATGATAAAAGATAAAAGTTACCTGTAATTTTCTTGGTTGCTGAGGATCAAACTCAGGTGGATAAATACACATGTATGAAGACAAAAATGAAGAGAATATTTTTTGAAGAGGACAAATATTTTATTTAATATCATATGAGAACTTCTTTACGGACTGAATATTCCATATATATATATGTATATACTTTGTTTCATACGAATTCTCATATAAATAGAAATTATTATTTATTTTGTTGCAAACTTTCACAAAGGTGATGTATTATGAGTTGACATTTTTCTAAAACAATTCTTCTTCACAATATATTTTTTTGTATACATTTTCATAACATGAATAAACATTTTTCTTGATCGAAACCAAGATAACGTCATCTTCAGAATATTAATTAGATATTATTTCAAAAATATGCCTGGATAAATCACACAGAAATGTTTTCAATACTTCCCTTTGGGGAAGCCGTTCCATATCCAAATAAAAATATATATATGGCCAAATAACACAAGATGACGAGGGATTGAATTTTGTAAGAAAAATTATGTAAGAGACATCTTCAATTCTTGAGTAAGAATCACCACCTCAGCATTTTTCTCAGAGGGAAAGTGAATTCACTAAAAAAACATTGAAGAATACGAAAAATCGGTTGGAGAAAAATATGATGATAGACTGACGAATAATCTCTTTGAGAATAACTATGACACCACTTAAACCATCTTGAGTGGCCAGAAAGAAGTAAAACCAAAGGATTCAGGATGTGTTAGAAGAGGAGCTTAACTCCTCGCAGACTTAAAAAATCATCCTTGAGAATCCCTTGTGCGGTCAGTGTAGAACAAACGGTTACGCTCAACGGCCTCGGGGGGCGCACACTTGTCTCGGTGTCCGCTAAAGTTTCCGGCACATCGATCACCCAACTGCATCCATCTCGGCTGAGCTCTAACTGCGCAACTCCACTGGTGGCGCGGAGTCAGGAGGGAAAAAGAACAAGGGTTACTGTAAACCCGGGATACGCCAAGTTGGCAACGCACGAAAGAGGGGAGCGAGGAAAAATAAGCCAAGTTACGATTCGATGTATAGTAAAATATGGATTTAATAAGGAAAAAATGATAAACACATAAAGAAGGAAGGCCAAAGCAGGTGGCCAGGCACTCAACGGCTTAAAACACGTCACCTGCGGAATTTAATTTGATAGGCCAAGGGGCGGGCCAGATTAACCGGAAATACCACCCATAGAACGAACTCGATTGTTCTAGAAGGTTTTCTAAACCGGAAGGAATGAATTCAAAACAAGATTTTACCGGTTTAGAACATTCGAAAGCTTGGTAAAGAAGAAAACATTACAGGCGACAATATCAAAAGAAACGAAATCGAAATAATATTTAAATTAAGAACATGAATAAAAAAAAGATGATATGAAATAAAATAGTTAATAAAATTGAATTAAACTAAAAAATATGGGGGGGTTATCGAGTAACCACCACATATCTACCCGGGGCTCCCCAAAAGAAAATATTGGTGAGATGACAAAAATGTAACAATTTTTTCATCGAGACAATATTTTCTAAAACATGTACAAAGATATAAAATAATTACACAAAATAAATGTATCAGAAATAGTTATATGAATATAAATAATTGTTTTACATGATATTTAAATAATAAAAATAATTACTATTATGGTAGTAATCCTTATGTAAATACACCAAATATAGCAAATATTAAAATGGAAGGTATACAAAAATTTTCTTCCAGAGGTATCTTATCATGTATCAAAAGAAAATTATTACAGTCTATACCTATGTGTAGAAACAACAGTCCTTAACTATGAAGAGTCTCTTGTTAAGCTGTGCAAAATACAATATGATAACTAAATGCTTTAGCATATGTAAAAAAAATATTTGATTATACAACAACATGTATATTTATATTTTCAGTTGGCAACAAAATGAAACATACTATAAATGTATATGAATCATACTATAATTGTATATAAAAATGGATGGTTTCAAATACCACATGATAAAATTGAATAAATTTGTAAGTTGAAAAATTTGAAAAATACATACAAATGGTGCAGAGAGATTATTTAGGCTCTCATAAAAAAAAAATTTACTTATATCAACATATAGCTTTTTAAGCTTTTAATTAATCTTAAATGAATAACCTTAGCATTATTCAATAACACATTTTCAAAGAAAATAACAAATTCCAAAAAAGCATATGTTAAATTGGTAGAAAAAGTAATGTTATTTTCGAATGAAAACATAATGAAAATGAATATATCAATTTTCAAATAGCAAATGTTGATACTCTCATAAAAGGAATATTCTTGAACACTTTCAACATAAATTTGACAATAATTGCATAAATACTTTTAATACTATACTTCATTCAAAATAAGCTTAAAACATAATATATTTATATTCTGATAAAAGGAACTTATATGAATATGTCAATCTTGTATATGACTTGATAATGTCAACTTACAAACAAAAATCAATTATGTCAAAGAATTTATATAAGACCTTTTGAATATGTTTAAATGCAATTTTTCAAACACTTTTAAAAAAAACAAGTGATCATTTTTGTAATTGTTATATAACAAGTATTTTACTTTATATAAATATATAATGACTCAACCAACATCTTTGGATCCAAAGTATAAATACTCATAAGTATACAAAAAAAAATATATATAATACTTATTGTGAGTCATTCATTTTTACTATATTTCAATAATAAGAGTAAAATTATTAGTATGCATAAGTTTATCATGCATTCTCATTTTTTCTGTTAAAAGAGGTTAATTGTTAGAGCATGCATGCATTCTAAAGAGAAGTTATTATATAAGTCACAATAGGGAAAAAGACTTCATGAGTACTCATATTCATGTTTAACTTATATCAATTACAATCCACTTTTCTTAGTAGGATAAACATTTTTCAAAAATAACTTTAAATAATGACACAATATTATAACAAGCAAATAAAAGGATAAATTCTTTCTCAATTTTAGCACCAACTATTGCAATTAAAGACTTTGTAAGGTTAAAAATAGTAGTGTATGGCATATTTGAGATCATATATACTTATTACAATAATTATGGTTTAGAAATGAATGCAGAGAATAATAAAGATATTTAGAACCATACATACATCAGGAGGATGACTGTTGTATTGCTTCAAGGAGAAGAAGACTTAAGTAAAGAAGAAAAAAAAATATTAACAGCTGCCTGCAGCTTGGAGGAAAAAAAATAATACCCAGTCATTCTTCTTACTCGACTATCAGTCTAACTAGTATTGACTGAATATACTACAAATCAAGAGTCATCCTGAAAAAGGAAAAAGAAGATTAGTTAATTTTTTATACATTTTGAGAGTGCGAGGGCGAAGATCATAATTTTTATATTGAGTAGACTTGTTTTTAACACCAGTGTGAGTGCCACCAAGAGGAACTTGTGACTGTACAGATTTACTGGAACATGAAGATGTTTGTTGGCACTTAGAAGGAGAAAGAATTCGAGGCGATGTGTTACAAGCAGCATCATGATTTGAAACTTGAGTAGAAGAGTGTCGTCTCACAGGAGTAGAAGATGCATTATCAACAGGAGCTTGATCATGTGATACACTTTTAGAAGAAACTGAAGGATATTGCAATGTTTCATTTCTCTTTTGAAGCTTCAAGATTCTGTTAGTGTGAATCAACATGGGTGAAGCGTGACTATTATTAGAATCTTGAATTTGAATAAGCACAGGAGAAATTATTTTCTTCACCAGGTATGGGCCTTGTACTTTTTTGTTAAACACAGTGGGAAATTTTACGTAAACAATGTCATTAACATTGATGTTGGCAAATTTTAATTTTTCTCTCGATTTTTGGTACACTTTTTGTCTAGAAGATTCATTATTCTTGTAAGCTTGATAGTATATTTTCTCAATAACATCCATTAATTTATGAATTTCATAGGCAGTATTGAGAATTTTCCAGGAAACTTGAGATTTGTAGTTAGAATAAATGTCATTTATTTCTCTTCCAAAATGAAGAAGATTTGGAGTGAATTTTGTGGCTGGATGAGGTGTAGTATTATATATGCATTGGTGAATTTTTAGAGCAGTTGGTACATCACATCCTTGTGAAGCCATTGTGTTCACAGACGATTTTATTTGAGAATTAACTCGTTCACTTAATCCGTTAGCCTGGGGATGGGCTACAGAACTGTGTTCCAATTTAATGCCAAGCTTTTTATTAAAGAAAGAAATCATATCACTAGTGAACTGAGAGCCATGATCAGTGAGAGTTAATTCGGGTTTTTCATGAGTGGAAATGTAATGTAATAAAGCTTTTGTAACAGACTCAGCACTGATATTATTCAAGGCATATAATTCTAAATGACGAGAAAAGTGATCTATGATGGTCATCACATATTGACGATTTCTTAATGGGCCGAGTAAATCCATAGAGACTTTTTGATTGGGAGCTGTTGGAAGTGGTGCTGGTAAGTATGGAGCAATATTTGTTTTATGATTTTTGTTTACTAAACAAATTTCACAAGAGTTGACATAATTAATGGTATCAGAAACAAGGGTTTTCCAGGTAAATCTTTTCTTTAAATTAACAATAGTTTTATGAATGCCAGTATGAGTAACATGAGCAATTCTTAAGGCTTTTGCTCTAAGTGACAAAGGTAAAACAGCTTTATGCAGCTCAATATCTTCTGAAGAAAAATGTCCATTGTAGCAAAGTAAATCATTACTTGGATTAATATAATAGCCATTTAAACTTTTAGATTTTTTGTTATTTTTAAGATCTTCATAAATTTGTTTGATTTTTGGGTCTTTTTGTTGTTCAGAGAAGATGGTGTGATCAAGAATTTCTAATAATGGATCTTGATTATTATCATTATTTGGAGGTGAAGAGTCATTTTGAAGATGACATGTGTGGTGTGTTTTGTCAACTAAACCACATGGAAAGTGAGGAATTTCATTATGTAAATCTTTTTGATTATCTACAATTGGTAGTGGTTCTTGTGTAGAAATAAGATCTGGATTATTATGGAGATCTTCAGTAGGAATGTGAGGTGTTCTACTCAGAAAATCTGCTAAGACATTTTCTTTGCCTGGAACATGCTGGAATGTGTACGAATATTCTGATAGTTCTAACATTCATCGAGTAGTAATATCAGCTGGTGATGTAGCCTTTTTATAATTATTAAGAGGTTTGGCATCGGATAAGAGAATAAAGGGTCGACCAAAAATATAGTATTTAAAAGCTGTTATGCCTTTGTAAATGGCATAAAGTTCCAATTTGATGGCAGGGTATTGTCTTTCTGACTGAGATAGAGTTTTGGAATAATAGGAGATTGGTCTGAGTTCACCATCAAATTTCTGCATAAGAACAGCTGATATTGCTGTCTTTGATGCATCTGTATTAACATAGAAAGTTTCATTCCAGTTTGGGAGATTGAGCATAGGTTTTTGGAAGAAAATGTCTTGTAATTTTTTTAATGCATTTTCTTGTTCAGATTTCCAAGAAAATTTATTTTTAGGTTTGGTGACTTCAATGAGAGGAGTAATCAATTTAGCAAAATTAGGAATAATTGATCTATAAAATGAACACAAACCTATAAAACTTTTCGTTTGCCTCTTGGTTTTAGGCGTTGGAAAAGAGGTAATTTTTAAAATGTTATTTGTAATAGGAAGAATTTTATGATCTGTGAGTTGGAATCCTAAAAAGTTAATACTTGTTTGCATAAAGGAACATTTTTCAGGAGACAGAGTAATGTTATTAGCAATAAGGGTGTCTAATAGCTTTGTGAGTTTCATGGTCGTTTCTTCAAATGAATTAGCGCCAACTACAATATCGTCTTGGTATGCATAACATGAATCAATTTGAGATAATTGAACAACTGAGTCAATTAATTGTTGGAAGGTACTTGCAGCTGTCTTCAAGCCAAACACGAGACGTAAGTAGGTAAAAATTCCCCATGGAGTAGTAAAACTGAGCTTATCCTGCATATCTTTAGGTACAGCTATCTGCCAGTATGCAGAGGGCAAGTCAAGAGTAGTATAATACTTAAATTTTGATAATTGCACCAATAGATTTTGAATTCTAGGAAGAGGATATGAAGATGGAATAATAATGGAATTTAGCAATCTTAAATCTAGAGCCAAACGATACTTTTGAGGTTTTGACATATCAGTTCTCTTCTTTTTAACAAGAAGCATGGGACAGGCCCAAGATGAATTTGATCTCTCAATAATGCCAGCATTTAACATTTGATTAATCTGGTCAAGAGCTTCTTGCTCAAGTGCCTGTGGTACAGGAAAAGGTAGAGTTTTGACTGGATGAGAATTTAGCATAGTGAATTGAGGATTGACCAGGTCGGTATGACCTAAAGTGTCAAGAGATTTTGAAAAAGCAAGAGCTTTACTGCACAATAATTTTGTTAAAGATTCTTTTTCATGAGGAGGTAAATGTTTTAAATCAAAGTCATTTGGAGACAGTTCTTGAATTCGTTTTCTCTTAATCTCTTCAGATGGTAAAATTAAATTACAATATTGGTCTTCAAAGTCTAAATCAAAAGAGTATTCCTCAATATCTTTCTCATCTACATTGATACATTCGCCAATAATTGAATTTTTATTTAAATGAATGTCCAACTTTGATATATTCTGACATACAACCAAAAATAAATCATTTTGAATTGCAGATTTGGAATGCAAAGATTCATGTAACACAAGACCTTTATTTTTTAAATTGGGTTTGAAAATAAAATATTCAGATGGAGGATTCAAGTATTTAACATGTAAATAAACAAAAGAATTAGGAGGGATTAATTCTCTATTGAGTAATTGTACCATATTGGAATTCACCAAAATTTTATTACCAATATTTAAATGAGTTGGCTTTTCACCAACATAACTAAGATCATTAGTATTTTCAGATGAAAAATTCTTGCCAGGCATATTATTATTAGAAGATAAATAGTTCACAACATTACCATAATCAGTTGGAAAACGGTTAGAAAAATAAGTAAAATTACCATCAATATAAGGGTTATGAAAATTCATAGCAGTACTAGCAACATTATTTGTAAACAAACCATTACTTTGAAAATTATAATTGTAAGGATAGGTTGTATAATTGTTGACTAATTGTAAATTTGTATCATCATAATTTGCACATATATTATCAGTATAAATACCATTACTTAGATTATTTGACATAGAATCTTCATAACAAGGCATCTTGTGTACATCTAAAGAATATGGTACATTTGAACTATCATAAGTATAGTCAGAATTGATGAAATAGCAAGTAGAAGATTCGTTATAACTGTGAAAAGGAATATGTTTATCCTTAATCAAGATAGACTTAAAGCTTGGTGAAATAGTTATGGAATGTTTATTGATAAACTCAAATCCAAGTATGGCTTGAAAATGAACATTTTGTATCTTTGTAAGGTAAAAGACATGATGAAAGAAAAATTTATCGATTTTAAACGCAATCTCTATGCATCCTTTGAAAAAAACTTTAGAATTTATGGTAGACACAGATACATTACGGGATAAGAATTTATAGTGAAGCCTGGATTTAATGCTATTAAAGCATTCTTGATCCAAGAGTGACAAACTTGATCCAGTATCAATTAACGTTGAAATTTCATTATGTTGAATGTTTATGAGTATGCATGGAAGAACATACGAGTTATTAAAAGAACTGCAAATGACATGTCTTTCTTGTACATCATCATCAATTTCTAAAGTTTGTTTGGATGTCAACGAATTATAAGAACATGAAGATTTGTTAAATTTAGGTGTCACAGGGGAAGTTTGGACAGCTGTGGATGATACTAAAGTGACTGAAGAGCTTTTGTCACATTGTTGTTGTTTGTGTTTGCTACTAAAGTGTACTGACCCTGAATGAGAATTACGGGAGAGAAGGCGGTCAGTAGAACCAATCTCCCTTATTTGTTTAAATGATAAACATTGTTTTTATTTTGAGAAGAGGTATAGTTTTTCCTTCTGTGAGAGTTAGATGAAAAATGAGATGAAGAGTTTTGATTAGAATTACTAATAATATTTTTAAATTTGTAGCATGAGTCCATACGATGATTGAATTTTCCACAAAACGCACATTGCACAACATCTCGTTTGTGATAAAAGGAAGCAGAGTTTTTTTTGTGAGAAAATTTGTCGAAGTTGGGTTGATGATAAGGACGTTTCCGATACAAATTATGTTGACGAAAATTATTTTTACGTTTATCTGTAGCCTCTTGTCTATTTGGAGAAGGAGAATATATTCTAGGTTTTCTTTTAAAATTACGAGAAGCATGAGAACTGTCTTTTGGAGTTTGCGAAGGTGAGAAGGTAGTTTGAGAATTGACATAAATTTTATCCTTCGTATGTTTTATAGGAGTCTTATGGAGCACATTACTAGAAGGAATGGAATTATGATGGACTTTTTCATTATCCAAACAATAGGCTTGATTATAATTCTCGTAAGATTTTTTAGGGGGGGGAGTCGTAAATATTTTGAAGAAAATTTGCTCGTTCAAGAGCTAACTCAAAAGATGAAATATTTTCTTAAGAATTTTTCGTTTAATTTGTTTCGGCAAAGCCTCAAGAAAATGAGTGAATTTTAATGAATTGAGAGCAGGAGGATCCAATTTAGGGTAAGCAAGCCGAAGTTTATCCAGCCGAAAAGCAAAATTTTTGACTGATTCATTTGAATCTAAGCTTAAATTCTGCAAGGATTTAAGAGAAACAGTCTTCTTTGAGGGTAAGAAATAGTCTATAAAAATTTTCCGAATGTCTTGAAAATTATAGTTCTTGAACTGAGACTGTGTTTCAAGAAAGAAGATTAAGGCGTTACCCTCCAGTTTCGATTTGAAAAGAACAAAAAGTTCTTTATCTGTGAAATTATTTAACTCTTGTATATCAGATAATTGATCAAAGAAGAATTCCACAGTCTGAGGGTTGCCGTCGAATGGCTGAATTGCAATATTTAATTTAGCCTTGGGAGGCATTATGAGATAATTAAAGTGAGAGCTCAATAAATGACAGGTTAGATTTGGACATAGACTGGTCTTATAATAAATAATATATAAATCGACCCATTATTTAAAAATATTGACAAATTTCATTTACGTTATACATCATTTTTATATATATTAAGAAGAATAATAATTATGTGATGAAGAGGAGAAAAATACCAACATATCTTTGTTAGCATCCGATCAAAATAACATGGCCCAAAAATTTTATGTAAATATATATATCATATGGCTCAAAACAAAAATTCTTATATTTATGAAAAGAGGAATTATTTATATTAGCATAATCAATTATATTTACCAGCACCTCCGTTAAATAATACATATATTAGTTATAAATTATATCATGGCAAGAAAAATATATATCAATAAATTATGTTATATATACTGTACTGATCCAAAAGAAAATATTATCTCAGCATAAAATCAAAATATATTATGCATTCATTTATTACACCACACTCAATAAAATAGGAATATAAAATATTGATCACTGCATGAAGATATAATTTGAAAAATAATGAAGATATAATTGAAGATAATGAAGAATTTTTTTTTTTTTGTTGAAAATATGTATATATAACGAAAACACAATGGTAGCAAAGGAAAATAGATGGTCAAGCGTTGGTCACTGCACCAAAGGAAAGATTAACTGTTGTGTTTGGAGAGATAAGAGAAACACTTATTTATTGTTTCAACTCAGAAGTAGGCTAAGTGATCGTACTAATTTTGTGAGGGACATTGCGTTGAATGCAGGCCAGCAAACGACCCAACAATGCTACCATTATAGCACTCTTAAAAATAGTGAAGAAAAGAATCTCTAACCATGATGATAAAAATTCAAAGCAACGTTGTAAAAATATAAAATGATAAAAGATAAAAGTTACCTGTAATTTTCTTGGTTGCTGAGGATCAAACTCAGGTGGATAAATACACATGTATGAAGACAAAAATGAAGAGAATATTTTTTGAAGAGGACAAATATTTTATTTAATATCATATGAGAACTTCTTTACGGACTGAATATTCCATATATATATATGTATATACTTTGTTTCATACGAATTCTCATATAAATAGAAATTATTATTTATTTTGTTGCAAACTTTCACAAAGGTGATGTATTATGAGTTGACATTTTTCTAAAACAATTCTTCTTCACAATATATTTTTTTGTATACATTTTCATAACATGAATAAACATTTTTCTTGATCGAAACCAAGATAACGTCATCTTCAGAATATTAATTAGATATTATTTCAAAAATATGCCTGGATAAATCACACAGAAATGTTTTCAATACTTCCCTTTGGGGAAGCCGTTCCATATCCAAATAAAAATATATATATGGCCAAATAACACAAGATGACGAGGGATTGAATTTTGTAAGAAAAATTATGTAAGAGACATCTTCAATTCTTGAGTAAGAATCACCACCTCAGCATTTTTCTCAGAGGGAAAGTGAATTCACTAAAAAAACATTGAAGAATACGAAAAATCGGTTGGAGAAAAATATGATGATAGACTGACGAATAATCTCTTTGAGAATAACTATGACACCACTTAAACCATCTTGAGTGGCCAGAAAGAAGTAAAAACCAAAGGATTCAGGATGTGTTAGAAGAGGAGCTTAACTCCTCGCAGCCTTAAAAAATCATCCTTGAGAATCCCTTGTGCGGTCAGTGTAGAACAAACGGTTACGCTCAACGGCCTCGGGGGGCGCACACTTGTCTCGGTGTCCGCTAAAGTTTCCGGCACATCGATCACCCAACTGCATCCATCTCGGCTGAGCTCTAACTGCGCAACTCCACTGGTGGCGCGGAGTCAGGAGGGAAAAAGAACAAGGGTTACTGTAAACCCGGGATACGCCAAGTTGGCAACGCACGAAAGAGGGGAGCGAGGAAAAATAAGCCAAGTTACGATTCGATGTATAGTAAAATATGGATTTAATAAGGAAAAAATGATAAACACATAAAGAAGGAAGGCCAAAGCAGGTGGCCAGGCACTCAACGGCTTAAAACACGTCACCTGCGGAATTTAATTTGATAGGCCAAGGGGCGGGCCAGATTAACCGGAAATACCACCCATAGAACGAACTAGATTGTTCTAGAAGGTTTTCTAAATCGGAAGGAATGAATTCAAAACAAGATTTTACCGGTTTAGAACATTCAAAAGCTAGGTAAAGAAGAAAACATTACAGGCGACAATATCAAAAGGAACGAAATCGAAATAATATTTAAATTAAGAACATGAATAAAAAAAAGATGATATGAAATAAAATAGTTAATAAAATTGAATTAAACTAAAAAATATGGGGGGGGGTTATCGAGTAACCACCACAGTCATATAACACTAAATTTGGCAACAAAATAAATTGCCATATATAAAACCAACTTAGCTGGTTAATTTGGTGAAATTTTCTATCTTTTAATTCATTTTTGAAAAATGTATATTTTTGTGAATGTTACAATAATGAAAGCATGCTTTTTTTTTCATCTATATTTAATTCATAATAATCTGTTTTTTTTTTTGTTTTTTTTTTATCGTATGTAAATTTGTAATGTTGCAAACAAGGTTTTACCTGCTTCCTAATATGTTAAAATAAAAAATAATGCAGAAAAATGTTTCTAATGACGATATTGCATTTTAATATTGTTACAAATAATTATTAATTTTAAGGCATTTACATTCAGTTAGTTATAATTCGAAATATTAGGTGTTGCATTGAAATCATTGTAGCGACAAGTCATCACAGCATCAATTTGCTCGTGTGAAGTTCCCCCCCCCCCAAAAAAAAAAAAAATAAATAAATAAAAATTAATACTCACCACTAAGCGGGTGGCACAGTGTGCAATATTATTAATCTAAATACGTTTTCGTTAACTTAAAAAAATGACTGTGAATTACAGCTCTGCAAATTAGATACTCTACCGTATAATAGTTTTTAGAATATTGTATAGTTTTTAATTTCTCGAAAATTAAAATCAATTACAAATACCACTACAGATCTGCCAACTATTGGAGTTAAATTGTATTTTGAATGATTTTTAATGCTCACTACGATAATACAATTTTACTAGCAAAGATGATTTTTTGTCGTATCTGATATATTCTAGATTCTAGAAAGAGAAAAAAAAGGGGGGGGGCACCCGCTGGAATTTTTCGAAGAGGAATCGCTAATTTAAAGAAAGAGTACATTTCTTCAAAAAAGGCTATTAAAAAAAGGGGGGGTATGCTTGTTGTTTGTATACCAAAAATATTTGCTATAATTTTCAAAGATCAATTGAATTTCCACAGGCTGCCATTTAAA
This sequence comes from Maratus speculifer, assembly GCA_964019185.1. Classification (NCBI taxonomy): domain Eukaryota; kingdom Metazoa; phylum Arthropoda; class Arachnida; order Araneae; family Salticidae; genus Maratus; species Maratus speculifer. Next base: position 188,626,680 of record OZ025297.1, read on the forward strand.
TGTTTAAAAAAACCCCATTGTGTGCATCAAAAGGGTTTAAAAGAGCCGCCAAGCACATAAAATAAATAAATTGGCTGCTTATGGTGCCATCAAAGAATCTTGGTAAAAAATGCTAATTTCATCATGCAGTAGACTCCCTCAAATCCGCACAGCTTGGGACCAGAGGATGTGCGGATTTTAGAATTTTGCAGATTTCTGGTCATTGCTTTGTTTACATTTCTTAAACAGTAATTTGAGTGCAATTAATGGTGCAATTGGAAATAAAATGAATGCTTACAATATAATAAAATATTAAAATAAGTAATAAACTAAAATAATAAAAATTTAGATAATTTTTAAAATGATTAAAATACTTATAGCAAAGGTCAAGTTAATAGTGTATGATTAAATATTCATTATAAAGATTAAATGCTTCCAAAATTATTCAACAAAACTTGCCACACTTGCTAATTCACATCAAAACCATACAATAAGGTTTTTTTTTTTTTTTTTTTTTTTTTTTTTCAAGTTTAACTTGGCATTAATAACCAAAAAATCTGGATTAATGCATAAATATATTTGGTAAGAAGATTCTGATTACCAGTGATATCAGCAATATCTTGAATTTTTTCCAAAAAAAGGTATTCTTCATGAAAAAAACATGAATAGACTATTATTAAGAAAATTACAAATTAAAAAATACATGGGATTGATACAAAACTAAAAAAAATCAAGTTTTGTCCCAATATCTGAACTGAAAGTTTCATTGTTTACATCCATAAAATATGTGCGGATTTTAGAGAGTTGTGGATTTCTGGTTTGCGGATTTGAGGGAGTCTACTGTACTAACAAAATGCAGATTTCAATATAGAATCATGATAGAAAAATGGAATTATGATTCTGTGAAGAGGGAGGGGGTGATATGAATATCATTAAATAATCGGAAAAATTGTGACTTTAGTTGACATCTTCGGAAAAAGTGTGAATTTAGTCAAGATTTCAGGGGGCGGGGTGCAAATTTAGTTAAGATCCTGGGAGGGAGTGCAAATTTAGTCGCGGTCTCGAGAAAATGCATTATTTAGTCGAGATGAAGAAAAAATGCATTATCTAGTCGAGATCTCAATAAAAGATGCAACTTTAGTCACGATCTTGGGAAAACATGCGAATTGGTTGAAATCTCCAGAAAACGTGCAAAATTAGTTGAGATCTGAAAAAAAAGCACATTAATTAGTCGAGATCTTGAGAAAAAGTGTTAATTTTGTCGAGATCTCAGGAAAACGTGCAAATTGAGTCCAGATCCTGGAGAAAAAAGTGTGAATTTAGTCCAGATCCTGGGGAAAAAAATGTGAATTTAGTCGAAATCTTGAGAAAAAGAGCAAATTTAGTCAAGATATCTTGGAAAGAGCACCAATTTATTCGAGATATCTCAGAAAAAGTGCCAATTTAGTCGATCTTGAAAAGAGTGTGAATCTAGTTGAAAGATCTTGTAAAACATACAAATTTAATTGAGAGTGCAGTGACAGAACTATCTTCAAGTGTCTGCAACAATAATATTATTAAAAAGTCTGCAAGATGGAATGTATTATATAAATATATTCTTTGTGCTGTTGTAGTGTTAATTATGACAACATTTGTGTGTATGTGTAAAATATTTCCATCACTTATGAAAAAAAAAGTTTTTCGATAAACAAAAATATTTATTTATGGTACTTTTACTATTTTACTTTTTACTAATTTTCTGCTTAAGCAGAAAATTAGTTACTAAGGGAACATTGGAAAATGCTCTATTTGAAAGAAAAAAATATTATTTTATTATTCTCCAAAATTCTCAATATAACTGTTGATTTATTGCATGATACAAAAGACGTTGATGTCGATATATTTTTGAAATGGTAGTAAAAAATTGTTCCCGATACATGAATTGAAGCACTTTTTAAATCAGGAACTAGAATTTGAAGTTTTATAATAACCCGTGCATTAGTTCTTGAGTTAGAGATATTATGGAAACTGTGAATAATGCATCATATCAGTGCCACCTGTTAAGAGATATACCCCCAAAACTAAACAGCTTCAGTTTATATCAATGCTCTAACTGAATGTAAAGTTTTGTGAAATGTCATACATTAGTTCTTGAGACAAAGCTACCACTTTTTTTTTTTTTTTTTTTTTTTTTTTTTTTTTTAATTAAAAATTTACAGAGTTGACTGATAGACATTATCTAAAAACTTTTAAATGTCATTCCTTGCCTTTCAATACGTACAAATCCACCGAAAGTCAGAATACCATATTTTCTTTGAATTCAATATTTTCTTGTAAAGATAGAAGAACATAAAAACATATCAAAAAACATGCACTCTCAATGTCTCAATTACAGTTAGCAATGAAGAAGAGATCTAAGAAATGCAATATACACATTGGCTGCAAAACAGACATAAACAATTCAAAAGTGATTAAAACCAACTATAATTGGTTCAAACGGCTATAAGTGGTATATATATAAACAGTTCAAGGTGCTATAAAGGCATTTTACTTTGATATAAAGAACATTAATGTCTATCAGAGATGTTCAGGCCTTTTTGTTTTTGGGCCCAAAGTTTTATATCAGAGCTTAAAAGAATTTTGTCATTTTAAAATTGCTACAAATGTAATTTACTCATTAAAAAATATTTTACATAGAAATAAAAGGTCAAGTGCAAGTTTTATTCATGTACAAAAGGTTCAGTAAAATAAATTACTAACTGTAACGTTACAACAAATGAATTATTTTACAATAATTGAAATTAATTTTGGGTTAAACTGGAATGAATTCTAATTCCTTACTTTTTTGTTACTTGTTTTAATAGGATGCTCATAACAATTATCTATTAAACATAACTGCTGTATTTGCTGTTCATCTGGAATAACTGAGATTGTTACTATACTCAATTTCTGTTTATTGTGTATACTTTTATTTAATATTTATTCTTACCTTCTTTTTAAATAGGACATGCTTGGCTATTAATCTGGAAAAAGACACAAAATCGAAAAAACGATTTACAAGATCCAAAATCAACCTTGGCGATAAATTCTGTTACTACAAATCTGTATGGAAAAATGAATTTTTTATTTGTTGTTTCTTAATTTGTTATTTAAATTTGTTACTTCTAAGAATACTGTGTTGAAGTATATTAAATAAATTTGTAAAAATTCATGTTTTCTTTTTATTTATTGAATGATAATTTATAAAACAGAACCATTGTAATAATTTCATCTTCAAACATTCCCAAGTTTAATCAATTTTCACCGAAATCTCGTAAACAATATAGTATGTATTATTTGTGTACACAAGATCAAGAACCGTGGGACATGGGTGCAAGACCTTCAATCTCAGGACTGATTTCAGTGTTGAAGAGATTTTTGACTGACTCAAAATTCTACCTTATATACTTAAATAATAGTGGTTCTACCATCAAGAACATTTAATCACTTTCTTTTATTGTAAGAGACCAATTTTTAGGTATAATACAAGACTTAGAAATCTTCTAACCCTTTTGCATTTAGTTATTTCTAATGCTCAGAAAAAATTTCAGTCTCGACTTAGATGGATTTCTTGCACCGATGTGTGTGGGATTATGAATCATTGTTAAATCAAAAATGGACTACTTTTGTTTCATGTAGTAATTAGTAAATATGTGATACATAAAAATCTAAATAATAAATTAACATTTGTGTATCATAAAAAAGCTGCTCTCTATTATTAAGGGGCTTGGAAGGGAGGAGAGGGAGCAATAGCAGTACAGCTAATAAACTGATATTACTGATCATAATTTTTCTGATCAATTCAGGAGTCGATGCAGGTTTTTATTCTTGGGGCTCATTTTGTGAAAAAGAAAAGTTATTTTTGTGAAAATAACATTTTGTAATGGAAGTTGACTGTTATTTGAACAAGGAATTTAAAAACTAAATATATATATTTTTTAAAAATTCCTTTGCTAAGTTTTTGAAAATTATGACATGTTTTTGTGTAAAAATTAGATTTTAAAACAGTATTTATGAAAATAGCATAAAAGAATTTTGTGAAAGGATCTGTTTTATTAAAATTATTTTATGAAGAATCCCATTTTATTAAATAGATTTTTGTGGACCCCAAATTTTGCCTGCTTCAACCCCTGTAATTTAATATTAAAGTAACTAGTTTTCTATTTTCATTTTACATATCAGACTTTTATCTAAACACACGAGGGTTTGTTATCCTACCAGTTTTTAAATGCTCCACCACTCTCACTATTAAAGTGTGTGATGGTAAATTTTGGAAAGCTAAAAATTGTATTTTAACATAAGTTATTAATGCAACAACACCAAAAGTAAAAACCTTGTAATTGAATAAAAATACAATTTACTATAGGAAATGAGTGAGAATGCTCTCCTTTAATAAAATTAAACTTTTATTTGAAAAAAAAAAACTACAAACTGCCTGCTAAGAGTACCTGAAAACCTTGGAAAATTAGGTTTTGAATATACAAGTTTTATAGTATGCATAAGTTATGAATGTTTTATTCAAATATTGCGAAAACATAAGTACTCCTGTGAAAATTAATTTTTGTTGTTTATTAGTGTTGTGAATTATCTATATTCCTCTTTTAAATCTATTATGGATTTTCAGTTGGTATATATGGCGATCCCCATTAAAGATTTTATTTTAAAAACCACATAATTTTATGATTTGTGAAAAGAGAATAGGGTAATGCTGGATAACTGTATGGAAATTTATATTAATTTCACTGAATAATCCTTTTTGTAATTTTATAGACAATCCTTTTTCTTTAATGAGGTATCCTAATGTATGTGTTTTGTTATTTTATGGGCAATCGCCCCTTTTTTTCATGCCCAGAATTTGTATTATTTTACGGGCAATGTCCCTTTTCTCAGAGATATCTTGGTATTGTATTTTTACGAGCATCTTGCCATTATAGTTTTACGGCCAATGCCCCTTTTTTGACGGGCATCCTGGCATTATAGTTTTGCGGGCAATGCCCTTTTTTTCACGGGCAACTTGGCATTGTATTTTTACGGACAATACTACTTTTTTTACGGGCTAGTTATGCATTTGCTAAAATGTAAAATTACGGGTGATTTTTTGATTTACGGTCAAAATATTTTTTTACGGATACTGTCCGGAATCTCTGCTGCCGGCTTTTGTCCGTAATTTTACGTAGATTGTTTTTACAGTGCAATATACTAAGAGTAAAGTTTTTTTACAAGAGCATAATGTTCCATCTTTGTGGTGTATGTATAGAAATTTTCTGCCCTTCATCACTTGCATTTTTGTGTGACTTGTTTTACATAGAGTAAAAAAAAAATATGCATTTATTAATCAATTATAAAGATTTTTTTAATTTTTATAGTGAGGAAATTTTATATCGTGGAAATGATTCTTTAACCATTAGTTTTACCTATTCAAAATTTGCATAAAAATAGACTTTAAGCGAATATTTAAGTGTCTTGGGACGGCAGAAGAAAACTGTCGAAGTTCGAAATTTTCGTACGCATACTAGTATGCTTAAAAGACAATTTTACACCCCGCACCAAAAGTAATTTAAAAAAACATAAAAAAACAAAACTATATAAATTTTCATGAAAATTGCATTTGAGGCAGTTGGGGTACCGGAAGCTATGAACAGATTACAATTAAAAATTACAATAACATAAAAAATGTAAACTCTTATATATAAAATAAAACATTCGTATCCCGCCTAAAAAGCATTTAATGAATTTTAAATAGCAAAAAACTTATACATCTTCATAAAAAATTCCATTTTTTTTCTTGGTGGGGGCTCCTGGTTTACCAGAATATATGAAATGATTATAGTAATCTAAAAAAATGTACTGTAGTATACATTAAAGGCAACTTTTGCACCCTTCTTAGATTCGATTACCCACATTTCGATTTTCTCTATTCAACCTAATGTACATGTTCAGTCAAATTGTTAACTAAATTTTATAAGTAGGGGGAACTGGGGGACATTGATACAGCTTTTTTTCTAAGAAATTTTTTGGTGTCCAGAAAGCAGAAATTTGAAGTTATTTTTCCATGTGGTGTCAGAAAAACTTGTGTAGTGTGTTATAAAAATGTACAATCGTTGTTTTATATATTATTTTTGAATGTAATTTTTAAAAAGTAAAAAAAAGTCATTTGTATCAATGTGCCCCATCCCCTGGGCAGATTGATACAGCTCATGGGACACTTTGATACGTCTAGGAAAATGGAGACAAAATAACACCAATGCATATTTTTCATAGAAAAATAGTTAGCAACCCATTTTATATTTATTTATAGACATTCAAATCGCACACAATTTATTTGTAAGCAATGTTAAAACAATCAAATGAAATGTATAATGACCTGATGTTCTGGCTGTTCATTGTCTGTTTGTTGACTTTGGTAACTTTGTCATATCTGGCACTTTAACCCCAGCATTATCTTCTTTCTTAGGAAAGGTGAAATAATTACCAGGTTTTCTGTTTATAAATCGGTTTACAAACAGAAAATAAAGGAAAATTATATTAAAAATTATGTATAATATAATTATCCTGTAATGTTCTGCAGCTTGTTTCTCTTACTTAACATTTCTCATGTCGAAAATACTTTTTCTTTGGAGAATCGATATAAATTTGAGATTTGCCAGGATGGCGTCCTTTTATTTTGTTAATTCTACTAGCACTAGATGTTGTGTAAGTTTGTACGTCTTCTGTTGGCAAAAATACTACAAAATACTTTTATTGGCAAAGTGACTTTTAAAGTAGCTAGAATGCTAAAACAGAATAAAATATTGTGCAAAACTGATTTTGCGTAAACTTCTTACGGCAACAAAAGTTCACATAAAATGAAAATTAGGATTTGAAGAATATTTCGTAACAACCACTGAGTTTAATTACCCAAAACTGAATGAATATAGAAAATTGAGAGAAATGTAGCACATTGGTTATAATTAGTTTATTAGAACAGCAAAATATAAATATGACTCTAAATACATTTCAAAAAGGAAATTGCCACTTGTTTAATTAGTCTAAACCAGATGAGTGTTAAGGTTACTTTATCTTTTACTTTTTAACATTTTATTGCTTCCGTGCTTAGAATGCAAGAAATTCTTTCCGTTACACATTTAATTAGTTAAAGAAACATGTATTATTAGAGGAGTTTATTTTGAGCATGGAAGAAAATAGACAGAAAATTAAATTCTTCCAAGAACTTATTCATGTTTATTTAAGCTAAAAGCATTTCTAAATAAGTTCCATGTATCTTAATTCACGCATATATTTAGATTGCTTAGTATAAGGAAAATATTGCAAAGACTCTGATGACTTAAAAAACTAGGAAAATGTTAATATAACTTCAATATTTATACAGTTCGGTCTTTTTTTTTGTATTTGGATGAAATAGTAAGTGGTGGAATAATTAAATAGAAAATGAAATTAGTACTCTTAATTTAAAGCTTTTTTAAAGTTATGTTTAATGGTAATTTAAAATGTGTTTAGTAATTATTTGGATTAAAATTTTAAAAAAGACGCTTTGGGATCGTATTGTAAACAATTCTCTTGTAAATATGTGTCACCGTTTTATTTTATTTTATTATGTGTGTCTATTACTGGAACATATTTGGTTTATATGCAAATACAGTAGAAACCCGAGATAACGATGTCCGATATACCCCGAATTAGGATTTTACGCGGAAAAAAGTATGTCCTCCGAAAAATAAAGATCAGTTTTAGATAAATTTTGTGTTTAAAATTTCAGTGAAGCACAATGAAGGACTTGCAGTCTGATGTTAGTGTTATGCATCTCAATATCTCTGTTGATGATTTAAATGACTGGATATAGATTGACAACAGCGAACAAATTTCGAGGTCATAACAGATCAGGATATCATTAAAGCTGTAATGCATAAAAACTGCAGTAAAGAAGAAGATGACGATGAAATTAAAAATTATATGGTATTGAAAGACGCCGTTCCACATGTTAGTCATGTCATTCCATATTTAAGAAGGTAATTTTGTGGATGGAGAGGCAAGACGATTCAGACTGTGTTTATTTACTGAATCTTACTAGTGTGAAACAATATGCGGAAAAGAAACGACATGGCTCAGTTCGCCAAAGAAGTTATGGACTCTTTTAAGATAGCGTAAGATTAATTCTGTGTTCAATGAATGATAAAGTTAATAAAATTTTATTAAAGTCTCCCAACAGCTGCGTTATACCGGGCTTCTACTGTATTAAAATTCAATTCAAATCTTACTGAGCTATGCTTAATGAGTAACTTTTGTAAAACTAAGGTATTTCCTGTCGAATAAATGTATCATTAATAAACGCTATCCAAAATTTGAGCAAATAAACTTCTCAGTACTGAGACAAATTTTGCATGAAACGGTTTTAAATTAGTTTAAAACAGCTTTAAAGATGTATCACTCAATAAATCAATGTTTCTGATAAGGAGGTATTTAATAAAGTCTAAAAGTAATTTAAACGATTCTAGAAGCATTTAAATGAATTTTAAGTGTATAATCTATGTCTCTTCCATATATCATCAGGACTGAGGAGTATAAAGAATGAATTAAATTAAGGTTAATCTATTTTATAATTGAATTCTTTCGCAACATGTTCAGCGCGGTGGAACGGTATACTAAAAATTATCTTTAATTGAAAATTGATTAATTTATTAAAAATACAAAAGATAATCTTTTTATTAGCCAGACGTAGGCAGAATGGAAAAAGTTTTTCATAAAAATTCTATTAACAAAATCTAAAGCTCAGTGTTTTCCCTATAGCTCAATGTTTCCCTTAAAGCTCAATGTTTAAACTTTTAAATTCTATTTGTAATTTATGCATACAAAGTTGGAACAAACTTTTTTTTTATAAGTAACGATTTTTTGAAAGTAAAACGATTACGTAACGATTTATAAAGTTTTAAACTTCCAAGGTGAAATTATTTTCCCTGTAAAATGGTAATTAAGCTCATTTATAGTAGTCAATATTGTATTAATCTGTATTCAGTAAATACGATTTTAATTATTTGCAGAGTTTTTTTAATAATAGATAATTCCTTGCCTTTTCATGCAATCGCCTTGACAACCATGGATTACATTATGCATGATTCGTGATTCACCTACGTAATATTTTTTATTGCAAGAATAATATAAATCACGCAATATATATAGCAAAATATATATGCAAATCGATAATTATTGTCATAGAAGTTTTCACTTCCCTCGGGTATTATTAAGCACATTTTAAAGATTGTCATTACTATATGAAGTATATATAGTAGGGCGGAGCGTAAAAAAGTTTTTTTCGAAATTCTTTTCTCCCTAGCGCGGAAAAGTTGTCTAGTGGTATCAGTAATATACTCACAAAATTTTAAAACAATCAATAAATATCTTCCGGTTCCACTTTTGGGTCGAAATATGCAATTTTAGCCAAACATTTTGTAATTTTTCACATTTCAGTAATATTTTAAATTTTCAATTTTTTCTTCACCCTAGTGCGGAAAAAATGAAAGAGTACATAAGGAACACAAGTCCAAAATATTAGAGTAATTAAAAAATACCTTCTGGTTCCACTTTGGGTTCTAAATATGGAAAATTTGTCGAAAAATATACAAATTTTCACATTTTAGTCATTTTTTTATTTTTCAATTTTCTATTTCCGCTGGCATGAAAATGTTCGAAGAATATGCAAGAAACATAAGTAAAAATTTTAGAATAATAAAGAAATATCTTCCTTCTTCTTTTTCTGGGTCTAAAAATGTCAAAATAGCCAAAAAGTAGGTAACTTTTTACATTTCAGAGATTTTTTTCTTATCAATTTTCTCTTCTTGCTCGCGCGGAAAATTCAGAAAATCATATGACAATGATAAGTGTAAAAATTTAAAATAATTAATAAATATCTTCCTATTTAATTTTTATTACTTAAACTGACATATTCATGGCATTAATGTACTCAAAAATCATAGAACAATCGAATTAAAAGCGATCTGAGGGAAATTCCTCTAAGTTCAGCTTTCTGTTCGTTTACTGTAGTGTTACTGTTGGTTTAGTGCTCCGCTCGTGGTAGGTTCTTAATGAGATATTCAATTTTAGCTTCTGTATGTTATTGAAAAATAATGCATCTGAAAGTGCTTACAAAATTTTAATTTTTAATATTGTGTTGAACTCATAGTGTGCATAGAAAATATTACAATATCACAATTAAGGCGCAGTATACACGGGATTTTTCTCATCCCATTTTTTGGTATCCTACTGAATTAAGAACTGGCGTTCTACCAACTTATGAAAATATAATGTACTCTTTTGTTGGTGAGAAATGAATCGAAATACAATTAAAAGTCGGACCCACCTTTGGGTGATAGCGGATTATGGGCTGAAATGGTTGAAGCAATTTAGCAGGCTCTTCAGTTCCAACCATTTCTAGGCCAAGAATAGTCCAAATGATCGGTTCATATAATGATAAATACAAGAGTATAAAGAAGTTTGACGCTAAAGAACAGACGAAGTCAATTGAAAATCGAAAATTTTCTTATTGGAAGGGAAAAAACACCTGTTAGAATTTTTTTCTTACAAGAGTACATCTCTAGAACGATGTAAATGCTCACGTGATATAAAAATTCCAGAATTGGAAGACAGTTTTTTAAAGATCAAAGAACGTCAAGGAAATTGTTGATAGACCAAATCGATACATTCGGAAACACGGCCCACAGCACGGAAACTTAGTAAATGAATGAGCAGGCTCGAAAAGAATAAGAAAGTTTCAGAAAATGGTATAAAATGAAAAAAAAAAACAATCACTACTGCTTCATCGAAGACTTAGAGTTATTTAAATATTTTAGTCTTGTTGATGAACAAATGTGTGACGATCTTAGTGATAAACCTTTAGTTTCATTGCATTCGAATATAAATACTATAAGTATATCACGAACAACCCGTCGTCCTGCCCTAGCCAGAACTTGAGACACAATAGGAGTGTCCGACCGAGTTGCAGTATCAGTAACAGATGCATTTCTTGAAGACTTGCGAGTTGTGACACGTGACGACATGTCCAAAGTTATAGACAGGCATAACACAAGCAGAAAAAGAAATAAATATCGCATGAAATACCAAGTCCAAGATTAGAGTTTCATATTCACCAATAGCTTGAAAAGATTGTATTTTGACCGTCGAAAAGATCCAACTTTAATTCAGAGGAATATTGGAGGAACGCTCCATGAACAAAGAGTGCTTGAAGAATACTGGTCACGTTATAGAAGAACCTGGCTGCGATTATATAGGGTAAATGTCACCAATAACCTCTTCTGCTATGTTTCTCATATGATTTTCCATACTTTCCGCTCCAGCAAGAAGAGAAAATTGATAAGAAAAAAAATCTCTGAAATGTGAAAAATTACATACTTTTTGGCTACTTTGATATTTTTAGACCCCGAAAAGGTAGACGGAAGATATTTATTTGTTATTATAAAGTTTTTTACTTATGTTTCTTGCATATTTTTCTAACATTTCCATGCCAGCGGGAATAGAAAATCGAAAAATAAAAAAATGACTAAAATGTGAAAATTTGTATAATTTTCGACAAATTTCACATATTTAGAACCCAAAGTGGAACCAGAAGATATTTTTTAATTATCCTAATATTTTGGACTTATGTTCCTTATATACTCTTTCAGTTTTTCCGCACTAGGGCGAAGAAAAAATTTAAAATTTAAAATATTACTGAAATGTGAAAAATTACAACATTTTTGACTAAAATTGCATATTTCAACCCAAAAGTGGAACCGGAAGATATTTATCGATTGTTTTGAAATTTTGTGAGTATATTACTGATACCACTAGACAACTTTTCCGCGCTAGGGACAAAAGAATTTCGAAAAAAAGTTTTTTACGCTCCGCCCTAATATATAGTTATTAATAACACATTATATATATAAATCTAAGAAAGAAAGGTATATTCTACACTACAAATGCTTTTGAATATTTTCAAATTATTTAACAATTTTGAAATCTTTCCACTTTTCTTATGTATGTCTATATGCATATTTAATATATTTTTTATTTATTTATTTTTAATCTCAAACTTTCCATGTATAAATATTTATTTATACATGAATTATTAAAACTGTAAAATACATCTAGGTAAAATATATACTAAATCTAAATTATTATTTACATAATAATTCCAGATGTCACGGAAGATTTTTTTCTTTCAAATTTTTATTTGTTAAGAATCTGAAATTATTGTATACCGTACGCTTTATGATCATACTAATTCATATTGTCATAATTCCGTGAATTACTGTTACGCATCTCCAAATAATCATTGTCAAATTTCGCTAATCCTGATTATGTAATCACTGACACAATATTCATTATCATATTTCACAATCTACTCTAGCGCTACTTCATATCTTTTTTCATAAATGTAACTGCAAATAACTGCAAGTTCGTAATGTTCCTTACGTATCATACTTAATTTTTTAATGTAACAAATGGAATCTTTAGCAAATTTTATGTTTATTAGTCATGATTATTTTGGGACTTAGATTTCAATTCTTTAAACCACTTTAACTCACAGTTTGAATGTACAAATAAATATTTCCGACACGAAATATGACTAGTAGTAACTGGGCATTTAATATAATGTTTAATATAAATTTAAAAATGTGCATTGAAAATCTTTATTATATATTATTAGAACTTGTGTCACAATTAAATTCCAGAATTAGTAATTAAAGTTTTAAGCTAACATTTATTAAATTAAGAAAATCATAAAATTGCATAGTCTTAATACAGACTATCAGTATTCTATGCATAGGGATTATTTTCCTCGATAAAGTTAATCGAATTTCCTTAATGTTTATTATATAGTTATTTAAAAAAAATGCACTATTTTAGAATCCACCCTACTGAAATCTTACTTCAGATTAAAGCTACGCATAAAGAACTACATGTTTTTAGTAATTACAATAATTTAGATTGTGTATGTAAATTGCTGCAATTATTTGTCACTCTAATGTTTTAATTTATTTAAATAATTTACAATATGTATATTTCTAACTTATAAATAGTTTATTTAGCGATTGCTATATTTGTTTGTAAAAACATTCATAGTGTCAAATTGTTCATAAAAATTTTCTGATTTTAAAGAGCATTTTGAAATTTAGTGCACACCGATTCTCCACAATAAATTTATACTTGTTTTTGCTAGTTTAAAAATATTATAAACTAAGTTTCGAAATTTGTTTATGGAGGAAAAAATCTTTGTTAATTTATTAATAAATAAACTTTTAAACTTTTGCCAATTAAACATGAGGTATCACCAAACGCTGCGCCGTCGATTTAATTCCTATTATTCTTGATTCCAAGAATATCTATTAAGCTTCTCTGAATACGAATTCTAAATTTTCTCTAATTCTGATTTCGTAATCCTCTACAGTACATGCATTATGATATTATGACATTTTTTTCATGTACTACATCAGACATTGCATAAATCATTTTCCATACAAATAAAAAATTATGAGGATATGTGGAGAACTTTGTTTTTCAATATTCAAAGCATGAGACTTATAATTAAAAATCCAAATTACAGAGACCGTCAAGATCGTTGTGTTGATTCTGTAGTATTTCATTGAAGTGATTTGAAGTCTCGTATAGATTCTACGTTTTGCGTGAACATTGCAATTGTGAAATATAAGCTTGTAAAGAAAGACGTTGATATATTTTTTTAATTTATAAAAACATATATATAACAAATGTAAATAATAAAAAATAAAATAAAAAATAAATAATATAAAAAAAACGTAAGCGTGTCTTTGTTTGTTTATTTATATTTATTTTCAAAATGCAACGATACATTTTGGGCTCCCTGCATATTTTACTTATTTTAAAGATTTTTATTTAGCCTCACAAAAAATGAAAATAATCCTTTGTATATAAATGGAATATCAGGAAAATTATTTACTCATTATACAGAGTGATTAAAAAAACGTGGACAAATTAATATGACAAGTCAAGCATACGACAAGGATAAAAAATCACATAGGAACATAGTACCGCAAACCACTTATTGAGTCACAAACACAGAGTGTTTCATCTTAACTCAATTTGGGTTGACGGTAATAAATTTCAGAAAACTGAAGTATATTATAATAAAACATTTAACAGACATTCTCACCTTTGTTTTAAGTGTGATAAAACCAAACAAAAGAGGTAGAAGTTTACAATATGCGCACCAGCATTATGCACTGGTTACCTCACATATTGGACTGTGATAATGAGTTTATACGGTATCATCGATTGCTTGAGCAATCCGTTTTTCGAGATCTTTTCGTAACATTATCACATTTCACAAAAAATAAGGAACATATCGTTGCATTTTCATTACAATATTTTTATTTTCCTCGAAATTATTAATTTGAAACCGGGTGTCGCTGGAATGAAACACCCTGCATTTGTGACTCAATAAGTAGTTTGCTACCCTATGTTCCTATGTGATTTTTTATCCTTGTTTTATGCTTGATTTGTCCTATCATTTTGTCTACGTTTTTTTTTAATCATCCTGTATTTTGAAAATAAATCTTGCAAGTGTTATTAAAACTGAAATACATTCGTGTCCAAAATTTAAGTTACAAACATAAAATCTGTGAAAACAGATGAACTATTATTCGCTGTATTGACACGAAATTTGGTATATACATGTATATTACAATGGAAAAAAAGAATACTGGAACATATAAACATAAAAAATTCTGAATTAAGAAAGATGGTATATTAAAAAGTGTTAACTCATGAATCAGAGATAAAGAATTTATCTCGGTAAAAGTTTGTAAAACATGAAGTGTGACCCCGTGCTCTACTGTACAAACTTCACAATTAGCTCTCACACAATTTATGAGAGTGACAATAAATGTATGTGGCAACAACGCCCATTCCTCTAAAAGCCCGATTTCTAATCCTAAGTAATGGACGATACACTATACAATGGCTCTTTCTAGACCATTTCAAAAACCACCATGTTCAACAGGGCTGATTTCCGGAAATCTCGAGGGCCAACTCATACGACAATTATCATTATCTTCAGTAAATTAATCAAAAATATGAGCTTTGTGTGATATCGCATCATTATCCATAAACAAGAAATTCAGGCATACCGAAACTGGAACAACCTCACGTAGACTTCAAGGACTTCATCCAATGCCCGGTGTTTACTCGTCCCTTTCATTGCATGCAACAGGGGAGCCTAGTTGTTGTGGAGCAAAAGACATCAGTCTTGGATACATTAAGAAAGGATGAGTGTTTTTTTCAATGATGAGTCGAGATTCAACATGTAGAGTGATTATCGTCAAATCTTTATCTGAAGAATACTTGCAGTTTGCTATCATTCCTCGTATATAAAAGAGCCCCACCAGTGGCCGAGAGATTCTGACCTGAAACTGGTAGACGGTAGGTGCTGGGTTCGAACCCAATCGCGACCGTCGGCCTAACCGTTCGCAGTTTTCCATGGTTTTATTCGAACTTTGCGTAAATACGGTTTAGGTTCCCTTAGAAAGACCCCCACAGAAGACACCCCACCCCTTAGGGCCTATATCCCACAACGTAGATAATTGGCCGACATACATACATACATACATACTTATGTAAAAGAAATCGATAGAGTTAGCGGCAAGGGAATCCTTGTGTGAGGAGGCATAATATTAAGAAGTTTCCCTCTAGTGCATGTCTTGGATGCACATACTCTCAACGCTCTCCGCTATAGGTATGAGGATCTTTAAGCCCATGTAAGTTTGTTCCGGGGTACTGTAGGCCCTAGCTTCATGTTTATGGACAATAATGCGAAGCCACACACAGCTCACAATCTTGATATTTTTCTAGAAGAGGGTTATTGCCGTAAGAATTGGCTCTCAAGGTCCCCAGACCTCAAACTTATTGAACATGTTTGAGATACTTAGGAAGAGCCGTTGCACAGTTTAACACTTCTCCCAGAATCCGCCATCAGTTAAAAGTCTAACTTTTAGAAGAATAGCTTTTATTTTCACAAACATTTATGGACACTCTCATAAATAGTATCAGAGCTCGTTGTGAGGCTCATATAGCAAATCACAGTGGCATAATAAAAAAATATTTATTCGTAATTATAAATATGATATGCATAAATTTTATCATTATAAAAATAATTAAAATTCATACCAAACAAAACTAACTAACATTAACTAAGCAGTTAAAATATAGCACTCATGAATTTTAAAACTAATTGGAAATTTACGTTTCGTTTATAATTAATTTTTCATTGTCTTAATTTTTTATTTATATTAAAAAGGATTTTTACACTCCAAAACAATTATTTGTGCATATTAGTTTTTACCTGTTTGTTTGCATGTTTTGAAACTTAAATTTCTTTCTTTACGATTCTTATATTACAGGATAAACTGCTTTTTTAAAAGTACGCATCAAATTGTTTAAAAGTTAAATTTCTAATAAACTAGAAAATATTGCTTTAGAATTAATTCACTTGCCAAAGGATAAATTTAATATAAAAAATTAAATCTTAGTGAAGTTAAACCTTAGAAGCACTTAACATCCACCCTTCCAACCGTGAAATTTTTTAACAGCGTAATGAAATACTCACTGCTCGACTACTGCTTAATTTATAAATATATGCAGTAAATTTGTAAAATATGAACTCAGCACAAGTACTTTAAGATGAAATTAATTTCTGACTATTCAAATTCTTTTAAATGTGTATTCCTATCAGACAAAAAATCAGAATTAATTTTTTTAGTATTTTACTTTTTTTTATTTATTTTAACTATGATTCTACCATCCCCGATCTGTCATTAGCATATTGTAGTACTTTTATATTTGCTTCTTTGAGTGAGAAATACGAGCTATTTTTCCACGTTTCTGATATTTCAAAATAAATATATTTATTTTAAAAAATGCAGTAAAAATTTTTAAATCTGTATTTCTAAGAATTTGCAAAATATTGTTTTCGATTTAATTCATTTGCCTAGAGATAAAAGGGATTAAAATAGAAATTGAATTTAAATCATAGAAGCACATTGCCGTCTTCTGCCCAGCCACAGATTTATTCACAACAGCGTAAAGGAATACTAAGTGTCCAATAAACACAGTTACTGCTTATTTTATAGGCATGAGGAGAATATATATGGAAATGAATTTGTAATATATGATCTCAACAAAAGAACATTAAAATGAAATTAATTTCTGAATATTCAGATATTTTAAATGTATATTCCTTAAAAGTGGGGAGAAATAGTTAAAAACAAAAATCAAAATGAATATTAAACAAATACATTAAATTACATAGAATGATTCGGGATGAGTAAATGGGATATGTAAGGGAGTATACTTGAAATTATTTTTCATGCTTTTAAATTCTACACGAAAAAAATAATTTTAAATGTATTTCTACAGTTTACTCATTTACTGTCAAAAATTAAGCTGCCTTTTATGTGATAAGCTAAAAAATACGTTTTAAATACCCCAAAACACATTTTATTGCATTTGTCAACTTCTTTTAAGCTTATGATTCCACATTACATTATTTAATCATTTAATGTGCCTTTTATATATAAAAAACAAAGGCGGATTGTTTGAAAGAAGAAACATATAAGACGAGTTATAAGAGTTAAAAAGTTTGCAATTAAAATGTATATTGAAGTTTAAGTTAAATGCACTTAGATGCCACTCATATAGTTCAACAATATTTATATTTTTTTACATGTAAACAAGCATAGGATTATTTCATATTTTTAAGATTAAATTTATGCCATTTTTCTTATGAAATGAGAAATAATTTACATTACAAAGCATTGGCAGGAGTGTCACTACTCTGTCGCCATGGATTATACTGATAATTATCTAGTCTAATGATTTTGCAAATATTAGACTATTTATTCTTTTCTTAAGGTATGCAAAAGCCTTCGGGGCACTTTTACCTTTTGAAAAAAATATATATTTAAAATATATGTGTTTTTAAATAAAACAGGAAAAACCACGATGATCTCAAATGAACTTCTCATATAATTTTCATTACATTTTCAAATATGCAAAATATTTAGTTAAATTCTAATAAAGAATTGCGATTATATCGAAACTTTTACATTTATTCAATCTATTTCGTTTTTATTAACGATATATTTTTTAGCAAGTCACTTATCTTTGTTATGAATATTTACAATACCTCTTACATTTGCTAATACATATCAAATTAAATATATAAAAAAATATTTTTCTTAAATGTATATTTTTCAATCCAAATCTCTAAAAGTAATACCTGTATAATTACAAGCAATATTAAACATCATAACATGAGAATAAATGGTCAGAACCCTGTGATAAAATTTATTTTATTTCAATATCTTAATAACTTTTTAAGAAATGAGGTTTCATATAAACAATGCAAAACGTAATTTTCCAGAAAACGCAAATTATTATTTTATTCAAGCATAAAAAATTATGTATAAAATATACAGCTTCAAATAAAAACGCAATTCTATTTTAAAAATAAAAATATGCGAATTAAACTTGTTTAAAAGTAACAAAACACTGAAAAAAAATGGTTTCTCAAAACTGAGTAAAAAGTACTCAATTTTAAGTACTTCCCATACTCAAAATAGCTCCGATTCAAATGTAATTAAAAACTATGAAACACATGTACCCTTTTTTGATTCCATGGTTGTGCTCAAATGTAAATCGCTATGTACTGCTCTCTTAACGTATAAATTAAAGTAAAAGTATACCAGCAATTATTTCTTGATCAAAATTATTAACAATAAAAGTTTGACTGACTGTTTATAAAGAAAATTAGTAAAAACTATTTGCAAAATACCCAGAATATTTTTATGACAAGAGCACTATTTGCAAGCACTTATAAATTATTTCAAAATACTGTTTATAATTTAACATTTACATTAATAATAATTTTTTATGCCACCATAAATGAAATAAACTATTACAGGGTACAAAATTATCTTAGTTTGGATTTGATAACATGTGATTTTCAAAATTGAGAAAGCAATGTGATAATTTTTTATCCAAACATACTCAATTCAGTATTAATACATTGATGTACTCATTTTTGAGTATTTCAATTTTTTCAGTGAAGTAAAATGTTAAATAAGCTAAAATACTTTGTTAAATCACCATAAAATGAAAAAAAAAAATAAACAGGACGCGTTTCGAGCTACAAAAATAATAGCTCGTCATCAGCGAAAGCCAAACACGAGTCCGTAAAGCACAGACTCGAGATAAAATCGAGTGGTTAGAATTTTATCTCGAGTCTGTGCCTTACGGACGCGTGTTTTGCTTTAGCTGATGACGAGCTATTATTTTTGTAGCTCGAAACGCGTCCTGTTTAATTTGTTCATTTTATGGTGATTTGACAATATCAATTTTATCGCCAGTTTTTACGGTGTTTTATTACTAAGTAAAATGTGCTGTTTATTTTTATTTTTATACACTGGGTAAAATTTTTCTTCTAATTATCAACTATCTAGTATTAACTATCTAAGGTGCATTAATTTAACATGGTAGTTACATAAATTCCATTTAAAACTATTATATATTTACTTTTTGAATAGCATATCTTGTAATAGATTTAGAATCCAAAAAATATAATAAATGCATTAAGAACATTAAGTGTTTTTAAATGTAAATTAATCATAGCATTGCGCCTACGTACAATGAAGATCTTCCAGCCTCCAGATGCCCCTAATGAAGCTCTCTAATGAAATCAATAAATGAGCTTTTAGGTGAGATGCAGAGAATAGGAAGATTAATGACTACAGCTTATGACGCCACGTAAGAATAGATTATGGCGGGAAAATAAACGCCTGTTGATGTGCTTAACTTTCAACATTCCTTAAATATGTAATTATATATGTATGATTAATAATACATGGCGCTTTTGAAAGCAATTTTGGATTCTCCTGAATTTTAACAAAATTACTTTCTTTTAATTTATCAATCAAATATTAATATATAAACTGATAAAATATCATAGTTTTAAAAAATACATGGATTTTTTTCTTTTTTTTTTTAAATATTTTTTTTTTAATAAGCCAGTTTTATTCCATTATCTATCTATATGTATATAATAAATATATAATTAAGAAAAACAGTCAAGAGAGAGTGTTACTCGCGAACAGAGAGTATCTTACAAAAAAATATGAATTCGTAATTGTATTATTTAAAAAAATCGTTGCTCAAGAAATCATAAAATTTTAATAAATAAAAGAAAAAAAACTGTAAAATATAGGGTTATGTATACTGATGTCTATATTAGAATAATATAAATGAGTATAGCATAAAAATTCAAAGATGTATAAAGATTAAATAATATCACGTATTGCTGTATAAATCTGCATACGTTTTGTATAAATATTTCTTATATATATTAACATATCTTCTATATATTAACTTATCCTTATCTACTTATGATGAATTTGATTCAATATATGAGAAAAAAAAATACTTATTTAAACTTCATTTGGCATTTCATAAAATTAAATTTAGCGTAGTAATAATCTTTTCTACTTACAGTGTAGCGAGAACAATACCATTGTTCACAGACTAAATCTGTCAGTATGCTAAGCACGCTTCGAAAGGAGGTCGCAAATTTTAAACACTGCATTCCCCATCCGTGCAGTGTTTCTTGAGACAGGTTTTTAATTAACTTTAAAAGACAGAATAGGCGTATTGAGAGAGCCACTGAATGCAAAATAGCCGTTAATTTTATAGTAATTTTGTTATAAATTCTAATTTAAAAAGTCTGTTTTTAACAACTCGACTTTTACAGCTTTTATTATGCTACTTTTATATTGGACATTGCATTACACAAATATGCTATTACAAGTTGCTATCAAGGTTTTAAAAGCATACATAAATTTACAATTTACAAAAGTTACATAAAATACGCCTCCGCTGCTATTATGTATGTGTATAACGTCTCTGTCATTAAGGGTTAATATATCCGATAATTATCTACGTTTTTTTTAACAAAAATCATTATCGACAATGCTTTTATACTTCTATGATTTGAGGATAATTTTGTATATAAAAAATTTGCATAGAAAATATTTTGTAGAAGAAGTTGAATATATTTTTACAGCAAAAGATAATAATGAAAAAGAATTGTGTGGAACAACTACTTCTCATAAGGAAAAAAATATTTTTTCAGTTTAGATATTTGATTACAATCATCCATTAAAGATATTCATTGAAGTTTATATTATTAAAATAATATTTTAATATTTTGTTGAAAATTTACTGTGGTCTATTTCAATTTAATTACTTTTCTTAAATATGTTATTTAGATTCAAAACTTTTTTTTCACCTTTATAGAAAGTGACATCTGGTAGTAACTATTCCCTCCCCCCCCCCCACCAAAAAATAACATGTTAGAATTTTAGGTTGATTTCGTATGAAATAGCACCTATTGCGGTCGCTCCTATGTTGGAATTTCTGAAAAATTATTGCAGATCTACACCCATCCATGACCCCTACACCCCAAAACTATCATCAGTAAAAATGTTTATATATATATATATATATATATATATATATATATATGTATGTATATACGCTTTTAAATTTTTATGTACACGATTACTACTATAATTCTGCTCAAACCTCTTTAAACCTGGTACGTAAAATCAAGAGGGATAAAATCTCGGTCAAGTTCATAATAGGAAAAAAACGGACCAAGTGAGTGGGAAAAGAGAGGGTTTTTGTGAAAACCGAAAAAGAACGGCAAAACTTCTTAGTTAAAATAGATGTCGAATAAGTTTAAAGTTTGTATTACTTCTAACAAATGAGTCAACAGTTTATACAGGACAGATATTTTACAAAATTAAAAATGGTCTCAAAAGGCAGAAAAAACAGTGTTTTGGGGAGGAAAAAATCGTAACTTCGTGAATTCTCAAGATATCAAATCCAATTAATTTTTTCCTAAATGTTAAAGTTGTCTAAAACTTTTGCACTTGCAAGTTTTTGATAGGACCAAATCTTATTGATAATAAATAAATAAAAACGAAATCTGAAAGGTGGGGTGAAAAAGAAGAAGATCCATAACTTCATCAATTTTTAAGCTATCAAATCCAATTAAATGCGTTTTATATCGTCTCAAAAATTTCTACAACTTTTATTTTGATAAGTTTTTTATAGGACCAATTCTTGATGCAAAATTAAATAAAAAAAATATGAGTTGAAGAAAAAAACCTCAAATCCAAACTGCTTATATTTTAAATCATTTTTAAATTCATTTTCGATTTTAAATGCAACCAAATGGCAGGTTATCTTATTTGGGAACTATGTAATGTGAAATATTGGCACTTTTTTGATAAAGGCATAATATATTTCATAAAAGGCTGCCAAAATGGACATTTTAAATAGAATTTTCCGAAGTGATTGTGATTGAAAATTGAGGAAATATTCAAATAACAAAATGCTTATTTTTGACTCATTTTTAAATTCGATTTTGCATTAACGTATTCAATTATCAGTTTCTCGTATTAGGGAACTACATAATGTGCCTTATAGGTCAATTTTTTCTTAATGTCAGAATATATTTCAAAAAATGCTGATCAAAAGGACTTTTGAACTAAATTTCGTTTCAAATGATTCTGATAAAAACAGTCCTTACACTAAAATAAAATTAAAGATTTTTCAAAAGCGGCCAAATAAAGTTGTTAAACTGGGTTTATCTCTAATCATATTTTATTTTTTGTAGTTGAAATGAGTGCTCAACTTCGAAATCTACCTCCGCCTGTAGGCCAAGCCGACAGGAATTTTAAACCTATTATTGCATTGTAGAGCAAGATTAACATGAACTGTCATCGATATTTGAATAAATTTTTAGAAAAATATGGAAATTGGCTGCACTGGTTGAATATTAGTAAGACACTCGGAAATATTTTATGTTCAATTTTAAGAACGATTTTTTTGTAAAAAAAACTGAATTAAACTGTTATAAAATACCACTGTAAGTGTAAAATCCTTTTATGAATAACCTATCCAACTAGAAAGGCATATAATTAATAAGACAATGCGGAATAAAATAGAAAATTTTATGTTTAAACGCAGGATTTCGACATACTTGTATATTTATAAAGAAATATATTTCTTATTTTAAATGAATATTTTTCACATTTAAATTACATATTTTAAGGGCTTTTTTTATCTACACGCATTATATATCAATTAAATAAATTACAAATATGTAACTGAATAGGATGCAAAATATCTAAACTAATTTATTTATTTCAATGACTTGTAATATGTAGTGGAAATTCTATGATATTCAAAAGAATTGGGATACAGGTGGTCTTGACGATTTAAGGACAGATTGATAAGCTAATGTCGATGTATCAGATTGAAGATATTTATTCCTGGGTTTTAAAAAAAAATCTACACAAAAGAAATCTGAAGATAAGCAGTATTAACTTGTTTTCAAAAGAAGATAACAAGTTTTTATTCGTAATTAATTCTAAAAACTTCTGACTCTGTTGACAGCAAAATTCAAGTAAATAGAAAATAAAGACAAATTACTTTAATCGAAAAGAAGGAATAAAAATAAAATTTATAGTTTCTTTAGCGTGAATTAAATAAAAACTGTATATTCTTGGATAAGAAATGTAATCTTTCTGATATTCACCTATAGCTTAAAATTTTATTTGTTCCTTTAATGTATTAAGAAATGAAAGACAAAATGTAAAAGGACAAGAAAAGTTGTTCTATATGTACTCTAAAAATCAATGTAGAGCAATATGCTTGTTCATTTTTAAAAAGTGAAAAAATGTTTTATTGTATCTATTCAGCTTATTACTTTTTGATTTCAAAATGTTTATTTATTTTATTAATCATTTTCAGTTGTCATCAAAACGTTATCAATTTTCTTACGACGATAAATATGGATGTATACAATGTTTTATTGAGAATTTTATAATGGAATGTCCCATTTATCACTTTCAAATGTGTCGAAACGATCTGTATTACTTAAAATATTTTTGAGCATCGTTTTCATATATACGAGGCAACACACGAGATCTAACACATGTATCTGTGTTCCGGAAAATGCCCAAATTATTTTTAGTATCATTACTCACTGAATAATCTTTACGCTGAAATCTGTTTTTTTTATGTAGGAGAACAATTACGAATTTATAAATTGTGATGTTTTCTCATGTGATACCACGATGATAGTGGATGTTACTGCAAATAATATAAAATTGTTGCAAATCATCACAATTGTAGACTGATTTTAGTACTCAGGTGAATTTGTATAATTAGGCTTTCCTGGGCTAAGTTTTGTCATAAATATATATAAAGTGTATATAATAAACTGTCTTTTCGTATCTTGTGTAAATATTAAATGTATTTATTCCATTTTAATGATTTTGCCAATATTGATGCTTGTGATCTCAAAGCAATTATTTTTTCAAAATTTTGAAAAATAATATTTATTTTATTTTATTTTATTTTATTATTTAATTAATTTATTTTATTTTTGTTCAATAACGGACGTATCTCACAAATGAATGTTCTTTTTTTGACTCTGAAAATGCAAGAAAATTAACTGTAATTTATTTGAAGCAAAAAAAGTATTATACTTACCTACGGCTTCATACGATTCTTGTAAGTAAAAAATATTGGGGTATACTGTCCCATTTATATAAAAACTTGTTATAAGTGTCGTATCACCAAAAATAATGGACGTACCAGTTCTGAAATTTTCGAAATTGTTATGAGTTTTTTGTTTGTTTAAAAGCTTTTAGATAATAATCACAGCTCATTCCTAGTAAGCACAAACAATTAAGCTTGTATAAATATATTTATTAGCATTAAAAGTTTACAAATTATTTCAATTTTTACCCTGCGAATTTATGTTTATATGATAGCATTCCCCTGCTGTTGAACGAAGGCACTAGTAATAATATTATTATTTCTTCTTTACTGATAGTTGAAACATCATTTGAAGACGCCACAAACTTTTCTCCAACTTTGAAAAGAAAATTCGATGATACGTTAGCATTTGGAGAATCAAAAACCTCATATTTATTGATTTATAGAACTTTCATTTTTATCTAATTTGGCTTACCTCAAAATGAAATTGCCCATATATAGAAATTATAAAAAATATATTAATTATTCCCTGTCTGAAATATTGGCTTAAATTTAGCATATTGAATATATTTATTATTGTACGAAAATTTGTAAATAATTTAATTAGGATTCTGGATTACAAATTCTATTATATATTACTTTAACTATTCAAATTCGCAGTAGATTTACATAATGCGTACATATTTTGAATTTTAATACATTTTGGTTTAAAAAAGATAGTTATTTAACTTTTCAAAGCACATAATAGACATCATTGTAGTCGTATTCCCTTTCATATCGCTAAATATATGCATGTATATTAACCGGTAAATTAATTTAAATTTTTACTCTGAACATTAGATAGTCAGTATTAATAGATTTATAATAAATGAAATAGAGAAAATGTATGATGCGATTCATTGATTTGAATTTTAAATATCGCTCAATGTTTTCATTTGAACCTTATTTATTAATAAAAGAATGTTTCTCTCTATCTATTTGCCTGTCCGACTTATCCATGTAGATAGATAAATTTATTGAAAGTACAAATTTAAAAATTTAGATAATATTTGTATATGGAAAATCTGAATGTATCAAAATCTTCGATTTTTAAATTTTTCATAATTAATCGAGTTGATTTAAAAAACATGGAAATTTCCTTCTCTTATCTGAAAATCGACAAGTGAACGAGTGACTTCAAAACAGATGATGTTCGGAAGGCCCTCGTAAATACAAAATAGGCTGCGATTTATTTTTCTTTTGGTATTTTTTATAACCAATCTTACAAATCATGAAAAATAATGATGTATTTTTAAATATTGTATTTTTATATTTAAAACGCGAGACTTTCTTGGAGAAAATATTAACATTAATTTTTCTAAGGGAAAAAAATCTATGAAAAATTAAATTCATGTTTTTTTTTTTCTTTCCTTTTTGAACTTTGCACCTACCGAAGTAAAATGCATGCAATACAATTGATTACACCAAATAAAAGAACATATTTTGCTCTTTCAAAAGATGCTCAACATTTTAATATGTATCTATTAACAATTTGAAAAAAAAGTATTTCGCGATTTTTTTTTATTTTAGCAATATTTTTAAAACAGTATTAGCTTTATCATTAAGCTAAAAAAATAAGCACTAGACAACATTGCATACGTTTATACCTATTTTTTTTTAAATGTATTGAATTTAGAAGGTACTGATATTAACTATTTGAAAACAAAATCGATCTTTTTGATTTTTTTTAATCAAACTATTTTAAAAAGTACCAGGATTTTTTTATTTAATTCTCATTTATAAATCTGCTAACATTTATAAACATTGGAATATTGATAGTTTGAAAAAAAAACAATAATAATTGACGAATGTATCTTACTATTTTTGAATATTTATAGTTCAGCAACAACACTTTGTGCTCATGAATCACCATTTTGCATATGGAGAACTGCAAGAAAGTAAATATCAAAGCAGCACTCGCGCATGTTATTATCTAAAACTGTCTGAGTTACTCTTTATTTGTGACCTTAAACAAACTCGCAATAATTCTTGCAGATGATAATTAGAATTTATAATTGTTTGTGACCTCTTTAATTGTGACCTTAAATAAACACGCAATAGTTCTTCCAGATGATAATTAGAATTTATAAATGGAGCATTATTTTATGGACATCCTATATTATTGATTCTTAGAATAAATATTTTTTCGAATTTTCAAATTCTTGAATATTTCTGATAGAATATGAAGTTTTGAGTATAGAATTTCAGGGCTCCCAAATGGTCCGCGAACTGAACATCGCTATTTTTTAACAGAAAATTTCATAATACGTTTGAGCTAGAATCAACTTCCAAACGTGGTTTCTTGACAATACGCAAGAAAAATCTAAAAAGAAAATTTCTCTAAAAAAATTCTGATGTTCAGTTCGCGGACCATTTGGGAGCCCTGGAATTTAAATATTATAAGTGAAGTATATTTTCAGATTAAAAGTTTCTGCCGAAAACATAGCATTCTAAACTCCAGAACTAATATCTGCCAGGATTAGTTTTCTAAACGCAAGTAAAACATTAGCTTAGTTTGTATAAAAAATATTTTATCGAAAGTATTCCAAAATTTCTATTTTATATTCTAACACTTTTCTTCAAAATGATGTAACTTTCAAAATGTATTTTTCATAGTTTGCATAAATAACATGACTGTTTGCTTATAATAAGGTCTTTTATGACATTAATAGATAGTTTTCTCAATGTACTATTTTTCGGTTTTTTATTCCTCCAAAAATCTGAATTATCGTGCATGACAAATGAAACATATCGGGTTGATTTTCAGAAGTTATATTAAAATGTAAACATGGGCAATGCTAAATAAATACAGTAGTAAATGTAAGAAATGCAATCTAATCGCCTTTTGTTCTTTATTCTAACTTGGTGAAAACTTCCTCGGTTTTTTTTGCAATGATTTTTTTTTTTTTGTAAATGAAGCACTATATACATACATATATATATATATATATATATATATATATATATATATATATATATATACACACAGTTCAGCCATATTAATGTGACCATCTTGCGATTTTTGGCGTTTTGTTAAATATCTGTAAAAATACATAAGGAATTAGCCTAAAACTCCAGATGTGTAAACAAAATAGGGCACATCATAAATTTCCACGAATATTTTTTTTTACCAAAATATTATAGGGGACAGTCAACAAGTTGAGAAAAAATCATAAACCATTTAAATAACCCTGTCAAAAGAAACGTATCAAAGCATTCAAACTGTAGATTATGATTAAATGAATTAATGTAATAAATTGTGTTCATTGTTATGACAATAGCATGAAGAATACATAAAGAAATTAAAGTTTTCATAAAAACAGTCTCAAATTTTGCCAAGTGTTTTGATTATAATATGCATAATTCTTAATTTAAAAAAAACATCTTTTCACAAAACATGACAGACATTATTGTACATATGAACCTGTAACCAAAATTAAAAAATAATAAAAATCGTATGAATAATAAGCAGGTTTACTACATACACTGTAATTACACTGAACACTACATTTCTGAATATATAAAAATGCACTGTAATCAAAAACGAAAATATACAGTGACCTCTTCTAACTCACCCAAGGTTTCCAAAACCGTTCTTTTACCTTCAAAAATCCCAGAAAGTTATTTATTTTCGAAATTTAAAGAAAAATTTATAAAAAGTAATTTTTATTAGCTGCCCGTCCATTTCGAAAACGTTTCTATGTAGCTTTTACAGTACAATAATCACGCTTCTCAAATCAAAATATCGTTTATTCGGATGCTACCAATTCATACGAAAATATTTTGATATTCAGAGAGCACGTTTAATAGACAAACATACAATATTAACAGTATTAACATTAATGTGAAAATTGACATTATTTTGTTACAATTGTATTCACAAAATCAGTTATGCAGCTAAAAATGTTTATTGAGAATTGATAGAATCCGAATAAGTGATATTTTCATTTGAGAAAAGTGATTATTGTACTGTAAAAGCTACTTAGAAACGTTTCCGAAATGGACCGGCAGCTAATAAAAATTAATTTTTATAAATTCTTATTTAAACTTCGAAAACAAATAACTTTCTGGAATTTTTAGAGGTAAAGGAACGTTTTTCGAAACCTTAAGTGAGTTAGAAGAGGTCACTGTATATTTTCGTTTTTGATTACAGTACATTTTTGCATATTCAGAAAAATCTGTCATTTTTAACAGTGTAGTGTTTTATTGCGCATGTGTGAAAGCAATAAAAATCTAATTTGCATAATGTGTTAGCTAAATGTATGGAGCAATTTTTGTGAAAGTCTCAAAAACATAGCTTGAAAATTCTGAAAATTCCGTTGGTAGAATAATCTTAAAATCTGTTGATCGCAAAAGGAATCAAAAAGGTGGGGGACTGTATCCAAATATAGTAATGCGAGCAATACCATGCATGCTGTACTGCCAGTGGATATATGGATACAGTAACTCATCTTTTTGCATCTTTTTGGAAACAACGGACTTTGAGCTTGTTCTATTGACGATAATCTTTAGAGTTTTGAAACTATGTTTCAAATTATGTTGCTCTATACATTTAAATAACGCATTATGCAGATTGCATTTGTATTGATTTCGCTCATGTGCAATAAAACATTATTTAGTAAACCTGCTCATTTGTCATACGATTTTTCTTATTTTTTTTATTTGATTACAGGGGATTATGTACTGTTGCAGTGCAACACAAATTTTATGCATCAAGGTTTTTTTTGTCGATTTAATGGGCGCATGAGTGTTTATAGTAGTGTTTGTTAATGGGATTTTATCGAATTTCATAATTTTGGAAACTGTTGTACTGCGAAAGTAATTCAATGTAATTAAAAAAAAACTTCATAAATTCTAGATCATGGTGGATAACAAATTTCACGCACTTTTTTTATTATTATTTATTTAGCGTTAACGCATTTACATTGGTTTTTGATTGGAATTTTACCAAGTTTCATTCATTTTAGAGCTATTGCAAAAGGAATTGGTGAAAAATATTTTTTGACATAATTTTCGAGATCTATAGCGCCCGGCTAAAGAAAAAAAAAAGTTTTATTCTATTTAATTTTTTTAATAAAATTTTCTCTCACATATTAGATTTGATATGAAATTCATAAAAAATTGAATATAATTTTTAAAATTTTGATAATGAAAAATGAAATTCCATAGTTAAAAAATACCATGTACCACATAGATGAAATGTAAGGTTGGAATTAATCAATGTATTCTATTTTGATTTCAATGGCAATATATATTCTTGGTCCGCTGCATTCGCATGCAAAGTGTAATGCATAAATTTCAAAATATTGTTTCAGAAAATATTAAACTTTTTATCATAGGGTTTATATTATTTAGGCTGCTACTAGGTGAATAAAAAATTTGAATCAAAACATGTCACTTTCAGAAATTTTGTGTACCTATTTCGAAAGAATAATTTACATATTATAATCCAGAGTGTTCAAATCTTAGCTATTAGCAGAACTTGAAGTAAAATATACATCAATAGTATTTAAAAAGATTTTTATACAAAAAAAATTCATGCGTTCTGTTTTAAAATATCTAAAAAGAAAAAAATAATGAGATCCGAAATCTTGAATCTGGAATGTTTTTACATTGAGGAATTCTCTAATTAAATATTTTTTCATGCATTATATTTCAAGTAAAATTTCGTGTATGAACTAAAAAGAAGATGTATCAAGAATACAATTATCAATATTTGTAAAATTTATAATTTAATTAATTTTATTCAGTAGTATAATATGATAAATCATTTTTGAAATATTTACCTAGTAAGTGTGAGCTATTCTCAAAGCAAGCATACGAATTATTTTATATAAAAAATGCACATGTTAAAATAAAGAAAATAAAAATAAACCATGTGTTTAAAGGTAATGAAATTTAAAGGGAACTTAAACATTGTCTTTAACTGTTATTTAACATTAAATAACATGGAATAATTTTAAATTTTAAATCATATTAATTAATACTTTATGAAATTCCTATAATATGTAAATGCAAATAACTTTTCTGTCTCCAAAATAAATTTTAAATATGTATAAAAATTAAATTATAGTTAGTAATTTGAGCATTTCAAACGATTTTGGAATTATAAGACACAATACCTTATATACAAATAATAATTCATAGTTAGACTACATGTTGTATATCTGTATGATAATTGGCTACTTATTTTTAAATTGCAAAATATTCAGGTGGTATGACATTCCTCTAACAAATAAAATTTTATTAAAGTATATCTGTTTTACAAAACGCTGAGAAAAGCGCTTAATTTAATTTATTTCGCAACTCCATGCATCTAAATAAGGTGTTTGTTTTAATGTAGATGCAATTAGTAAAATTTGCTTGTTGAATAGCACGCACAATTACTACATAATTAAGAATCTGAAATTGTATGGATATATAAAGTTAAGAGAAGTATAAAATTATAATCATAATTAGTACACTAGAACATTTGAAAGCAAACGTAATTCTAAATAGATATTTAAAATGAAACATTTCTTCGTTGAATTAAATCTAATAAGATGGAAGTTACAGATGCTTACTAGTCTAAATTTCAACATGTTATAATGTTTTATTCGTGCTCAGACTGAAAGAATGTCTTTGAGTCAAACACTTATTTTGTTAGTAGCTTAAGCACATTTTATAAGTGCAGTGTATTTTGAGCACTGGTAAATGTACATTGAAAAATATATTTTTTGCAGGAATAATTCTTATTGACCCAAGTTATAAACAATTTTGCCTTCAATTCAACTTATGTACTTTAAGCATATTTCATTGAATAAATAAATTTCCCGTATTTAATATTCATACAGGATGACGTGTTACAATGGTATTTGTGTTACAAGAGACTATCATTTGTCTTAGGAAGATGATCGCATATATATATTTTCCATATAACATAGTTCATGATTAGCTAATGATCCACACCGTTGTGGCTCAAATTGTGGGCACTTTTAGGTAGCTTTAATTACAAAAAGTAAAAAAAAAAACTACCTATTGCAGCCGACCGGGGAAAGTCCATTGGTAAATTTTGCTATATTTTCGTCGATCATGACCCCTGGATTCCAAAACCACCCTCCGTTCAAATGTTGACTTACATATATATACTATATATATAGATATATCCATATATATATATAGATATATATATCTGAGATTTGTCATGCTATAATTCTCGAATTTATGAACCAATTTGGATGAAATTTTTTATGTGCAAGATAGGAGTACAAATGTCTTGACCGAGTTTGTTGGCTAGCTTCATCCACCACGCTGTTTTAAAATGGAGGCTATTTTCTTCTTTTAAAATTTTTATATATTTTTAGTTTTGTATACTTATTGAAAAAGTTCCGTTTCACAAAATGGAAACTCTTATATATCATTTTAAACAGAATGTTAGAAACATCAAAATACATTTTAAGCAGTCACACAATGTAAGATAAAGTCAATTTAAAGAAAAAGTTAGAAAACATAAAAATTTCCATAAATGTTCACAAATTCAAATGGCCTTTATTTTGAAACAAGATGGCGGTATAAGCTGGCCAATGAACTCGGTCGAGACATTAGTACTTCAACAATGCACATAAAGAATTTCATCCAAATTGGTTCATATATTCGAGAATTACAGCACGATAAAATTCAAATGTCTATATCTATATACATATGGATATATATTCTTCAATTTGTTATTCTTGCTGCTTCTTTAATACTTTTTGGAAATATCTACCATTGTTATAATTTCGGATTTTACCATATTGGAATTTAGTTGAAATGTAATTAAACATGGGGGCTTTATTTATAGGATATTATGTTTATGTGTACTGCATAATTTATTTACTATGAGACTACTTTTGGATCCACATATTTCTTAGTAATTTGGTAATCTGCCTTCTATTTCTCTTCAAACTTCAACTGTTTTTAATAATATGAATGTAAAAATACTGGTTTCATTGGTTCTTTTATTGGTATTGTCTGAATAACTTTGGATGTATTTATAAAAGTATTTATATATATATATATATATATATATATATATATATATATATATATAATTCAACATTTCAACGGAGGGTGGTTTGGGGATCTACGAGTCACGATCGACGAAAATATAGCAAAAAGTTTCTGAAGTGCTTTCCTCCGGACGGCTGCAAAAGGTAGTTTTATACTTTTTGGAATGAAAGCTATCTAAAAATGCCCACAATCTTGGCCACCATTGTATAATCACGTTGTTCAGCTACAGATCATTTCGAGCATTACCATTTTCAAATGTACAATTTTCTACTTATTTAGTTCTGAATCTCTTCAAGAACCACATTATCGTACAAGCAGCTACACTCTCAAAAATAAATGAGTAAATTTACAAATTAAAAGAAGCATACTTATGATAGAAAAATGATCCGTCTATATGTATAAAAAGAACGTAAATTGATAAGTTCATGCCTTTGTGTGTTTGCGCCTATCTTAAGTGCAAATAGACATTCCGTACGAAATATAAACATGATAAACTGTATCAGCAATGATACGAGAAATATTGTAGATAGCAAGGCAATTTCTTGTTCATTTGCATATTACCATTGAAATGAAACATTATCCAACAAATGAATTTTTATGTTTTATGAAAGAAATGGAAAATAAGGATGTAGTTTAAATACATTTATTTAAGCTTAAAACATAAATGAAGAAGGCTATATCAAAATAGTTATTTCGAAATAAATCTGAAGAAGAGACCATAAATTATTCAGATCACCAAATTAAATTATTATGAAATAAATAAATTTAGTATTTTCAAACCGAAAAATGTTTTTTTAGGATATCTATGGAATGAATATAAAAATCATGTACTTCAGCTGTATTGATTTTGATTCAAAATAAAACCTTTTTTGCATTTTCTAACGAATATTTTCCTTTGTAAAAGAATAATCAATTTTTATGCTATTGCTTTAGTGAGCATTTATTAATTTTACTTTTCACATATATCTAATATCTCGATATATAAAATATAAATTGAAATTTCATTTAGGCTCCTTATAACTTGACTTCGGCAGAAAGGAATACATGAATCCGATTATAAAACATCAATCCATTTTAAAAAAAAATTCTGAATGGATTTTGATAGAATTACCACTGTTAATTAGTTATTTTTTCAGAAAAGATTTTGTGTATAACATATTGTTCTTTTCTTAGTTATAGAATTATGAAGGATCTTGTAGCGAATGTTTAAAAAAAAAATAATAGAATATAGAAGTATTACAATTTAAGAGATTAATTTAGTTGCACCAATCCAAATATTTCTTAATACAAGACTCATTTTAGCACCGATATCTAAAATTTACATCTACGTAATATTTATTTTTTTCTTTTGTTTTTCCGAGTGGTCCAAAGTTATCAGACATTTTCAATTTCGACGTTTTGTGAAATACCTAGAAAAGCATTTAACAATTTCTTTTCAAATCTCAAGAATACACAAAAAGAAGGTTGGTCACTTATTTTTCAGCGAAGCTTTCAATTATTTGTCGATTACTTTACGAAGTGAAAAACAACAATATGAATAAAAAAGTAGTATTTGCAATCACCCTGTTGAATAAATGTCTAGGAATTATATGTTACTACAATACATGTTTATATGTGTTTTGTACCGTCATCTGTGTGCGCTTTTGTAAGTATAGCACGCACAAATGTATATACATATATATATTATGTGTAGTAAGAAGTTTTAAAGCGAATTTTGCCTGGAGTTAAACGGGAAATAACGCACAAATCGCACAACACATTTGTGCTATGTGATAAGAACTATTTCAGCGTTTTCAAATCGAATCCAAAAAGCTGGGAGAAAAGTGACAGTAAAGTTGAAATTTTGAGGGTCAAAGATGTCATATGATAAGTCGTTTATTTGTCACTGCATTATTTATGAATTTCATCAAGGAAAAGGTGCTTCAAAAGTATATCAATTAGTCTGTTCTGTTATTGGAGAGGAAATCGTATCGAAAAGCACATGTGAATTTTGGTTTCGGCGTTTTAAAGACGGTGATTTTGATGTTAGCGATTGAGAACGTAGCGGCGCTCCAATGAAGGCTAGTCATAAGAATTTGCAACTTCTACTTAATGAAGATGCATCTCAGACGCAAACAGAACTTGCCAAACAATTAGGGGTATCCCAAAAAACGATTTGTAATCGCTTACAAGCAATGGGGAAGATTCAGAAGGGAGGAAGATGGGTGCTACATGCATTGAGCCAGAAAAACAAGAATGAGGGTATCTTCATTGGATGAATCTGCTAAACAGGTGACAGAGAAAATCTTTCTTGTGAAAAACCGTGACGGGAGATGAAAAATGGATATGTTATGACAATCCGAAACGCAAAAAATATTGGTTAAATCCTATCGAAGCAGCAACATCAACGCCGAAACGATCCATTCACTGCAAAAAAAGTTCTCTTCATCTAGTCGTATATGAAGGGTGTGCTATATTACGAACTGTTGGAACCTGGTATAAGTGTTACAGCGGAACGCTACAAGCAACAATTGCTTCAATTGAACCAGGAAACCGGTTTTTCCATTTACTGGAAAAGTTTTGCGCCCCGTGAAATTGCTCCATGTCAATGCCAGGCCTCATATTGCAAAACCAGTCAAGGACTCGTTAGTAACTCTTGGCTGGGAAGTTTTGGAACACTCGGCGTATAGTGCGGATACAGCCCCTTCGGACTATCATTTTTTTCGGTCAAAGCTCAGTGCTTTGTCTTCTGTACACTTCCGGACAGTGGACCAAGTGCGAAATAGGGTTGATGACTTCATTGTGTCAACACACGAATTATACTACACTGCTGGCATCCGTCAACTGCCCGACCGATGGCAAAAGGTGTTAGATAATGATGGAGATTATTTTTATGAATGAAGATATTATTCTCAGCTCTTAATTGTATATTCATTTCTCTGAGAAACGCTTTAAAACTTCAACCTAGACTATATATATATATATACATATTTATATACGGAGAGAGAGAGAGAGAGAGAAAACAATTATTGAATGCAAGGTATTTACGCAAATATTTTCATATCATACAAAGTTTTCAATTTAATGCCAGGCCATTATTACAAAAATTCGTAACGCACGTTAGGAAAGTATCCAATTGTTACAATATATTAAATATTTAAGAAGATAAGAACATTTTTATGAAATAGTTAACACTTAACTTTTTATTGGCGGCCGCTACATAATATTAAATAAATTCATTGCCACAATAGATTAAGTCGATAAATGTATGATTAATTTAAACTGTGAATGTTTCTTCTTTTCCGAATTTTTGCAATCTAAAATGACTGAAATAAAAAAGACGAGACTTATCTTAATGAATTTTATTTAACTAGCTTTAAATTATCCTGTAACTTTAATTTCTTATATAATTGTATAATGAAATACCCGTGAGAGTGATTAAAAAACAAATAATGAATGACAAATAATGAATAAGACAAAAAACAGTTTGTGTTTTCTCATTTAATAAATAATGTAAAATATCAGTGTAATTAATATTTAATTCGCGAAGGAGATGTAAATTCCTGTTTGTATGAAAAATTTAACCTTATTTGTTCTAGAGGTAAATGAAAGAAATATGTTGTGTAAACACATTAAATAATAATTAAATTAACTTTTTGAGTAATTTCATTTAAGTACAAATTCTCTCTTCTATCGCTTTAATTTATTTTAAATCAACTTATGCTAATTTTACAACTATAACAACATTATCAAAATTACATTAACAATTTTAAATGTGCAATGCTAAAAAATAAAATATTTAGAAAAGCTTTACACGATGTTCTTTTTAATGTAATTGCATTAAAAACATTTGAAATATAAAATATTCCAAACAAAATTATTTTTCTTTGAATGTTTTTTCTTTCTCCAATTTTCAGCAATATATTGACTTCGACATGCATAGAAGATTACGAAATTTATACGCTGCATTGTTACATTAATCATTAACTACATATACACTCAATAGATAATATATTATCACTGCCACCCCCCTCCCCGCATTTTGAAATGAACTCGCCTGAATGACGTGTAAGGTACACAATTCAGTAGTAATGGTATTTAAAAACTGCTAAGGAGCCTCAAAAGTCATTTTTATGCTTACGTTTGTGTCTGAAAGTAAAAGCTAATGATCTAAGCCACTTCGATAGAGGGCAGAATTCAATTGCTTCTCAACTCAGAACAAATAACTTTAAAACTGCACGTCTCTTGGTTTCTTCGGGACTTAACATTATTAGTAATTGTACACCGTGGATAAACGATTGTGAGACCATCACTAGAAGTCACCATGTTAGACGCCCAGGCATCATCAAATAAAAAGTATGTCAGAGACTACCCCCCCCCCTTTGGTGGGGCAAAATTGGCACTAGATGCTGGCTCACTTTACATCCCAAGACAATATTGGTCCAAGTAGAATTCTTTCGGAGCATACGGTTTAGCTGACACTGTTGAATGTTAAACTGCCGGTGCTAACGTTCCTCTCATGTGCCGCGGTTTACCAAGCATCATCTCCAAATGTCCTATACTAGGGTCTCGAAAATCAAGGTCTGACAATGGAACACAGTGTGAGAATTGCCTCGTCCGTCGGTTGAAACACGATTCATCCTTTAAAACGTCGAAGGTCGTGTTGGGATAAGCTGTTTCCTATGCGATCTGTTACTCCCCCTTCTACAACAGGGAATTTGGGGAACGTTCTTATGGACGTCTTTGGGACCTGTGATTATTGTAAAAGAGATCACGAATACT
The DNA here is from genome assembly GCA_964019185.1 of Maratus speculifer. Lineage (NCBI taxonomy): Eukaryota > Metazoa > Arthropoda > Arachnida > Araneae > Salticidae > Maratus > Maratus speculifer. Next base: position 188,664,153 of record OZ025297.1, read on the forward strand.
ACGGACTATCCGAACATTATTGCGAAAATTTTGCATCTTTACATGGTGTGTCTATCCCAAAATGGAAAAAGAGTCTTCCAGCAAGACAACGCTGCATGTCACATGACTCGAATTATGCTCGATTGGTTCCAAAAACATAACGCTGAATTCCAGTTAACATCCTGGTTACCTAACTCGACGAATCTTAGACTGACAAGGTACATTTCGGGTGTCAGTCAACGGTATCCTAGAGCTCAAGAATAACCATTTGTGAATTTCCAGGATAAACAAAATGCATGACCGTTTCTTAAAAAACTAATACTGTTTATATCCGGTCATCTACCGAGAACTTGTGTCATCCATGCCAAGGTGATTTACAGCTGTTTTGTGGGTCAGAAATGCACCAACACCTTAGAATGTAGGTGGTCATAATGTTTTAGCTCTTGAGTGAATACAAATGTAAAAGTCAGCAATAGGTTTTTAAAATAGCATGTTTAACATTTACAGACATTTCAGGGTAATACAATAAAGAATCTGAATATAATATGATGAATTATTACCATTGATACTGTTGTAAATTTTATCAAAAAATATATTTACAAAAGCAATAAATTTAAACTAAGGAAAATTGTAAATCCTCACTAGAAAAAGTATAATAAATGCTTTTCCATTTAGTAGAACTTTTTCTCAAAATTTAGTGAAAACACTTTGTCATTCACGGTTTATGAAATATTTGTTCAATCTTCAGAAATACTTGAAGTAAAAACAGCAGAAGGTAATATATTTTTTAAGTATACATAGACATTTCTGTATCATTGTAGTTCTTATTCGGATGTAAACATTTCGAGTATTTTCGAAACATACTTATGCACGTTTCCTTAGTTGATGTGGTCAAAGAATTTTTTTAATAAATGATTTCTGGATGCAAATATATTATACATTTATTTTATACATTTATTAATAAATTTATTTTATAAATTATTCAATAAATATTTTATATGTTTTCATTGTGATTTGTCAATAATTATTTTTTTAAATACATTGTTACGAACCTATTTAATATATCACGCGATATAGCTACAATAATTTACACTTAGATGAAAATTTTTATTTTAACTATAAAAACAACATATAATACTCTTTACGATTACAGAAAAGAAAATTCAATGTCTTTTGTAGCATCAAATTGCAGAAATGGAAATTTTTTATCATTATCATGAGATTTACTTATCTTTGTAGTAAGAAAATAAAGTGTCTTTGCTACATTATAAAAAAAGAATGAAAAAGAAATACTTCTATAATATATTCAAAAACGAAAATAAGCAATTATCCTTTGCAAGTTACCCGGCATTCCAAAAATCTTTCTTTATCTTTAAAAAACTCAGAAACCAATATATTTTTGAAATTTAAATATACAATTATAACTACAGGATTACTTTGCCTGCAAATGTATTTTAGAAATTCTTTTCAATAGTTTTTAGAATACATTAATGAATTTTGTTATGAAAAAATCATCGGAATTTCGGATTTTATTGATTCTTGATGTTTTCATTGTTCAAGAAACATATTTTACAGAAAAAATATATAGAACGAATATTAAAAGTGAAACATGTATTATTCTGTTATTCTTGCCGGAATAAAAACAATTACGCAAGGAAAAATTATTAATTGAAGATTAATAACAGAATATTCGGTTTGAGAAAAGTAACTAATATAATATAGAAACTATTCAGAAATGTGTTCTGAATAGTTAATATTTAAAAAAAAAACCTTTCTGTTATCGTCGGAGATGTATTATTTATTTAAGTATCTGTAATAAAAAATTTTCGGAAGCAACAGTTTCTCGAAAACGGTTATTCTATATTTTCATTCCAAGTTGTATTATGCATTTTTGTTTATCATAGATTAAGAAGCATTTGTCTTTCTTAGTAGTATACATATAATTGATAAATATTATTTGGTGAAAATGTTATTTTAGCAATTTCTAAAAAAATAAAAATATTTGCTTTTTGGGTTTGTCTGTCCGTCTGTCTGTGCTCGAACTTGCATTATATAGGCCAATTACCATGAATTGCATCTATCTTATGGGATATGAGCAGTGCACGTTCAATGCAGAAAATAAAGTGCATAGCGTTAACGGTTTATTTACATAATAATTCCGTTTAATTACGGTCTATTGGATAAAATACTTTTGCAATATATCTTAATGGCCCTACACGGTTTTAAATATACTGAAATTTATATGATAACTAAAGTTTACTATACATCACTTTTTTTAAAATTTGGTATAAATAAAATTTATGGTTCATATACAAGGACACAGAGAAAAATATTTTAGAAAAAAAATTGTACTATATTTGAACTTTTGAAGCCGATGAACAATAATTGATGGAGGCACATTTTTAGCTGTTTTCAGCATTTTTAAACTGAATTATATTTTTAATTTTACTTGGTGAGTATAAATTACATGTATAATATACAGAGTAGTTCTTAAATGCATTTTCATTAATTCAAGAAATTTATGAGTGAAAATTTTCAATTGTACTTCTTGTTCAATCGAACTAACTTTTACCATACAATGTATTATGCTTACATACCTAAAGATTACATACTGGACTACACAAAAAAGCAGCTGTATTCCCGATAATTGAGCAAATAGCAAACATTGAGTTTTTAAATGGATTTTTTTTATTATTAGTAGGCGTGTATAAGTTCTCTAGATTATATGAAGGGATTTACAAAAGCTCTCAAGTGCAATTGAGTTTATAAGCAGAAATTACAGAATGGAAATTTTCAATATTGCTATTAGTTTAAATAAACTATCTTTTGTCATACTGTGTAGTAGACAAACAAATGTAAAAACAATAGATAGGACTGAAAAAAACGTTATTATTATTATTGTTAGAGCATAAATCGGGTTTCAAATGCACTATGCATTTTTCAAATTGATTATTTATTTAGACATTTTCTTATACCGAACAAACTCTGAAGTTTTTTTACCGAATTCTCAGCGTGTTAAAAAGTGTTGCATAATGTATACTGGATACAGGATTTTTCATTCTTCATTATCTTATCTGGTGTTAAAAAAATAGTTTATTCATTTCATAAAAGGAATAATTTGGATTTATAGGAAGTAAAGAGAATATATTAGTTCATTAATCAAAAATATAGTTGTATGCGATCACAGCTTACCAAGAAAATATCATTTCAAATTACATTAAAATCAGTGATGTATTACTTATCATGGTATATCCATTTCCAGATAATTCATCACAAACTAAAGTATCAGAAAACAGTGTCTTCCATTCATTTCCGGTTTAAATATTCCGCCTACTCAAAATTTGAAAGATCCTCTTTAAAGAAATTACTAAAAATGCAGTATTTATAAAATGTTACTTTATATTTTATTCATATTTTGAGACATCATTTTAAAACGAATTGGAGTATTACCACAATTTTTACATTTTTTTAAAATGATTATTTTATTACAAAATTTCATAAAGTGAAATATGACTTCTTACAGATATTTCGCTAATCGCTTTGCATTATATAAATCAGCAACTCATAAATTCCTGCATCATATAAATTAACACCGAAATTATGTTCTACCTAATTCAAATGATAATTCACTAATGTAACACAATATTAATCAGAACAATGTTGCAAGATAAGTTCCTGCCTCAGAGGCACGTTTACATATTGTTGATAAATTGATTCCGATTTCCCTTAGATTTAGGTTTGAGTTTCCTAAAAGCAACTCTAGAACGCTGATTTGAAATACTTATAAAATAGTTTATATTCTGAATTTTGACAGAGTAATTAGTTATGATTGGTTATGGTTTTCCTGTGAAATGAACTTAATTGTTTATAAATATAATAATAAATACAGCTATGACAATAAACATATTTAAAGTTCTTTGTGTTTGTTCTGGTGAGACCGCTGTGCAGAGAAATACAATATCCGTTAGAAAGGTATGTGTAAGTCTGAAGTAAGGCATCTCAAAGTCAGTTTTGTTTTTCTTATAAATTATATTTATTTTTAAGGCTGAGTTTTAATGTATACATGTAACGTCTTCTTGTGGTGTCATAGGAAGAGGAATCAGGAACCTCTTGTTGGATCGAACTCTTTTTATTAGGCCGCTCTTTGTGAAGACGGATTCGCGAGTCCAATTGGAGGTCCCGGATACAGATGAGTGGATTATGGGGAGTTACATGGCCGTAGTTTCAGGAGGCCTCTCAAAACTGCAAAAGCTCCCATCTTTCGCGCGTGTTTTTGCTAATATGTTGAGGATTGTAATTTTTTTTCCAGCAGAGTGTACATTTGTGAATTAGGGAGGAACATTTACTTAATTGTTTCATTAGCTTCTTTTTGATATGTGGTCAAGGCCCGCACAATTCCCTGATCGGTGACGTATGAGGCCCAAACCACAAATGGCTGCGAAAATCACTTAGCTAAACAATTTCAATCTTAAGGAGCGTCCAAAAATGGTATCTGAAAGTAATAAATGTTAGGCTAGGAAAGAAAGTTATCAAGGGCAAAATAACTTGTGTAAGCTTCAGAATTAACGTTAAAAAATATTAATTGGGACTTTAAAGTTTTGAATTTTAAGTTAAAATTTTAAAAAAGGTTTAGTTTTTTGTCATTTCACACACACACACACACACGCATATATATATATATATATATACAGTAGAGATTTGATTATCTGGACGCCGATTAATCAGATTGTCTACTTAACCAGACCAGGCGTCAATCCCCCACCTTTTCTAAACTTTTTGTGTGCAGTAGGATGTATTTTGCTGAATATCACGAAAATTAACCGCTAAATAACCATTCCCTATTCCTGAAATAAAGGAATCGCCAACAAAACAAAGAAAATAACGCATAAAATCAATTGTTTTTAGAACTAAAAAGTATCACTTCAAACCGTACGAGACACTTACGCATATATATCCTCTTCAGCCCCGAGAAAAATGTGCTGCATAGAAAAATTATTTTATTAGCAAATTATGACGCTTTTAGGCTTAGAAAAAAGAAAATAAAATTAGCTTTTTATTTTTAAAATTTTAAAATAGTTAAAATTTATGTCCCCATATGGGTACATCAGGTCTTAACTGAGTAAAAGTGTCATTCTTTAAATAAATAAGACCAATTTTGCTTTACAATAAATAGACCTATTTATAGACCTCCATGCGTCACTGAGATTGATATACCCTAGCAACAGATTCAGGCCTATGTCCAAATTCATCATAGCGAATTTCATTCTTGGGAATAGACATGGTTATTCTCCTTTTTTAGAAGATGTAGATTCATTGGATAATTGCTCTGATTTTCGTGGTCTTCCAACAGCGGACTTTTATTTTCACATTTTATAAGGACTTCAGCAATGTAAAGACAAAATTCAAGTAAACTCATTTGATCTCTTTTCGGAATATTGAAGGTTCTATAATCTCTTATACACAAAACCCAACTATTTAAGGTAATTAAATCGAGAAAGTGAGAAGAGATCCGAATCGGCTATTTACGTGTTCGCATCAATGAGTTTATGGTTTAGGTTGATTCCATCCAAATGTGCTTTATACATTCTTATTATAGCTGGTCTGGTAGTAACCAAGTTTGTAACCAACCTTGGCTTTTTTTTTTATCTTTACACCAGCGCTCACTTGTATCACTGGACTATCTTCCTCATGTGGTGGACATCATATGCACATATTTCTTGTCCTTCCATTTCAAAATCACAATTTTATTATCTGATTTAGCAAATTCAGTCCACCCACCACGTTTCATTGAATTGTCTTGCACAGCACGCATTTTGTTTGCAACATCACCTATTCAATTAGTCATGGCTTTCCCAGTGCACAGAATTCTCTTTGAAAGAATATGTTAAGCTGTTTTCACCACAGTGAAATATCTGTCAGCCTATATAACTCTAATTTCATTTAAGGGCACACTCTCAGTTTTATTATTATTATTATTATTATTATTATTATTATTATTATTATTATTATTATTTGACAACTGCACTACCAAATTGTAAGTCTTTCATAGCTTCTACAAGTACGGCATTTTTCCCTGTGTAGAAGAGAAAATCCAGTACTAAACCATCACTTGAGGCAAGAACAAAAATTTTATATTTTAGGTATTGCGCTTCGAAGGAAGATATTGACGAAAACCACTTTTCCCTCCAAATGGGATCTTTTGCACATCAATTGAGTTAAATTTTGTCCCAGGAAATTTAAGACAGGCCTTACTAACTACAATTACTAAGGTACGTACTGTCCATAGGTGATCTTTGGTATCAGAAGAATGTATTACAAAATCTGCAAAGTGCAAATTTGATCGCAAAAGGAAGAACATGTCTCTTTGCATTGCATTTGTCACTCATTATATGAGTGAAGATTTTTTTTACCAATACCTGCGGGCTTTTAGAATACTAAATACTGTACAACATTTGAAACGTGTTAGAAATTTTTAAAGTTATTAAAAAGCATGACATATTTTAACAATAAATTCAGTATATTGCTTCATATTATTTTAAAAAATGTAAAAAGTTCTTTTAAATTATTTTGTAAGATTAAACCAAATAATTTATTCATTCCTAAAACAATTTGTTAATAACCAAGTGTACATAATATTTACACAGAAAATTAGTTTCTTTAGCCGTAAATGTTTAGTAAAGACCCATTGTACCCAAACGGGTACAGCATATTTACACATGTTTTCAACATTCATGCACATGTGAACAACATTTATAATCAACTCTTTTACTCTTTAACTCTTCAATCATATAACTTTTCACAATATTTTTATGTATTTGGAATTTGTCATTCTTGAATGGCAACATCATTAATTTCCTTACATCGTTTGTTTTTCTCATAATTTATATTTTGTTTTTCTCGTAATTGCTGGTAGCTTTATTTAGAACATAACATTATAATTAGATAGTTTATGTAGGTTTTAACCTCCTGAATGCATCGACCGGATATTTTCGCACACTAAGCTGCAGGTTTCACTGCAACATAAGCAATATTTAAATTAATGTAATTCTACAAGTAAAACCAAGTTTTGAAAAATTAAGTTGGGATTAATACTCTCAAAGATTATACACCTATACGTAATAACATACGTTGTATCAGATTGGGAAAAATACCTTTTTTAAATATTTTTAATAAATTGCAAAGAAAACAACATTACAATTTTACCCTTTTTCTGGGCAGTCAGGGGGTTAAAGAAAATGAGTATTGAATAGATTTTTTACATGTATATTTCCATAAGTTGAACAATTAGAATATTTGTGAATGGTCGGAACACTTAAGCCTAACATGGTCGCAATAAGTTTCTCTTTCTCGTGGATGGGTTGACTCCGTAAATGTTATACACGGATGGGTTATATATATATAATATAGCACAATTTCTAAATCTTTTTTGTTACAAAAATTCTGTGCCTAAATGCAATGCTCCCTACTCTTTGATCATTATTCAGGAATAGCGGTAAATTATCAAAATTCTAGATCCATATATTATGACACTGTAAGACATTAAGAGATAACTTCTTTGTAAGCATTTAAAAAGTGTGATCGTTAACAACTTTGATTTTAAAATTCTTCAAATATGATCGAATAACTTACATTTCACATCTATTAAATTTTTAAAAGCAAATTAATCATGAATATTAAATGTACATTGTTGCGTCAAGGGAATTGCATCTTTGAAAAGATCTGGATTAGAATCCAGTCGTCTATAAATTTATATTCAGCTCGTTGAACTTTTCTAAAGAATCACTGTCAGGGTAATTATTCTTATAGCAATGAAATGTAATTCCGTGTGATTTGTAATTTCAGCTGTCACATTTTCTAATTTTGTATTTGCATGAAAGAAACCGCTAGAATATTAAACGCTACTTGTAAAATATGTTACGAAATATATTTTAACCCACTGCGTTTAATTTATTGATTAATTAAATTATATATGTATAATTATTTTGCTTTATTGAAATTAGCTAGTATGGAACTTCTTTTTCAGCAGACGTAAAATAAAAAAAGTATTAAAATTGCGTTATTTTTCTATATTTTCGAAAAAAATTTAGAATAATCAATAAAAATAAATATTTTCTGCAACATCATTTTCGCCGCAGAAGACTTTCGTAATTTACGTGTTAAGGCATCAAATTTAAATTCGAAAACATTTCTATGTGTTGAGGAAAATATTCAATGTATTTATAAATATTAAACTTTTTAACCGGTTAAAATGACATTATATTAAAAAATATGAAATATTCTTTATATCTTCAGATCTTTAAAAAATATAGTGTTAAGATTATTTTAAAATGTAGTTTTTTGTTTTTATGCTAATTTCTGTTTTGTCTCACGTGCACTTATGATATTGCATTAGTTATTTGTTCAGCAGTACAAGGCTACTACTTTCATTGTGTTTAAATATGTAATAAATCAATTGGTTGTTTCATTTATCCATTAGTTATGCTTTTAAATTAGTATCCAGTTTCTTTTCTAAATAATGCTTTTCGGTCTTTTTAATGTATATAATTTTAAATATTAATTGAACTTGAATACACTCTGCATGTTAGAATAATATTTTATATAGGTTATATGTTTTCAGTTCTCTTTAAATTGTAAAAATTTGCTCAGGTCTGACTGATTGGAAGTAAATATCGAGAAATTAGGTTTTGCTCATAGTAAGGGAAGTAAAATATTAGTTTACCTTAGTGGGGATCATAAAAAGTTGAAAAGATCGCATTAAAGTTTAAGAAGAAATGGACGTAACTGAGTATGTTAAACTCTTGGTATAGTAAAATATAGTAGCCAATACAGTAGCCCATTCTAGAGTAGGCAGTATGGAAACGCAAAATTAGAGATTTACTCGGTTATTACGAAGGAGCAATTGGAGTCATAGATAATAACGTAAAAAAACCCGTGAATAATTCAGTAACACTGTTCAATATAGAAAAAACAAGGAACGTTCTGATTTGTATCGTAAAGATAGCAGTTACATAATATCCATGACAGAAGTTCCGTAATTAATGTAGTTTATCGAAATATTATAGATGAAGAAACAATATATGAAGTGTGGAAAGTTTTTAAAGCATCTATTTGAAGCAGTGTAAAAAGACAAGTTGTTTAACATATATATATAATTTTTCGCATTTAACTATATTGCAGGCGATGATGTCTCAATCCACACAGGAAAGTTAAGAACAATGTGGTGTGAATTAAATAGTGGACTTGGATTCTGAAAAATATTGTTGAAAATAAATTGACTGATTTAATGTTCATTTGTAAAGTTTTACAGATTTAACTATGCAAATTCGAAACATTTAAGTCAAATTGGATGTTGTCATCTAAAAATGAAGACAGAAAATTTGATGAGTTAACGGAGCAACTTTGTATGATTGAGGGAAATTTCATCATAAAAATTTTTTTAAGGATTATAATTATTATTTTGCAATAACAACGGTTAAACTTCTAACAAGAAGTTCTTTAAAGTGCGATTTTCATTTTAATAACTGGATTCCTTATATTAAAGACAATAAATAATTTAAACCATTTTTAAATTAAATCATATCAATTTGATAACAGACTTATTTTACATATTTAGAACAACGAGTATACTATTTGCAAAGTTTTCCATCGGTAAATATTTGCCTACTGAAGCACTTTATCTGTTTTCTTATTAAAGTCTGTAACACTGTATTCACTTTATGTGCAATGTTTATCAACTCTTTCTTTCATTAGGAAACAATACGAAATAGCTTGACCCGTATTTACAAGAAACTTGTATAGAGAGATGCAATAATCTACAGTTACCTAAGATCCAAACACTTTTATTCTGTAAAAAATATCACACTCATTACACTATTAGAAGTTTAATGTTTTTCAGGCTACTTTAATAAAATATAAAAATGTATAAATATATAGATAGATAGATATATCACAGCTTCATCTTTCTATGTGAAATAAATTTAGTACCAGAAATCTTAAATTATATTTGATGTGTATAATCAGAGTGATGCACCATTAAAATTATGCGCATAATATGGAAATAAAAGTTGAAGCAAAGAACATCAAGAAGCTAACCTTTTGACAGTATGATATTCTTTAATTGGTCGAGAAATTGAATCAATGATTTAAAATCTATGAAAGTCAATAGTATAAGATTTTTAAGGAAATTTCATAAAAATAATTCATCACAATTTCATAAAATTACTGATATCATTAATCTCATTAGAAATACAGTAATATATTCAACTTGTCAACTATACTTGTTTTTAATTCGTATCCATGCAGAATGACTCAAAGTAACTTGGCTAAAATGAAGAATCAAAGAAGGCGTACAAAAAAAGCCAAAATCACATGGGAATTTATTGGATCGTGAACGCCATAAAGGACGTGGCCACCGGTACCATCAGATTTGTTTCCAGTAGATTTTTTCTAGTTAGATCTTGAAAAGGTATTTATTTACGTCTATTTATTAACATCTTTTCATCACAAGAAGATTCGGTTAGTAGAATTATTGCTGCAGCAGGATGTGTTCCAAGTATACCTGATATGTCTGAAAATTTAAATCAGTCCCTGCTTTACCCTTGCAGGTTTCCAGGCAACTGCAAAAACTTTGAGCATTTTATGTAGTAAGAGTAGTATTGGTCGTAAATGTGTAACTTGTATGAAAATACAGAATAAATAATAAGATGTAAAACATGTTTTCGTTTATCATCCTTGTATTACATACAGCTTGCATTTTCCTCTTGTTCTATTGCATTTGTGTCCCATGCTCCTATTAATTTCATTATTATTATTTTTTTTATTTATATATTTTGTTTGCTCTTTTCAGTTAGGCCACATAATTTGAATCCCCCTGTATGCACAAACATAAACATGCATTTATTTCTGTATTAATTTTATTCAGGGCGAAATTAGATGTATTTATGTTGTAAATATTTTATAAATTAAAAGAAAAGAAAAATCTTTACATAATGTCTGATTAAGTATCTTATTATAAAGACATTTATTTAAAATTTTTAAACACAAAAAAAGGAAATATTTTATTCAATAAAGTACATTTTATTGAAATATGAATTTTAATCAGTAATTTATAGCTTTGTGTAAGCATTTAAAAAAATCAAATCGATGTAATCTCAATAAACGGAAATATATTGTTGATGCTATAAACATTTTATAAGTAAATATACCTTTTTTTAAAATTATTATTTTTGTTTATTCTGAAAAAAAGCACAAAGTAAAAGTAATTTTTCTTGACATTTAAATCGCTTGAAGAAATCTGTCGGGAACATCTGCTGTTTTATTTTTTTTAAGAGTAAAATTCTGTGGGAAACATTTTTCGTGTTTTTTAAATTACTTTTTTTCTGACGATATGCATATAAAATTTGAGATTTTTATAATCTTAGAAGACTCTTTTATAGTGCATAATGTTTTAGTTTTTCAGATGTTTACGTATTCAATGGTTCACTTGTATCACCATGTTTTTTTATGTAAATATTCATTTTGATACAAAACCTATAAGACTATTACATTAAAATTATTTTTAAAAGCATTTCTAAAAATATATATATATGAAAGATCTATTTCAAGGTATTGTTTCTTTTCTTTATCGCACAGCTAATGGCATACTTTATTGAGAATGATTTTCAGAAGAAAGTGTTTGGCGGAAACTTGCATTGTTTTAGTGCGAAAACATTTATTGTTTTAATCGACCTTTATGTATGCACAAACGAATTGTACGAAATCTTTTGTTTGAAACTGGTTGAATGTGGTTTTACATGTTTATTTTTAAAGGAATTACTTGATAAAATGGTATTAAACAATTTGAACAATCCAAATAATCATAATATTTAAATTTATTCGTTATCATGAATATAAAAAAGTCTTGTGTTTCTATATTTCTATATTAATATAATAACAGTACAATATATTAATTATAGCAGAGACTGTGCAGCGATGACACAAATGACACTTTAAAAATATCTTTGCATTATAAAATTTAATTAAACAGATGATATACTAAAAATATAAATAGAGACTACAAAATAATAATTAACTTAATGAAAAATAGCCAATAATGTTAATTTATCGCTAGGATTGGTCAAATAGCGAAAAATTGCCAAATTTAACAACAATAATATATAGTTTATGTGACGTCGTAATATTCATATGTATTATGCATTATAAATTTATCTATAAATATGATGCAAATGTAATATATATTATATGGATATGTATGATATGTATGATACATATGTATTTTGCATTATATCTATGGTTATAACGTGTATTGTGCATATGTACTTGAATGAAGTTCGTTAACATTATTAACACGCATTAAAAGGGATAACAAATCTCTAACTAGTCGCAAATTTTTGCCACATTGATTAGAGTGCTACTGAGATTAGAATTTGGAATTTATAATAGATCAGGAGACGGCTGAACACACCAGTTATTCATTATATTTGCAGACGAAATTTTAGGGTTTCTCAAAATTCGATAAGCATATTAAAATGCAACTGGTCTGCTAAGTCATATCTTGGTGCATATTACCTAATTGTGTTTTCATGCATCCAAGAATATGGAGATATTTACGACTGATTGTGAAAAACCTGACGGTTTTTTATTTGTGTTTTCATGCACCCAAAAGTATGGATGTATGGACGATTGATTGCGGAAAAACTTATTGGAATTCAACAAATCAATCGCAAAAATTGATTCCACTGGTGGTTTTGCACCAAGATATGTTTTAGCAGACTACTTGCAGTTTCATATGGTAATTGAAATTTAACTAATCCTAATATTTAATTTATCAACGTGATGAGTTGATGGTCGGTGCAGATGCCTCCAGATCTTTAATAAAAATGTGTTTTCAGTAAATAAAAGACAAATAAATTAAAATATTTGCCGTATCACGATTTTTGTAAAATCTTATAAAAATTCATACAATTTGAAATCATGTAACAATTTTATAACTCAGGATAATTTTCTGTAATCGGGTTTTCAGAACAAAAATATCTTACCTATAACTATAATCTCTTTTTAGTGAATTAAAATTAACAATTTATAAACAAAAAATAGGCTAATAAATTTTAACCTTCTTATTGTTAATAAATCGTTAATTGGATTATATCTTTTTTTTTATTGTTATTATAAAATACAAGTTTTTGTATGTCCCTCACAATTCTGGTTGGACCTCCTCATTGTGATGACATAAGGAACAATTGACGAAAACTACAATTGAAAGGGTTACCAAAATAGCGTCCAATTTTGACCAACTTGACAAATTATTGCTAAATTCAGTATCAATAATAAATTGACATATGTGAAGAGAATTGGGTGATGATGCAAAAAAGATGATTGGATGTATCCATTAATAATTAGTGTCAATATAGCATACACGATATTGCACGCACTATTATATTTGAATACATCCCTTCTTCTTTTTTGCTTCCTTTTTAGAAGAGCAGATTTTTAGGTTATTCTATCGACGATAATTTTTAGAATTTTTAAGCTATGTTTTTAAGAGTTTCACAAATCTTGATCAATTAGAGAACTAAGCGAGCAGCTTATGCAGATTATATTTTGAATGTATTCCCACATGCTCAGTGAAACATTATTTAGTAAACCTGCTCATTTTCATATATTTTTTATATTAGTTTTAATTCTAATTACAGGGTTATATGTATAATATTATTAGTGATATTTTGATTATATTCACGCATGTGCAATGAAAGATTATTTAGTAAAGCTGCTCATTTTCATATTTTTTATTATTATTTTAATTCTGATTACAGGGTTATTTATATAATATTGTTTGTCATATCTTCTAAAAAAATTATAATAATAAATCTGTAAATTATAAAAAAAAAACACTTGGCAAAATTCCGACCCTTTTTATTAAACATTAATTAATCTTCGGGTATGCATGGTTTTATTATAAAAATGAACTCAGCTTATAAAAATAAGCCACTTACTCAATATCTGCAATTTAAACACTGTTACTACGTTAGTTTTGACAGGGTTATCCAAATGATATTCGTTATTTTTTAGTTTGTTTACGGTCTCCTTTCAGGTTTCATTAAAAAATCTTGGCGGAAATATATGACCTGTACTATTTTGTTTACACACGTGAAGTTTCACGATAATTCCTCATGTATTTTTCTACACTGTAAAAAATATGACTATTTTGCTGCATCGTCACTCCACCGCTTTTATAGAAAACGACTACCTTAGGCTATCATGGAGCATTATTGGCAAAAAGAGTGATATTCTATAAAAGCGGGGCAGTGACAATGCAGAAAAATAGTCATATTTTTTACAGTTTAGATATCTGACACAACGTCTAAAATCGCAAGTGACTGATTATCTTTGTCCATATTGTGTATATGTATCTACGTATGTATGGATAAAACATAACATAATAAAAATATATACAGGGTGAGTCATAAATATCGAAACAATAGGCTATCTCCTAAAATATTGCTCTTAGACCCATACTTCCAATTGCAAAGTTTCATAAAAAAGGTGAATTTTTTTATAAGATAAGTTGCAACTCCATGGGGGGTCTATTTTAAAAATTACGAAATTAAATTTTTATACGGCCCCCAGAGGATAAAACTTCCAATTAGAAAAATTTTCCTTATCCATTCCTGAATTGAACAACAACAACAAAAAAAATCATCTCGATATCTACAAATCCCCAAAAGATATTAAAATCCAAAATTTTCCAAAATTCGTAACTTCCACCACTTAAGCATACCTCTGAGTGCAGCGATATCAGTTCATTTGAAATGTAATTCAGGGATTGACCATAAATTTACGCATTATTAAATGTCGATCAAAGACAATATTTTAACTTTTAGATATAAAGTAAAAGCGTATAGGTTTTTGCTTTAAACTTCTTTGAAATATGCTAGATGTCTGCAATATCTCAAGCTTGGCGCCAGCCTTGTAACTGGCACGACCCGATCACCGGACCGTCTTATTACACACTTATTAAAATTGTTATTAAATTAAGTGATATTAAAAAAACTCATTAAAAGTGTCTTAAAATGTTATTGCCGCAGGCAATAAATTTAGTAAAAATAGTAATAGCGATAATGATACTTCCATTAACGGAATCATTGAAAATATATTTTAATAAATTACACCGAAATATTTTTTACTATTCAGCTTCAAAATTTATGATGGTTTTAAACCTATTTTTACTTTCTTCTATCTTTACAAGAAGAAAGTATCGGATTCATGAACATTTTGAATTCCGGTTTTCGACGGATTCACTCGCTTTAGGTCTTAGAGATACTGAAAAACATGTTTTTACAAAATGTCTGTCTGCGAGTCACTGCTCCTGTATCTCTGTATATGACATAAATTTTGTGAGCGTTCTATCTTAAGAATTAATCCACGGAATTTAATATAAAAATATATTTACTTAGTCCTTGATATGGTACTGATTAGTTTTTGGTGTGAATCGCTTAACAGGTGGCCCTACTGTACAGGCTTTTGCGGGATTTCCGCAATAGCTGTATGTCCAGAATTATACGCGACTTTATGATGGTTTGAAACCTATTTTTACTTTCTTCTATTTTTACAAGAAGAAAGTATCGGATTCAAGAACATTTTGAATTCCGGTTTTCGACGGATTCACACGCTTTAGATCTTAGAGATACTGAAAAACATGTTTTTACAAAATGTCTGTCTGCGAGTCATTGCTCCCGTATCTCTGTATATGACATAAATTTTGTGAGCGTTCTATCTCAAGAATTAATCCACGGAATTTAATATAAAAATATATTTACTTAGTCCTTGATATGATACTGATTAGTTTTTGGTGTGAATCGCTTAACAGGTGGCCCTACTCTACAGGCTTTTGTGGGATTTCCGCAATAGCTGTAGTTGAAGTACGAAATTGTGCCCGTAATTAAAGGCACCTTTTATGCATCGTGCAATAGCAATTTTAACAAGAAAACATATGAAGTTGACAAGGCTAAAACAATAAAAAAAGTTGAAATCGACGTGATAAAAAAAATGAGGTTTAAATCAACTGACACATTTAAACAGTAATTAAAGAAGGTGAGAATGGCAAAACTTAAATAAAATCTGAAATCGAAACTATACAGGACAGAGTTAATCACCTAGAAACTCTTAAAAAGCATTTAAACATTAGGAGTCCATCTTTGTTTAAAACTAAATGCACTTTTATGCATCAAATGCTTTTATTTTCAGTATTTCTCATTTTTAAACTGACATAAGTCAATAACCGTCGGTTATGGCAACAATCCAGCGAGTTCAATTATTTTTTAACATCCCTCCCCCCCCCCCCCAAAAAAAATGCCTAACGCGCCGAAAAAAGTTTTCACCTCAGAAAATTTACTTTTAAAATTATGATTTGCATGCAAAAAAATGCATCTCTTTTATATTGCTATTTTAAATATTTTTATTTAAAAAAAATAAATATTATTTAAAATGCTGAATCAAAATTGAAAATTAGACATTTTCATTTAATCAAAAGAACAAATTCAACGCGACAAATAATATTTTCTGTTATAACAATTTTAATTTACTTTAAATTTTTTGAAATAAAATATTTTATAAAGAAGTCTGATGTTATAATGCTTAAAAATTATATGGTTAACCATCACGAAACATTCAAAATTCTTACTCTATAAATAAATAAATAAAATAAATGTTTCCTGGACAAATTACATTTACAAATTACCTGGACAAATTACATAGAAATTACATTTCTTTGATTACAGGCATTTCAATTTGTGTCTGATCCCTTGAAATATCACGATTTATTAAAATTGACATTTTGACATTAAAATTGACTTTTAATTTTGAAGATATCTAGATGAATTTTTTTTTGTTCAATTCAGGAATAGATAAGGAAAAATGTCCAAAGTGGAAGAAGTTTTTTTCTTCGGGGGAGGGGGGGGGGGGCGTATAAAAATTTAATTTTCGTAATTTTTAAAATAGACCCCCCATGGAGTTGCAACTTTTCTTATAAAAAAATTCAGCTTTTTTTACGAAACTTTCTAATTGGAAGTATGGGTCTAGGGGAAATATTTAAGGAGATAGCCTATTGTTTCGATTATTTATGACTCACCCTGTATATATATCAATAAACGTTAAATTGCATTGGCACCCACGCTTCCATTTTTAGTTCTTGAATATGTAAAAATATTTTTTTTCACATTTAAAAAAATTAACATTTTTACTGATTTAAAATATTTTTTCCCGCATTTTTGCGGCCTTTATTTTATTTTATTTTACATTTATTTCTTTTATTTTGAATTATGTCAGTTTAGCATATTTTCCTATAAAAACAGCATATGTTTAGAATTTTTTTTTCACTGGATAAGTTTATATATTTATTTATATTTTTATTTACATTTTTAATTTTTTGCTATGTCGTAAACTATTTCAGAAACCATATCTAATTTTGGTAACATAAAAAAGCACCGTGCTGACACGGTGAGTCATATATTTTTTAAGGATCGGTCATATAAAATCTTTCGCACATAAAATATCCATTTCGCCTTTCTTTCAACACAATGTTAATAACGTTACCGCCAGGCGCAGCTCTACAAAACAAAAATTGTATCCATTTTGAAATAAACAAATATACCCACTTTTTATGCACAAATTTTCCACAATAATTTATATTTCTTGGAAAAATCGTGCAAAATGTTTCCTATCGGGCACTTTTGCTTTAATATAATCAGCTGTTTTTTTTTAGCTCACAGGCTATCATAGCCTGAGAGCTTATGTGCCCGTCCGTTCTGTATGTATGTTCGTACGTAACGCGATAACTCATGATAAAAATATCCGATCCACTTGAAATTTTGTATGTAGGTATATCCTGACAAGGCGCTTCCCTGATTAGTTTTTGGAGTTCATTCGATATGTATAAGAGGGGGAACGGGGGGCTCATGCCCCCCGTTAGTTGATATAGATGGGATTTTCATGCAGAATTAAGTTTTCAAAATTTAGATTAGGATCATTCTGATGAGGCGATTCCGTGACTGTTAATAGGTGTTCATTGAATAAGTATAAATAGGGGGAACAGGGGTTCTAATGCCCCCCCCCGTTAGTTGATATAAATGGGATTTTCATGCAGAATTAAGTTTTCGTTCAAAATTTAGATTAGGATCATTCTGATGAGGCGATTCAGTGACTGTTATTAGTTGTTCATTGAATAAGTATAAATAGGGGGAACAGGGGTTCTAATGCCCCCCCCCCGTTAGTTGATATAAATGGGATTTTCATGCAGAATTAAGTTTTCGTTCAAAATTTAGATTAGGATCATTCTGATGAGGCGATTCCGTGACTGTTATTAGGTGTTCATTGAATAAGTATAAATAGGGGGAACAGGGGTTCTAATGCCCCCCCCCGTTAGTTGATATAAATGGGATTTTCATGCAGAATTAAGTTTTCGTTGAAAATTTAGATTAGGATCATTCTGATGAGGCGATTCCGTGACTGTTATTAGGTGTTCATTGAATAAGTATAAATAGGGGGAACAGGGGTTCTAATGCCCCCCCCCGTTAGTTGATATAAATGGGATTTTCATGCAGAATTAAGTTTTCGTTCAAAATTTAGATTAGGATCATTCTGATGAGGCGATTCCGTGACTGTTATTAGGTGTTCATTGAATAAGTATAAATAGGGGGAACAGGGGCTCTAATGCCCCTCCCCCCCCGTTAGTTGATATAAATGGGATTTTCATGCAGAATTAATTTTCGTTCAAAATTTAGATTAGGATCATTCTGATGAGGCGATTCCGTGACTGTTATTAGGTGTTCATTGAATAAGTATAAATAAGGGGAACAGGGGTTCTAATGTCCCCCCCCCTTAATTTATATAAATGGGTTTTTCAAGAAGAATTTTCAGATTTCGTTCAAATCTCTGAATAGTTTTGGAAGTTTAATGGTTAAGTATAAAAGAGGGGGATAACTCTTTTTAAATTATATAAATGCTAAATGGGTTTTTATTAAGAATTATCTAATTTGCTCTGAATTTTGGATATAGATTTTTTATATGATAAAGCATGTCTTTGATAGTATAGGAGGTTCAATGATTAAGTATAAAAAAAGAGAAAAGGGGAGAGCTATTTCCCCTTCTTAATTTTTTTTTTCGAACGGAATTAACCCTTGAAAATATAAAGCTTTAATGTGCAATTAGTATTTGTAGCCTGTGAGCTCAATGCCTTCAGTTTAACTGGGCAGTATTCTTTATCTTCTTTTTATCGAGATTTGACAATCACGATTTTTATTATTTGTGATATTTAAACGCTCAAAATACAGTTTTTCTATAAGTGATTTTATTTTAATTCGATAATTCAAGAAATATATTATTTTACATATATTTAAAAAATTAGGGGTATTTTCACCCTACGAGCTACACCCACAAACCCCTAGTCAGACACCCCAGAATCTAAAAGAACTCTAACACGAGTTTACAAATTTCAACTTTTTTTATACCCCGGAAGAAATGTATATAAATTTATTACTCTACCTTCCTTAAACCTAAAAGAGTCAGCAGAAATATTCTATCGCGTCACAATTTTCTTTCTGCAGTCAATTTTTTTTTTAACTACCCAACGTGGTGACGACAGTTTAATGTTCATTTGTTCACTTAAAACAACAAGTATTTTGTTTTGGATTTAGTTAAAATATCAAGTAGAAAAAGTGTAAAGAAAGTTCTGATCGTTTTTGCTATGTTTGTTTTATTATATATATATATATTAAAGATCCATTGTAGATTCGTTAAAAAGAGCATATCTTCATTATTTCGGAATTCCTGTTTCAAATCAAGATAAATGGTGGGTGCCTCATGTGTTTTGCGAAAGCTGTAGAATCGTTTTACTCCAGTGGTCATCAGAAGAAAACGGACACTTTCCATTTGGTTCACCAATGCTATGGAGAGAACCTAGAAATCATGAAAATGATTGTTACTTTTGTGTTACGAAGACAGTGGGATATAATACAAAAAATAAGGCGATGCCGAAGTTCCGTCTATTACTAAGTCCATTTTACACTCGAAAGATCTACCATGTTCAGTTTATCCCGGTAATTCGATTGTAAATATACTAGGAGATGACAATGAAAGTAGAATTCAAATCGATTTCTAGTGATTCTGACAAGTTCTCCCTTCAAGAAAAGACTCCACATTTAATTAATCAAGTCGAATTAAATGATCTTATAAGAGATTTACAATTACCAAAATTTAAAACAGAGCTTCTTGGTTCTCGCCTACAACAATGAAAGTCATTCAAAATGGCTGTGGAAGAATTTTTGGGAAATAAAAAATGTGAAAATTACAAAGAAATTGTTGCCGATTTATTGAAAAATTTTCAACAAATGGGAGTAAACATGTCATTAAAGATTCATTTCCTGCATTCGCATCTGCGTTTTTTTCCCTGAAAATTTGGGAAGTATGAGTGACGAACAAGGAGAACGTTTTCACCAAGATTTAAAGGTTTTTGAATAACTACTTTAGGGATTTTGGTAAGAAAACAAGCTTGGGAATTACTGTTGGTCCATTATATGAGAAACTGATCCAAATAAATATAAAAAAAAGGCAAAAATTAGCCATTTTTGATTTTTTTTAATATTAACCAAAATTATGTAATCCAGTTAAGTAAATAAATATTTCTTAAACCAAACGTGATAGAATTTTTTTATTATTTTTTCTGCAAAACTCTACCTAAATAAACAATAAATTGACACTTTCAGCTGGGGTATGAAAACCGTGTAAACTAGTGTAATTTTAGTGGCGTTAAAAATATTGAATTGTAATTTTTAAAAATAGTGGCGATCTCAAAAAATCGGGTTTCCATTCGTTGTTCTTTGCATGGATATTTTTAAGGACAATTCAGCTGGTGTTAAGAGTTACAATGGCTGTTTTCGTCTTTGATTGAAAACAAAATAGTTAAAATTTTTGAAATAAGCTAATTTTAAACAAATTAAGTAAACAGAGTTTTCGTCTGTTGATATTTTTTAACAACTTTATGAGGAAGTTTCTATAAAAGATGTCTGGAATGTATCGTTTTAAATCTGCCGTAATTTTCACCAAAGTTTTCTTTCTCTTTTTAATATTTACATAAAATTACTTTTGTTGTTAAAAAGAAAATATATTTAATGGGCTGTCTTAGATTTCCCAATAATAATTGAAACAATTATCTCAAAATATTAAATAAACATCTCGCGCAAATATAGTTGTAAATTTAAACTGTTTTCTATTGCTATTGTTTCGTCATTTCAAATTTGCCGTAAGTTCTCTTATTTACGGGTATTGCTGCACATTAATAGATTCATTATTTTAAAGTTTTATTTATCTTTGTAATTTCCATTTGAAAAGACTTTTGTTGTTGGGAAGGAAATGTTTTTATTTGTGCTGCAGAAGGATTGGAAATAATAGTTTAAAACGTCATCTAGAAATATCAAATGACTCAAGTAAATATATTTTTTTTTATTTTAAACTGTTAATTTTTTTTAATCTGAAGTAATTTTAACCAAAGACGGCTATTTCTTTTTAATCCTTTATCTACCGAATTACGAAAATTTTACTTTCTAAAGCATTTTACGTAAATTAGTTACATTAAATTAAAAGATTTACATAAATCATTTTACCGTTTACACGCCGAATTAATATCGCAATGTAATTATAATTTTGTTTTCCCTATATTACAGCTTCAAATATTTTAATTTATGTATACAAATTTTAAAAATAACAAAAAACAAATATTTCTGCAATTTTTTGGCTGCTTTCATATTAGTGTTCGCATTTTAGAACATGATAATTGATTGACAACATATACAAATATAACAAATTATTTTCCGCTATATGCTGTTGTATATTGTTCTTGAGTATTTTCTCGAATTCCAAAAACATTTAGATTCCTAGCGGTAAAATGTAATATAGAGAAAACGATAAGAACATATAATGTATTTTTATGCAAATTAATGAATTTACATTTTCCTTTTATCTGTAATAAATGCTGAAACATAAATATTTTTTTCAAATTTAAAATCAATTTTATATTTTATAGGAGAATTAAGGACATCGTTATTATTTTCTAAAATATATGTTTTGTGTTACAAATAATGCAATGTTCCCATGTGGGAACCTTGGCGTTGAAACGATTAATAAATTTTTGAAGGATTGAAAGATTTAGAAGGATTAATTAAATTTGAATTTACAGGGATTTTATGCAATGTTTATATCCCTCTCAAATCTTTTATTTTAAATTGTTATCTTAGTATTTTGTAGAATTATAAAATGTAGAAATATGATGTTTTTACAATATAAATATCGAAATATTTCCGAATCAAAAAAATCCCCATCCCCCTCCGTAAGTGCCAAGAAAGCTAAAAATAAAAAAATGCAAAATAAATCATCCCCTTTTAAAAATATTTTTTTCTGTAACCAATAATGCTTATGGAACAAGATAAAGTAATGTATCTGTAACTCATTCTATCCAGTATTACAATTAATTGACGCATTAAAACAGTTTTACAAGAAGTAATTTTAATGGTTGTCATAAGTACCGTCGGTAGATAAAGGGTTAATATTCACGTGAGAATACTTTTGTTGTTACAAAGGAAATATTATTTTCGTTATCTTAGAATTCATGATAGTAGTAGACAAGATGATATCAAAATATTAAGTAAATATCTCGTGTAAATATATTTTTAAATTTAAACTGTTTGACAATATTATATTTTGGACATTTTAAATATGACGTAGTTTCCTCCGTTTATGACATTCAATACATAATAATGAAATTACCATTTTAAAATTTTATTTCTCTTTTAAAATTCATTTGTTGTTTTTTTTACATAATTTTCGATATTTCACCAATATAATAATTCTCATAATAATTTAATTCTAATTTGTAAGTTTTTTTTTATAATGGTCACGTGTTAATAGATTTTTAATTTGGAAATGTATATATATATTTTTTTGTGGTTTATTTATTTATTTATTTATTTTTTATTATTATTTTTATTTATTTTTATTTATTTATTTATTTACTTTGACGACAATAAAAAAAATGTTGTTTGCACACCGGGAACTTGTAATTTATAAAATGATAAAATACTTATGCATAGTTTTTGTTTCCCTACCACTTTTTTGAAAGAAAGTCTCTGATCAAATTAAAAATTTAAACATCTCTTAAAATAATTATTCGATGTTAAAACTGTCTATATCTGCGTATTTATGAAACATTTCTTTATAATACCACGAATTTTCATACTTTTGTATGCAAAAGCTCCCATATTATTAATGAAGAAAGACCCCCGGTAACATGAAATTTAGTGTCTCTGTTAGTTACTTTTTCATAGAAAACAGAGATAAAAAAATTTCCGTAGACAGCTAAAACTAACAAATACACATTTCAATTAAATGATTGACAGAATATTTATTGATAGCATTTTTCTATGTAATATTTCAGAAAATAAATATTTATATTTTCTTAATTCAAAGTTTAGGTAGCATATGATTTCACTATATTATACTGATTAAAAATATGATAATGAGATGAATATGGATTGCGCTTTACATCAAAGTTCACTAATGATCATTTTATAATCTCCGAGAGAATGTTAGTTACAATATTCCACTAAACTTGATTTAGTTAACATACTAATAAAGTTTTAAGTATCCTGCTCTTAGATAATCACATTAAAAGCGAAATATGATATTTAAATAGAATAAAATTGTATGTGAATGAAAAGTATTTAAATAATATCCTATTATTGGATGCAGACCAAACACATGCGATACGTCTCTTTTTTGAACAATTTTAATACATTGAATTCCATCTTATATTTAAAAACTTTAACAGAAAACATAGTTAAAAATCATGCATCAAAGAAGTTTGTGGAACATTTCTCATGCATTCAGAATTCTGTAACAAAGCTACACAGTAAAAAAGATTTTGAAAATCTTTTAAGTTATATAAAAATACAGTTACAAAGCCATCAATAATCAAAGCAATATTGAAAATCATCTGTGCAATTCTCTCTATGCACTATATTCTTGTATTCATACTGCATAATATCAATAAATTATTTCACCTACTAAACGCATTACGCATTTGAAAAATCTCATTCAGCATTTCCTTCAGTTAACGGAAATGCATTATATTTATCTTAAGCAGTTCTGCATAAGATCTATAGAATTTGTACTTACACAAATTATTATGAAAAAAAATATTTTTAAACCTATACCTCAAATGAAGTCGTACTTATAGCAGTTTTGAATGAAAGGCAGTGTTACAACCGAATTTTTTTATATCTCCTGAATAAGCGATAAATGTTATGCTAAAAGTATTTTAACTTATTTTGTAGTATGCTTTAGGGTTCCATATAAATTTCAAAATGTTTAAAGTAGTGTAATATTAGTAAAATACGTTGTAAATATTTATCTCTATACACCTCAATTGAACACAATTTTTGAGTGCTTCTGTATATGAAATATAAATGATACAAGGTTATTTTTAACAGAAAGCACACTACAACATAAATAACATACCTCAAAATTTAACAGAAGTGTTCTGGTGTAATAACGCCAAGTCCTAATATTGCGCTTAATTAATTAATAATCCTGTAAATAGCACCTATGGTGTCTGCGCAGAAGGTGTCTGATTCATATAAAACAGAAACCACAGTTTAAACTTAAATTGTTCCATTTATAGGCCTTATCACTTTTAGAAGCAATTAAAATTAACGCTTGATATAAAATTTGCGAGAAAAGTTTCGTGATGTGAAGACTACATATTTATCACGAAATACTTTGTTTATTACATAAATTTGTAGCGTATTTCACGTACTTTCAAAATGTTGTAGAAGATTTTGGATATCTTTGCGAGATAGTTTGTAGCTTAAAATGTACTCCGCAATAAGTATACCGGGGTAATAACTCCAAGGAATGGAGCTATTATCCAGATTGATGGCATACAGTGGCGGAACTACATCCGAAGGGGTTTATTTTTTTCCTTTATGTATGAAACAGCATTACTGTCATTGTTGAAATGATTAGAAAAAGGGAAGTCCTATACTCAAAACTATTTTATTATTTATTTATTTATTTATTTATTTTGTTTAATACTAATTTAAAAACTATTTTAAACTCGTATATATAAAACGACATCAAAATTTTTTCGATATACCAATTCCAACATTTTCAAAATCAGATTTCTATGAAATTCCAACTTGATTGTTCAATTGAGTCTTAAATTTTAATTGTCCGCTTTCTTAGCATTCTGTTTTTCAAAATTTTATAAACATAACCTTTAACTGATGTGGCAGAGATTGTAATGTAAGTAGTATCAAACGATCTGTGAGACCGCAAGACCCAAAAATGAATAAGAGGCATAAATAACTCATAGGATGTTGTTTTTGTACTAAACTTTTAGTACAAATTCAAAATATCTTGTGATAGTACTAAAGTTCTAAAATTTCGGTAATGTTTGTAGATAAACCGAAAATTATAAGTTAAACTATAAAAATTGAAAAAAGCAGCGGTCTGTGAGACCGGTAACGTTAGTTATAGGTCAAAAGGCGATCAATGATTAAAACTCACAGAGTACGGTTTTTGCATTACACTTTTTGTACAGGATTAATTTTAATTAATCTATTCAAATATTTCTAACAATAGTAAAAGGGCTCGAATGAAAGCGAATTTCAGTTGTAGCTATAATTAAACTGGAGAATTCCAGTTAAACTCTAAATTTAGAAAAAAAACAGCGTTTAGTGAGATTAGTAACAGCAGTTAAATGTTAATTTTGTTCTAATATAGGTAAGGATATATAACCACATGAATCATGTATAAAATTTGTAACGTTACACCCACGGTGGGCGTCATTTGTAACGTTACATGCATGCTGAGCGTCATTTGTAACGGTGGGTTGGTCGTGGTGGAGGTTAAATGTAGACATACTCAGTAATTTAGGATAAAATAACAAAGTTTATTAAAGTGATAATGGCTGAAGGGAAGTGGAGCAAGTCTCAAATTTACACAACTGAAAACACTATAAACAGCTAAATCATACTCACAGGCTTCGGCCTAGCTCAGTCGGGGCACCGCCTAACACTTCTCACTATCTTCTGGCTGAGCTGCTAAACAAAGCTTAGTTAAACAGCCCGTGGCTGTGGGTAATTCTTTATTTCACCAAATAATCAAAAATGGAACTATTGTAAATTTTCTTACCACGGCCGAATCTCAAATCAACTATCCAAACTTCCTTCCACTTCGCTGAACAATAATTCACTTCGCTTGTCTAATACTAGAGATCGTCACTCGCTGGCTGCTGGCTAATGCCAGAGACACGCCAGAGACACCCTCCATTCACTCAAACCCAAGCTTTTATATGCTGCAAACTGAGATACTTCACACTAACATATTACTAATAACCGCAAGCTAACTGTAAAATCCGAAAGAGCACACACACTCTAGAAAGTTAAAGTAAAAGAGAGGATAGATGTCGTTTTTACGCTTACACTTGTTAAATTATTGACGTCACGATCTCAGAAACACTAGAGTGCCTTTATGGAAAGGTCACTCCCTCACAACCCCCCCTCGGATTTTACAGAGAAAAAGGGCTGGGCCAAATGCATGCCTAGAACTTTTTCTTGTTATAAATTTCGAGCCGTAATAAACACAGTGATGGGTGAAATTTAGCGCCTAAACATAACTTTTAAAATATTAACTTTAACCCATCACAACCAAAAAACCTCAGTTTGCCTCAAAAAATTCACATATTCATTCCAATCATTCTTCTATCTTACAAATAGCCTCCGTAAAACTTCCAAAAAACTCGTAAAACTTTCAAAACTAATTACTTCTTCTTTCAAAACAGCCCACTCCACTGGGAGTGCTAAAATTTCTCAAAATACTAAACTTCCGAAATTTTCCTCAATATTGCAATACAACTATAACATTACCAAAAATTATCTCTCCATAACATTCCTAATACTAAAATTCGCACCAAGTCCAAAAAACCCAATGCGCAAAAATTTTCCTCATCCAAATTCCGAACTCATCTAAAATTAAATTTTACTTCATACTCAAAATAACTCTGCTATTACGTAATACCTACATACCCATTAGCCAATGAACTAACTCCCAAAATTCTTCAGAACTTAACTCCACTTTAACAATAATTGGGGAACATACGTACAGCGTCATATCGCTGTGCTTATGCAACAATCAAATTAAATATCAAAAATTTACAAAATGACGTCATCATGCTCTTCATCTGTATTAACTAAAAGAAAAATAGCAGAATCAATACATAACACAGGTATACTTCCCTGCAAGAAAATCACATTAACATTCAATTTTAATACAATACAATTTCAAATTCAAACGCAGCTTAAAAATTCGCAACTTGCGGAAACCATTCCCAACTAAAGTACAAACGCAACTCATAAAACACGAACGATAAGAAGAAAGTTAATTCATTAAATGTTAGTATAAGAGATAGAAACGCGTGTCAAGGACTTCTTGACCGCAAAACACGTGCGCGTCTGAACCGCGGCGCGTGTACAAAATAACCCAAATTACTATCTGTATTTTCTGAAAATTTAAACATACATTAACATACATTTTATAACACATGAACAATATAACAATATAGTAAAATTTTCAATAAATTTAACAATAGATCCAGAATTTTTAAAAGCAGTTAAGACCACAATCTCAAACATACATAAAACTAACAATTTTGCAAACAAATTTTGAACACAATTAAGCACCAATCGTGAGTCCGTCAAAAAATTCCAAAAATGGCCAAAAAGTACCAAACAGTCTTTCTGCTTTCTATTCTTTCACATTGCTACCACATATATGCACTCTAATAGAAATTTAATAAAGAACATTATCACCCAATCAAAGAGATGATTCGCTGCTGGCTGGCTTCATACTACAGGATGGTTTTCTCCTCTTGTCCCAGAAACCTTGTACGAAGGATCTTTCGTCATCGGAACTGTATGGTGACGCCACAGTTGACTGTCGTGCCTGCAGCCTGGTTCTGAATGGATGCCGCGGGATACTTGTAGGTTCCGCTCGACGACTCTGCTCTGGCCGGTTTGCTGGGGTCACTCCATGGCGATATTCACACTGTTGATGCCGGTAATCTGAGAGTTGTCTCCTCTTTCTAGACGCACCCGAAGTTACTGAAGATCCTAGACCACGTTTCTTTCCGGACCTATGTTGTTTCTTTTTGGGCAAAAATTCCGACTTTAAAGTCCTTTTAACAGTTTGCCGAGTGTCCATCTGAAATCTTTTCCGGGGATTAAGTACCGAAGATGGTGAACTATTAGATAATTTATGTTTGCGAGGTTGCTGTCTAATAGGTGGAGGAACTGGACAGTTTATAATTTTTTGTCTTTTATGGCACACAGAATCTGAAGTATTTGACACAGTTCTCTTATTTTTATTATCATACTTTGCTCTCGGATTGCTAGGCTTTCTACTTTCAACAACAGTTTTTGGAGCTGTTTGACCAACTTTTCTTCTTGAATATTGATGAAAAGAATTAGATGAAGAAGTGCTGGACTCGGGACACTCATTGGATCGGGAATTTCGCGAAACACCACTCGACACATGAGAACCTTCACTACCATTTTCTCTAAACTTATAAACTCTAACCTGATCCAAATTAACCGTCATTCTTTCACCATTGACATCAACAACCAAATTATTATTTCGAACTTCTAAAACCTCGAACGGACCTACAAACTTCGGACCAAACTTAGCTACTCTCTTTTGACGACTTGAACTTAACCAATGCTTTTCTACTAACACAAAATCTCCAACTTTCACTTCTAACTCCCTCCTACGCATATTATAATACTGAGCCTGCTTTTCTTGCGCTTTTCCCATCTGAACTTGAGCTTCCTTAACCAACCTCTCAATATCCTGACACATGTACTGACTTTCCGCATCTGACACCATAACTAGCCTTTGGAATGGAGTAATGACTTTTCTACCCAAAAACAATTCAGCAGGCGTTTTCCCCGTTGACTCGTGAACTGCTGTACGAAGTGCATACGCAAAATGCTGAAGAAACTGGTCCCAATTTGCATGATGAGAACCAACATATGAAGAAATCATTTGAATTAATTTACGATTTACACGTTCAGCCATATTAGACTGAGGACGATACGGAACAGTAAAAGAATGATCGATCTCCAGCTTCTCACACAGGGCCTTAAATATATCAGAAATAAAACAAGGGCCATGATCGCTCACTACCCTAATTGGTGCACCATATTTAGAAATATAATTATCGAAAAATGCATCGGCAACTGCAGGTGCAGAAGCCTTCCTGAGGGGGACTAACTCTACCCATTTACTAAAATAATCAACTATAACTAGTACAAATCTATATCTTTTAGGATTAGACAATGGATAAGGACCGATTAAATCTACACCTACACATTCATTAGGAAAATTTACTTTAATAGGAATTAATTTGCCAGCTGGACTTACATTTTTATAATTATAACGTTGGCATGTGCTACAGCTGGAGACATAAGCGCGCACTGCTTCCCGCATTTTAGGGAAGTAGCAGGATTCACAAATTCGAGCATAAGTTTCCCTGATTCCTAAGTGACCTGCTAATGGATTATCATGAAATTCTTTCAAGATGGCCTTACGAAGACTAGCCGGAATAAAAACTCTTAATTCTCCACGTGAATTTACAATTTTAGAATAAAAAAGAAGACCATCGATAAGCTTAAAATATTGGGACCATTTCTCAAACATAGGCACATCTGCGCTCGGGACATCATCAGGATTTTCCAAGTAACGATACAAACTACCAAACTCTTCATCTTGCTTCTGTTCTCTTATCAACTGCTCTCGCGACCTTAACACCAATGAAGACAATGCACAACACTTAACTTCCTCCGTGACCTCTAAACCACCATGCGGGTTTCGTGACAGAGCGTCCGCTACCGCATTCTCCTTGCCAGCCCTATGTTCTATAACCACATTATACTCTGCTAACTTCAAACACCATCTGACCATACGAGACGACAAACCCTTTCCATTAGTTAACTTTGTCAAAGCTGAATGATCCGTAATGACTTTAACCGGTATATTAGTGAAAAAACAACGAAATTTATTCAAAGCCCAAATTACTGCAAGACACTCCCTTTCCGAAATCGAATAGTTCCTTTCGGCTGCATTTAAAATTCTCGACGCAAAAGCTATAGGTCGACCTTTCTGTGCTAACATCGCTCCAACCCCCACTGCACTCGCATCGCAATACACTTCAAACTGAGATGAATAATCGGGGTGAGCCAAAACAGGAGGGGAAACTACTGCCTCTTTTAATAACTCAAACGACCTCTGAGCCGCTGATGACCATACAAACTTCACCCTCTTCCTTTTTAAATTATACAACGGTTCACATAACTCCGAAAAACGTGGAATGAACTTGGCAAACCAAGCCACCAGCCCTAAAAATGTCGCCACTTCCTTACTATTTTTGGGGGGACTCATTGACGTAATTGCCTCAATTTTCTCATTATCTATATTAATACCATCACGCGTAATTTTAACTCCTAAATACTTTATCTCTTTTCTCAAAAATTTACATTTTTCTAACTTAACTGTTAACCCAGCATCTCTTAACAACGTAAATACTTCCCTCAACAATCTTAAATGCTCTTCAAAAGTAGCTGCCATTATAATTATGTCGTCCAGGTAGACCAAGACACCCTTACCAAGCAAAGGTTTAAGGATATTATTCATGGCCTTCTGGAACGTTGCTGGCGCTCCCGATAAACCAAAACTCATTCTCTTAAAAGCAAAACAACCGTCCCGAGTAATAAAAGCAGTCTTAGGTATGTCCTCCGGCTTCATTGCAATCTGAAAATAACCCGACGTAAGATCTAACGTTGACATATAATTCGTACTCGTTATATTAGCCAAAATGTCGTCAATTACTGGAATAGGATACTGAGGGTATTGCGTTATCGCATTTAACTTTCTATAATCTACTGCAAACCTATATGCCTCTGGATTATCTAAACTTTTCCCATTATTTTTACGACATAACACTACTGGAGATGCAAAAGGAGACTCAATTGGCATTATAATATCGTCCGCTAGCATTTTTTGAATATGATAATCAATTATACCTTGTTTAACTTTATCATAACGATAGGGTTTACTAGCAACAGGTGCTTTCAAACCAGTATCAATCTCATGCCACGCAACATGCGTTAAACCCGGTTTATCAGAAAAAACCTCTCCAAATTCATTCAAAAACTTATTAAATTCCTCCTTCTCGATTTCACTTAACCCCGACTCCTCCAAATTAACTGACACTGAAACTGGCTCTTTCTTACTCACATTCTCATCATTATTCACTATTAACGACTTTTTAAAGAAATCCAAACTAATTCCTCTATCCTTCATATAATCCACACCAACTATACAATGCACTGTTAATCCATCTAACACACAAAACTCCCAACATGTCTTAACCGAACGAATTTCAACTTCCAATTCTACTGAACCTTTATTATCGCAAGCTACTCCCTGTGCCGACTGAACCACCAGACTTAACCTCTTCAACTTCTTATACGAAAAATATTTCCGATAACAATCAAAAGAAATGAACGACTTATCTGCCCCTGTATCGAAGACACTTTTAACGATAATACCATCTAACACAATTAACACTTCAGGTAACTCAACCGGATTAATAGTAATTTTATTCAAACTCACCGAAGACATTTCCGACCTCTGAACACATTTGTTTTGCATTGACCTATTTTCAAAATTCTCATCCGAAGTTAATCTCCTTACTTGCGAAGAAACATTCCTGTCCCGTACTCCCCCACTACGATTATAACCACTATTCTGTCTACTTCCATACATATTTCTCTCACCACTTCTAAAATTATTAGCACCATCACAATTCCTATTACCATTACTCGTATTCGACATATTACGACCAAATCCATCATTTCTATTACGCAAATTACTATCCAGAAATCGCTGCCCCCTCTCACAAAATTACGTTCCCCCTCATTTCTCAAATTACTATCTGTGACCGGTCTCTGACGAGGGTTACGCAAATCCCGTTGATCCGAGCTATGCCGAGTCTCATACTTCGATAATATCTGATGCATTTCTGCAAAATTCTTCGGTGCTCTAACTTCAATAAAGTCCTGTATATTTGGATTAAAAAGAGGAAAAACAATGTCCAACAATTCCTCAAATGTGATATCTAAATCTAATCTATTTTTTAGTTCCAGCTTACGAAGATAAAATTTTGACGCCGACTCATAAATATTCTGCTTATTACAATAGAACTCTTTTCTCAAAATACTTTTATCTTTAAAGGGAGGAAATGCCTTCTTTAACTCAATCACAGTTTGTTCAAATCTTTTCGGTTCATCAGTAATCAAAAACTTTCCTATATTTTCCAACCACAAAAGTGCTTCGCCCTTCAACGAGCATTTAAGCACTACGTATCTACTTTTTTCAGGTATATTATTGAACAAAATATAATCATCTAATTTAACTAAAAATTCACTAATATCACCTGCACCGGTAAAATACACACGTGGCACAATCTCATAATGTCCGATGTTTCGTTGGGCGCCATTTGTAACGTTACACCCACGGTGGGCGTCATTTGTAACGTTACATGCATGCTGAGCGTCATTTGTAACGGTGGGTTGGTCGTGGTGGAGGTTAAATGTAGACATACTCAGTAATTTAGGATAAAATAACAAAGTTTATTAAAGTGATAATGGCTGAAGGGAAGTGGAGCAAGTCTCAAATTTACACAACTGAAAACACTATGAACAGCTAAATCATACTCACAGGCTTCGGCCTAGCTCACTCGGGGCACCGCCTAACACTTCTCATTATCTTCTGGCTGAGCTGCTAAACAAAGCTTAGTTAAACAGCCCGTGGCTGTGGGTAATTCTTTATTTCACCAAATAATCAAAAATGGAACTATTGTAAATTTTCTTACCACGGCCGAATCTCAAATCAACTATCCAAACTTCCTTCCACTTCGCTGAACAATAATTCACTTCGCTTGTCTAATACTAGAGATCGTCACTCGCTGGCTGCTGGCTAATGCCAGAGACACGCCAGAGACACCCTCCATTCACTCAAACCCAAGCTTTTATATGCTGCAAACTGAGATACTTCACACTAACATATTACTAATAACCGCAAGCTAACTGTAAAATCCGAAAGAGCACACACACTCTAGAAAGTTAAAGTAAAAGAGAGGATAGATGTCGCTTTTACGCTTACACTTGTTAAATTATTGACGTCACGATCTCAGAAACACTAGAGTGCCTTTATGGAAAGGTCACTCCCTCACAAATTTAATAAGGCATCTCACACGGATATAAGTTTTTATCAAAAATCTTAATTAATTAAAAATAGAAATTTACTAAAGCATTTTTACACAATGCCGACATTCTAACTTTAGGTTTGCGCGAATCCGCATTAGTGTGGAGTTTACCGGTTAAAAAGTATTTACAAGACTTCTATAACAGTCACAACAAAAATATTTATTACTCATAAATCTAGTTATTATAAATTTTCACATAATAAAAATATTACATTAAAAATTGTTAAAACCGTAAAATGTTTCTTAAAATTATACGTAAGTGGGACATTTTAAGCAAAGATAAACTCAGGGTGCTTTTTAAGCTTCCCGTCCGTCCTTTTTCTTTCACTTTCACAAAAAAATGAATATCTTCTCTCGTATATTATGTATACGTGGAAACATAAACAATGATTTAGAAAACCGTGGAATGTTTCTAATAATCCTATTTAAACTGTCCTTTTCAAGCAAAAAGAAGCTAAGGGTCTGATATTTTTTTGACTCCCCTCCCCCCGGTTCAGTTTTTTTTTTTTTTTTTTTTAACTTTTACAAAAATAGTAACAATTTCTATCGCTTAGATTGCATTTTGCCAATTTATAGGGCTGTAGAATTTGTATTTTTAGAATTGGGCAATATACATGGGATTATTCCATCTTATTTTGTAGTTTTTTTTGCATGGCGTTATTAACCATATAGGTGGGTGATAATGCCAAAAAACATTGGTCGAGAAATAATGCCAATACATATTATGAATACATATCTGTAAAATTATTTTTTATATATAGATAGTCAATGAGTTGCTGTATCAAATCCCATATTTGTTTGAAAAATACAAACTAAAACTACGCCATGAAAATTGGTAGAACCTTAACGTGGCGTTATTACCCCAGGATACCTTATATAGAGATCGAACAAGGAAAAAATTGTATATCTAAAATTTTGTTTCATTTTTTATAATAATTATTTATTGATCAAAACAATTTTAGCATATTCTTTTTTAATTTATTTCAATTTATTTTAATAAAAGTTTTATATAGAAAATCGGTCAATAGCCATCAGACACTTTAGTAACTTCTGTTAACTAAATATTTACCCTTCAAGAACTAATGACAAATAAGACTTTATTACCAGAATTATTGACATAGTAGCAACACTCAAATGCATTGCCACTGCACTCTTAAAAGTCGAGATTGAATCAAAGTGAAACTAAGTATAGTTTCAAGGAATCAAATAATAGCTATACTAAAGTTTTTTTTAAATCAAATTTGAGTTTTTAAATTAAATAAATAAATAAAAAAATTGTGAGACTAAATAATAAAGAAATCTGTTTATTTTTTAACTTACTTTAATTTTTTCTCTTTTTTTACATTTTCTAGCATAGTTGAAAACTGGTTATGAATTAGAACTTACAGTTCCTCTTTCTTTGCATATTTTAGTTCGTTTCACTATAACCTTCTCCCTGCTGTAACTGTCACAAATATAATCAGGTCGCTATGTAATTTATGTATGTAAATGATGTGTACAACCGAACGTTTATTACTGAAAAAAAAAACTATGCAGCATGTATAGTTTTACTAGCGGATCAGTGAAAAAAATGGTTATTCTTTATTTTTTAACGGAAAATTTGCTTGCAGTGAATTTGAATGATGTTGCACTGTTTGTAACACATTGAGATTGATACAGAATAATAATTAGACTTACATCATTAATTCGTACCAAGACTAAGTAAATGTAAAATAGTGTAATTCGACGAGATACATTTAGAAAATGAATAAATTATATGTTGTGTCCTGTATAAATAAAAATATATGCAGAGTTCGAATAAGCAAAAAATTTTATATGTGAAATATATGTTTAGTTTTTACAATATTTATTTATCAAAGAAATTTCGGAACATATGTGACATATTAAGATAAGGAGCCAGTGAAAACATCGTCGAATAGTTACGTTTGTCAAAAGAAGATGGTTTCCCTGTTCTGCTACACAAGAGTCGTGGCTTAATAAAAGGAAAAATACCTTGAAAACTTCAAATTAGTTTATTTGTACAGTAATATCTACAGAGAAATGCTCAAATCTCCCGGCTAAATGATTTCAATTGAAAGTAATAAACATTCTATTCTATAGAGCAGCCATCCGCCATAGTCTTCCGACATTTCGCTCCAAACAGACTACTACCTTCATCTCCGAATCTCTTGGCTAAAGTTAAAAAAAATAGAACATTTGATAATCTTAAACACGATCCCTCCATGTAAACAGAAATTAGCACTTGGGGTCAATATATAGCAGCGGAATCGAATGCCTCCGTAAACAATAACTTTATTAAAAATATTATTATTTAATTTATTTAATAAAACCAAAAGCAGTTAAAATTCGAATGTATTCTGTAGACGATAATTTTATTAAAATATTATTGTTTAAGATATTTAATAATCGGAACTAGTTAAAATTCGAATATATTCCACAGACGATGGTTTCATAAAAAAGAGAAAAGAAATGAATTTAATGATATGTAATAAATATAAAATGCGAAGAATAAAAAATTAAAAGGAATGATGTTTTGAATAAGTATTCTTTATTAGAAAAGGTTAGTTTTAAACGGAATTTTAAGAAATAATGTTTATTTAAGAATACTTTTAATTCAGAGTCATTTTTAAGGCTTTCGCGTATCGGAATAAATATTTTTTAAGGTGAATTAAAAATTTATATCGTTTCTATGAATATTAATAAATTAGAAGTAACAATAAGATTTTGATTTCCTAAACTGGATTAAATACGGAATATTTTTAAAAGGGAATTAATATTGTATAAGGTTAAGTTTGGAGAAAAAAGCAAATTTTGTAATATATATATAACAAAATGTATATATGTATTATATATAAACATATAATTCCTTTGAAATCGTCTTAATAAAAGCTATATTGTAAAGCGATCAATAGCCTTCAGTCACTACAGTAACTTCTCTTGACAGTAACTAAATATTTACCCTTCAAGAACTTCCGTTTTAATGACAAGTAAGACTTTATTACCAGAATTCCTGACATAGTAGCAATTCTCGGATGCATTGCCACTGCATGTAGCTCTGAAAAACACAAGTGAATGAAAGTGAAAAGAAATATAAGAAATATCTTAGTGCCTGCTTTAAATATTTTTTGAAAATAAAAATTTTAATTTTAAAAGGAAGTAAATAAATTTTAAAATAGAGATTGATTATATAAAAATATATGTTCATTTTTTGACTTACCTTAGAATGAAAATATGATTTTTTCTACATTTTCATCACTTTCAGGCATAGTTGAAAACTGTTTATGAATTCCGTCTGTTTGCCTGTCCGTAATGCAGTGCAGCTTTCTGTCCGTCTCTTCTGCCAGTCTCTCCGCGTTCTAACTGTCGCAAATGTAGGCAAATTGCTACATAATTTATTTATGTTATTTATGTTTACGATAAAATGTTTGGTATTGAAAATAAACTAAGTAGCATGTATTGTTAGTTTACAGGGATTTTAAGAAGACTGTCATTATATTTTGGCCTATAGTGAAAAATCTGTATCTGGTGAGAAGGAAGTATTCTGTCTTCTAAATAAAGTATTTTATATGATTTTATACATTTTTTTGTAATTTTATCAAATAGTAACGCAAATCAAAAAGATTTGAATCGCATTAAATGTCGAAATTTTTCTCACAATTTTAAATTTTCCACTATAGATTTATTAGCTTTATTGTCTCAAATTTAATACCAGAGGAAGGAGAAATTGTTGATAGTTATATTAAAATGTATCAACTTTATAAAAGAAAATGATTGTTTTTTTTGCGTAAATATGTCGCATTATTTATTTTACATGAATATCACAATAGATAAAGATGTGATTCCTGTGTGTCTGATGAAAACATATAGCTAGTCTGAGATTTGGATAATTTGCAGTGTAGAAACAATTTTTATTGGAACTTGTGACCCAACTGGAGTACAAGATTATGAAAATAAGTGCAAGTAACACATTTTTCATAAAACTATAGAAATGCGTTTCCGGTTTTTGCATAAAAATTCACATTTTCATTTGAATGTCTGTTAAAAATGTCATAATTTTACATGAAAAATCGATTTATTCCAAAATTTGCTTCAAATTTCATGTCCGGCAAAATGAAGAATTTTTTTAATTAAGTCATTTTGTGGAATATTTAGAGAAACGTTGCAGTTTTAAAATTTTAGGAGCATCCTTCATTTTAAAATTGATGCTTTCAAACTGAAGAAGTGATGAGCTTCTTGGTATTTAAATCTTCTTTTCAAATTAAAATATAATTTATTTCAAAATAAGACATAGCATCAATAAGTATATATTGGGGTGCAAAATGATGGGATCAGTCATGTAATCGCTTAAATAAAAAATATAATTATGATAATTTTTATATTAACTATACAAATTTATTGTATCATACTAAATATTCAATATAAACAAAAAGAAAACATTTTAAAACGATGTTATAAATATATAATACATTGCATTTTTACTTGAAATGCACTAGGAGCAAAATGATAAGAATGAAACATATTTTTTCTAAATCATGTAATTATGTTACATCTCAAATGAGCTTCTTTAGTACCTAATAATTTCAATGCAACATTGTAGCATAGAGTTTAGATAGTTTTTATTTTTTTGAGGCGACAAAACACGTCATATGTTTCAAATTCTATTTTTTTAATTCTGCTTTTGAGTTATGTTTCTCAATTTCAGCATCTTTCATTAAATATGGTACCCTAAAGTAATCCAAACGTTTGGACCATTGGCTGCCCAATCAAGTTTGAGAGTTTTGTTTATCTTTAAACCACTTGTTTGCTTATTTTTCTGAATGAATTTAGGCATTAGATTGTCGAAAACGTCATAAAATTGATATTTTTTTCACTCAGATTAAATATTTGGTATTCTAACATGCGGACAAGGTATGTTTATTTCATTTATTGCTATTGAAAAGCAATTATACACTTACATATCAAGAAAAAGATAGCCTAAACCATTAGGAGTCTTCATTTAATTGACAGGTTCAAAATACGTTGCTTTCATTTTGAAAACCATGCAAGTATGAATGAATACCATCTGGACTACTGAAATTAAAATTCATTTCAGCACTGAAGATAATTTTAGACCAATTCGTTTGCGGCTATAAGTGTTTCTCTGCAAACAAAAAGCGGACTTTTTTACTGCCAGATGTTAAACGCAGACAACGGTGTGTTTTTATATTTTAAAAACTCGTGACAATTTTATTGATCTTCGTGTAGGTTATACTGATAGTAACATCTTTATCTGCCTTCCAGTTTCTTTTGCTGCTATTCTTTTGCTTGGAAACGTATAAAGAATCAAATTTTTAGATTATTTCGAAATAACTTTTGGCTTTCCTGAAGATTTTGTAGTAATATAAATAATTGTGTAATTCAATAATGTAAGAAATTAAGAATGACAGTCTTTGAAATTTTAAATTCATCAGCAGTTCTTTGAAATTATTTCCGTTGTTGTTATAAGCTATAATTTGCCCACTTTAAAAATTACAAAGCATTTTGATTGATCTTGTAAATAACATATATTGCGACTGAAACGAATATTTCAGAATCCCTTTTAAATGTGATTTAAATGCCTCTTTAACACAACCTATTTTCTATTTTTTTTTATCATTTTGCACCCCTCTATATAAAAAATAAAGATAATACAATTTTACTTTTTTTTCTGCAATGATGGAAATATTCCGAAGAAATATAATAAAACTCTTAAAAAATAAATTATAATATAAAAATTAACAACTCTAGAAACAGCTAGTGGGGTTTCATTAAAAAAAAAAAAAGATATTGCAGATTTAAAGAAAATTATTAAAAAGGTTTTTTTTAAAGCTCAGGAAATGTTGAAAAAAGGGCTTACGTGTTAAATACATTGTTTAATTTCAATTGCAATCTTTCGAATGAGTAAAAAAGTGTACGGGAGAGGATGTAAACTAACGACCTTTTGATTTATGGCGCCATTACTCCACGACTGGCACAATTATGTGAATCGGAGAAACTTTTAAATAAGGGCATCTAATCTGTTACTCGAAACAACTATAATCAATAAATCACAGGTATTTCAGTTATTAGTAAAAGCTTTTGTACGCAATTAAAAATGATTAATTGTAGCATAAATATTTTCATTATAGCACAATTATTCCTAGTCTTTGTCAAAAATAGCTCAATTATGATAGCATTGAAAGCTTAAATGGGAAGTTTCTAATCCTGACTTGGAAAGTTATTCATTCAAATGGAATGTTCCATGTAATAAATCAACAGTAATATTAGTAATCAGAAAAATTGTATCAAAAAATCATATATAGTTAAGCATCTAATCTTTAATTGTAGTTCCCTTACCTGCATTTTATTCTTTTGAAGTGTTTCAGATAACTGACCACAAACTCTAATAATTAGGCAATCTGAGTGGATTGTGCCAGCCACATTCATCATGGATAGTTCAGTTTGTAAAGTATTTTCATTTTAACGCGATAATTCCTGGTTCAAATCACACTTTTCGATTCAATTCAAAAATAAAATTTGAAAAGATATATTAAAAACTTCCAATAATTCTGTTATATTTAAGCAATTAATGATAATTACAACAAAGTGGGAGCCTGTATACTAATAAAAAATATTAATAAAATTCAAAGAATATGATATATCAGTACATTTAATATGTTTAATTTTCAATATATGACTATTTATTATTCCTTCTATTCTTAAATTATAAAAAATATATATATTAAAAAATATGCATACTTATCTCCAAAGATACTTATTTTATACATAAACATAGTTGCGTATACATATAAACAAAGAAATGTAAAAGTTATTTTCATTTTTAAACAAGAACATAAAACATTCTTGTTGTCAAAGATCTTTTATTACGATACTGAAAAAAAAAACCCTAAAGAAAAAAAAATGAGTACAAGTAGGAGTAACATTCAAATCTTGATTGTTTCCATACCATTATGCTCTAATACATAAATCTTAAAAAATACATACTTTCATGACAAATTTTCAAAATATTCTATTGCAATACGTTTACTTGACGTTATTCCCAATTAATGTAATTCATGCGTTTGTCACGTAAATAATGAATAGAATAATAATTCAATGGTTTGGGATTTTAACTCAACCTGTGCTATAAGACCTTCCTTCAAACCGAAATTTCCAGGTTAATCTGAAGCACCCTGTAAGTTTCACGCTCTAACTTATTGGGTTTACCTATAATCTTAAAGTTTGGTGCAAAGGAAGGTTTTGTACTAAAGGAAAATATCCGAAAATCATTTATTTAAAATTTTATGCAGATTTATTAAAAGACAAACTTAATATCCGAGAGAGAAATCTAGTATACTCGAATGCCGGATGATCTAGAACTTGGAAATTTGGCTTGAATTGAAGTATTATGTTAAACTCCATGCGTACTCGTAGTGTAATTCACATAGGGGCGAATTGCTATGACATTTGACTACCAGAATTTTAGAATGAAATAATGTAACATGAGATATCTCATTAATTGAATAAGATGAAGAAAGTTTTAAAAAAAAATTAATGGGTAAAAAAAAAAACACTGTACTGTAAAAGCTTTTAAATTTACAGTATTAAAAAAAAAAAAAAAAAAAAAAAAAAAAAAAAAAAAAAAAAAAAACAGGTACTATACTAGACTCCCTTGTGTAAATAGGAAAACCGCCAAATGCTTAATTTATAAATCTGTGTCAATTTATTACGCAGCAAACTCCTTAATTTACATTTCCAAAAATACCGATAATAGAAAAAAGTTTTTTTTCTTTTTTTTTAAATATAAATACTATTTTAATGTTATAAGACCTCATACATATATATACCATAATTATTCATGATTATTGAATTCATAAGTTTTCCCCTCAATAAATCGACAAAATATTTTTAAATAATGAAGTTTGTTTTTTTCCTCTACATGTGTTATAAAACCAAACTTTGTTCAAAATTTAAGTTTTCAGGACAACCCTGTATTTTCCAAAATAATTGAGTAAAAAGAAAAGAGTATTTCTGTTTGAGCCAGAATTTTAAAAATCCGGAAGAAAGAATGCTTTACATGAAATAAAAAATTATAAATTTAAATATATATATATAACTCTATGTTGATTTATGATGTGTATAATTAATGAAAATTCTGAAAATCAAAATACTTCCTTAATTAATTAATCTAATTCGTATTTAATACTTCTTAACTGCTACTTTTGAGTTCTTAAGATTAAATGTGGAACTAGACGCAAATAAACAAACAATGTGCCATATTGCAATATCACATTCCTATAAGTAAAGACAAATAAATTTTCAAATATAACTTCATACTTGTTTTGTGAAACTCTGCTTAAAAGCTTTTTTCATAAAACATAAAAGACGACATATTTGTCTCATAGCTGGTGTATAACTTCTTAAAATAAACAGAAAATTTTGCAATAAGGATTAAAATAGCTTTCATAACTTTGCTTTTCGGAACTTTTTATCGATTTCTTTCTTTTAACAAAAAAGACAAATATAAGTATTCTTTGAAAAAATATAAGAAGTAAATTTGATTCTGTTATAATAAACCTATTATATCATATCTTAAAGGAAAATAAAATGTGTTTATTTACAGATAAGTTATGAAAGATATTAATAATTATGAATTCTACTATGAACAATTTTATTAGTTTCACCCGTAAATTTCATTTAAAAGAAATAAAATATAATAAAATAAGAAACAAATTACGCGTTTAAAACATCCTAGTCTATTTACTTTAAAAATAAGACATGGAGTAAATGAATTCAATGATTTTTTGTTGGAAGATAGAGAAAATAAAATACGGGAAATAAAACGCATGCATTCAAAAGTTGATTACTTTAGAATAATTTATTGCTTTATGAAGACAGTTATATAATTTATTCCAGTAAATAAACTGAATATATATATATGTATATGTGTGTGTGTGTGTGTGAAATATATATATTCATGGTTATGAAATACCATGAGTTTTTCCTGTTATAAATCGATAAGAAAATAAATGATAATAATTATATTTATTTTTTTTCTTCTACATTTGTTATAAATAATTCTGTTTGGGGCAGAATTTTAAATTTCGGAAAGAAGGAATTACATTAAACTAAAATGTTTAAATTCGAAACCAATTAATTTATAATTTAATGGTGATTTATAATGTATATCATGTATGAAAATTTTCAAAAGCAAATTAATTTCTTAAGTGATGCGTCTAATTATCATTTGATAGCTCTTAACTGCTAACTTTGAATTCTTAATATTAAATAAACTAGACACAGATAAACAAAGAGTGTGCTGCATTGCAATATCAATATCAAGTAAGCAAAGACAAATAAATCTTCACATGTAACTTCATACTTATTTGGGAATCTCTGCTTAAAGTCTTTTCTATAAAACATAAATACAACATATTTGGCTCAGAGTTGATGTAGAGTTTATTAAAATAAACAGAAAATTTTGTAATAATGATTAAAAAAGCTTTCATAACGTTACTTTTCTAAACTTTTTATAGATTTTTTTCAAAAGTTCCCGATATAAGTACACTTAAAAAAATACATGAAGAAAAATTGATGCTTGTATATAAAATTGTAAAAATTTAAATTTTAAAACAAA
The DNA here is from genome assembly GCA_964019185.1 of Maratus speculifer. Taxonomy (NCBI): domain Eukaryota; kingdom Metazoa; phylum Arthropoda; class Arachnida; order Araneae; family Salticidae; genus Maratus; species Maratus speculifer. The sequence goes on from OZ025297.1 coordinate 188,707,193, forward strand.
TAATTTGCAATTCTTTGTTGATTTGTAATATGTATCATTAATGAAAACATTTCAAAGTCAAATTAATTTCTTAAATAATGAATCAATTTCTTATTTAATTGTTCTTAACTGCTAATTCTGAATTAGTATGAAACGAGATACGAATAAACAAACAGTGTTCTACATTGCAATATCACAATCTTATAAGCAAAGACAAATAAATCTTCACATACAGCTCATATTCAAAATATTAGAATAATTGAGAAAAAGTAATAAGAAAAAATTATTTGTCATTTATTTATTTTTTATACTAAATAAATGCAATTAAATTTCTTATAAATTAAATCTGGAATGTTTAGATAAGATTTTAACATTTATAAAATATAAAATACAGCACAATAAATTAGGTATACAGCTTCCTTAAACACACCAGAATATTAGAATAAAATTTAGATTGGTTCAAAATATTAGAATATTTTATTTTACGCAACAATATTACCTTATGAATATGAAGTAAATGGTAGTTAATATTTTGTAGCATCCCCTTTAGCTTTCATAACAGCGTACAATCGATCTTGCATACTATATACAAGGTGTTTACAAACATTTCTATCAATATTAGCCCAAATAGACTTTATACGTGCCACTAACTCAGTTTTACTTGAAGGAGGATTTTCTTGAAGTTTTTTCTTCATTATACACCATAAGTTTTCGATGGGATTAAGATCTGGTGAATTTGGTGGCCAAGGAAGTACCTTAATGTTGCGTTGGCGGAACCAATTCTTAGTTGACACCGAGGTATGCGGGGACGCTAAATCTTGTTGAAAGATGAAATCATCTTCAAATAAATCTTCTGATGATGGAATCATGTAATATTCTAAAATTTTTTGATATATCAGAAAGTTAACCTTTTCGTAGACGATGCATAACTTTCCAGGTCCTTCTGCACTCATACAACCCCAAACCATGACACTAGCAGCAAATTTTACGGAACGTTTAAGGCATTCTTTATCAAATGCTTCTTGCTTCATTCTCCAAACTCGAATACCTTGATTACCATATGAAACACAAAACATACTTTCATCACTAAATAATATATTTTTCCAATCTTTATTGCTCCATAAACGTCTTGATTTATACCAATTCAATCTTATACGCTTTTGTCTTGCAGTCATGAGAGGTTTTGTTTTCGGTACACGAGATTCAAATTTAAATTTATGGAGACGTCTTAATGTTGTCGATGTAGAAACTTCAACTCCTTCTTCTTTCCATTTTCGGTGCAAGAATCGCACACTTTTAAAGCGGTTTTTCTTAACTATACGCTTCAGTTTCCTGTCATCTCTAGCAGATGTTTTTGGTTTTCGGCCACCATTTCGGCTATTATTTTGAAAATTTCCAATTTTTGAATATTGTGTTAGTATTTTACTAACGCTCGATTGCGAACAATGTAAATAATTCGCTATAAAACATTGATTTTTACCGTGCCGATACAAATCAACCATACGAAGTTTAGTAGATTCAGGAATATCACTCACACGGCCCATTTCAAGACGAAAAAGAAACAAACTGCAAAAAAGAATACTGATTTTAAATAAAATAGTCTGAATCTAATCAATGATGCCACCAGTTAAGAATTGGTAATAATTAAAGGAGAATTAATGTGAAATATTCTAATATTTTGAACCACTTGAATAAATATTCTAATATTTTGACTTTTCAAAATAATTTTTTTTGCAATTAATCTTTTCAAAAATGATATTAAATTTAAGATATCAAGTAAGTTTAATCAACAATAAGTTCTTAATAAAAATATCGTTTGCATATTTTCATTAAAAGACATTAAATTACCAAACGATATTTTCAATTTCTAAAAAAAAGGTAATTATTCTAATATTTTGAATATGAGCTGTATAACTTCATGTTTGTTTAGGAAACTCTGCTTAAAGGCTTTTTCGTAAAACATAAAAGATGACATATTTGTCTTATAGCTAGTGCGTAGTTTATTAAAATAAACATAAAACTTCGTAATAGCGATAAAGAAGATTTCATAATGTTATTTTTCTGAACTTGAGCATTCTTAGAGTATTCTTAGAAAAAATACATTAATTAAATGTGATGTTTGAATGTAAAAATGTAAAAAATTAAATTTGAAAATAAATATTTTATAATTATTTGTTGATATATAATATTTATCATTGATAAAAATATTTCATAGTGAAATCAGTTTCTTAAGAAATGAATCTAGTTCTTATTTTATAGCTCTTAACTGCTAATTCTCAATGTTTAAGATTAAATACGGAACTTGATACAAATAAACAAACAGTGAGTTATATTGCAATATCACCATTCTTTAAGAAAAGACAAATAAATCTTCACAAATAACTTCATACTTGTTTTGTAAAACTCTGATTAAAAGCTTTTTCATGAAACATCAAATACGACATATTTGTCTCATACCTGGTGTATAGTATGTTAAAATAAACATAAAACTTTGTAATAACTATTAAAACATCTTTCATAACGTTATTTTTTAAAACTTTTTATAGATTTTTTTCTTTTTAGAAAAGTGAAAGATATAAGTATTCTTGGGAAAAAAATACATGAAGTAAATTTGATGCTTATAAAATAAACTTTTTATGTCATACTTTAAAGAAATAGAGTATTTTATTATAGTACTTCTAGAATAATTTTATACAGTATGTAAACGGAAATATAATTTACTGTAGAAAATAAATTAAAGATAATTTTAAAAAAAGTTAAAAATGCCCCTGAAACTTGTTAAAACTTAAAAATAAAAAAAGAGCCATGTCGTTTAAATATAATTAGTCAATTTATTTTTTATCTAAAAAAAGGTTTTTATATATTATAAATAATTATTATCTTGGATATAAGTAATAGGGTGGTAACCCAATTTATAATTTACATTTATAATTATATTGAATTATTCACTAAACAAGAAAGAATATTGCCCAGTTAAACTGATAGCATTGAGCTTACAGGTTTTTCACACTAATTGTATATGTGTTTTTTTAAAGGAATAAAGCCCCCGGAAAAGCAAGGGCAGAAAGAAGGGCGGGTTAGCTCCCCCATTTCCCTCTTCTATTCTTCATCATTGAAACATCAAACTAATCATGGATACACGTTTTCATAATGATTCTATTTCCTAAATTCAAAGCAAACGGGATAATTCTGCATAAAAACACATTTATTTAACTTAAGAAAGGTTATCCCCCGTTCCCTTTTTTATATTTAACCATTTAACTCATAAATTATTCAGTGATTTGCTTTATCATAAAGAATCTATTTTCAAAATTTAAAGCAAATTAGATAAATCTGCATAGAACCCAATTAAAATAAATTAAGAGGAAGAATTGCTCCGTTCCCCCATTTTAACTTAATAGAAAAACTTCCAAAACTAACAAGGGAAGTGTCTTATCAGTATGAGTCTATATCCAAAAATTGATCTAAATCGGTTAATTCTGCATGATAAGCCCATTGATCTAAATAAAGAGGTGTAGCTACCCAATCTTCCCTTTATACTTCAACACAATTACCTAATTTAAAGGGATTCCCCGACCATTCCTCTCTTCTATACTTAACCAATGAACGCCTAAAACTAACCATGCAGACTCCTCATCAGAATTTGAAGGAAATCTGATATTCCCCTGAATCTAAAATTGAATGAAATCTGATAATTCTGCATGAAAAACCTATTTATATAAATTAAGGGGGGATTACCCCTCCTTTATACTTATTCAATGAACTGCCAAAATTATAGAGGAAGCGCTTTATCAGAATAAACCTATATGCTAGTTTTCAAGCAAATCAATTTATTTTTATCACGAGTTATCGAGTTACCTACAGAAGTACCTACATGCAGGTTAAATGGGCACCTAAGCCCTCAGGTTTTGACAGCCTATGTACTAAAAACTGTTGTATGAAAATTTATTTATGTTTATTTCATGTTCCTAGCGCAGCTTTTGAACACTCAACTGGTATTTAAATTATTCATACTTAAGAAGCAAAAACGGAACCATTATAAGATCATCCATGTGTCTGTCTGTATATCTGTCACAGCCAGTTTATTCGTAAACTATGGGACGTGGAAATCTCAAATTGGGGGAAGTAATAAAAATTATAGACCTAGATACTTATAGATTATTAAGCATTTTCAAATGTATTTAGTAAAAAAAAAAGCAGAGGGTCCAATTATGTTACTTGAAAAAAAAAAAAAAATTATTTGGTATATCATACAAAAGCTTCCTTAAAGCTTAATTCATTTTTTTCATTTAAGAATTATATTTTCAGAGATATAGTCTAAAATGTAGTGCGAAAATGCGTTTCGCGCATCTATTTTCAAATATACTAAAACTAAAATTATGAAAAAATTATAGGTAGTAGACGTTAATTAAAACTTTGCAGAAAAACTATAGCGATTATCTAAGTCACTTAATTTTTGAAAAAAGCACACTTATCCGTTACACATAAATTTCAGTTTGCGGAGCGATGGAGGTACTTATGGTAGAAGAAGTATAAAAGCATTCTTTAAAATGACAAAAAAAATCATTGGTAATTAACCGAGATATTAACCCTTAAATTTACGGACATTTTGGATATACATACTGTCACGGGTGGCATACTCTGTGTGCCTTGGTTTTTAAAGCCTAGATTATAACTTTTAATGATATATTTGTGTAATTCAGGGGCTCCCAACTTTTTACAGGCCACGGACCACTGAAGCATCTGTAAAATAACGATTCCCCTCCACTGCCCTATCTTATCAAACACACATTCTGGCGCTATATATCTTATTATTTAAAAATTGAATTATATTATCCTTAAAGAAGCCTTAGAGAGCTTTAAATATACCTGCTCATTTAACACTTTTTGAATTATCAAAGAGGGTAACTTCCTGTCATATATGTGATTTTAAAATAATTCTATAAATGAAGCGTCACACTTTTACTTTCATGCCAAAATAAGTTTTGTTGTGCTTTTCAAATTTACGTGAATATCTAAGAAATGTGTTGTACAGCCCGTATTTTTATCGCCGGAAAACGCTTGAAGAGATTCTTACATTTAGAATTAAAATTGAGAATAATGACACTTTTTATAATTCTTAATATGTCACGATAATTTCTGTTCCAGTAATTTCGAACCATTGTGCCAGATTACAGCTGTGTCATCTGTGCTTTAGTGTGTTGACATCAGCTGTTTATTGTTTAGACCTACTTTAGAATTCTGTGCAATTTTTGGTATTGGGAAACAGTTGAAACAAAAGTTTGTGTTAAATGCGTTTATATCAATTTGTCCTATGTCGAAACAGAGAAAATGTAAAAAAAAACACCTACAGTGAATCATGTATGCCAAAAACATGGACATATGAATCATATAAAGCACTGAAATATGTCCTACAATTTAAAAAATAAATGCGCAAGTGTACGCATTGAAATGGATATACTCATGATATAAAAACGAATTTTCTATATGTGTTAAAAAACTTGTAAATTGGCAAATACACGCCCTTCTGTGTCAATTTCGAAATATACTTTTACTGTGTAGCACATTAAGTGGCTCCCGTCTGTAAAATGTTAGTAGATAACTCTGAAATACATATTTTAACGAGTAAATTGTACATGAATACACATATATCTGTGCAATATACAAAAAAGTGGTATTTTGTGTACATAGTTCATAACATTATAGTTTGGGGTGTAAATTTTGAACTAAACATTCTTATGGTCGAAACAAAATTGCATTAAGGATGAATCCTTGTGCTTCGCCGCGGCGAAACACAATCCTTCCCCTTCCTTATATAAAAGGAAGTTTGGCCGAGGCTTGGCGTATGTGTTCTCTTTCAGCAGATTAGTTTAAAGATCACAAATTAATGTAACCTTAATTTACAAAATACTAGATTGGCTAAAATTATATGTACTGTGTGCCATTTTCGGTTAAAGTTGTTTTGGAAGCTTTAAAATGTATAGTAATTTTTTATGAAATGAATCTGTATTATCTAAATGAATATACGTTAAAATAAAATTTTGAAAAATCCGCAAATCATGATGCTGATTATTACTGTATTCTGTCGCTTTTTTGTTAGTTTTGTCTTCTACTCATTTTCAGTCACAATTTTTGAAAGATACATCAAGAGAAGAAATTCACTATTTAATTCAATCTGAAGTAAACAAGCAATACTTATAGTACGAGATCCGGCTGCAGAATCAGTGTACTCATCGAGTGTTTGCTGAAAACCAAATTTTTACACATATTTATGATTAGGAGAATTTATATCTACCAGGTTGCCTATCAAAATGTGGCCGCTAGTATTTTTAATTAAATTATTAATAATTCATAATCCGTAAGAAATTTCACTGACTTGTTTTTTCAATAAAATGTCGTCTACTTTACGACAACATCTATAAAGACGCTGAAAAATCATGGTTGCGGTTCCGCACCTGGCCTCACCTCTTAGCAGCCAGGTATACACAGGTATGATTTTGTTGTTAGTAACAGTGAATAATTTTGTTGTTAGTAACAGTAAATATTTTTTTTTCTGTTAATTATTATATACGGTTGCCTAATTAAATCTGGCCACAAATAAGGGTTGCTGGCTGTTAAATATAGTAAATATTAAAAATAGAGTGAAAGAGAGCTAGCGAGTAAACAATTGGTCAGACGAGGATAGCGATTGCCAGCTGTCGGACAGTTTAAAGCCATTGCGCATGCGTCAGATGCTATTGTTCTCAAACTCCGATTCAAACAATAGTAGGTACGCTTCAAAATAATAAATACTCCAAAAGAAACGTCTTTCTTTTTAAAATAAAAAATTAAAAAATAAATGACAAATTTAAAAATTACAAAAAAATGGATATTGATGATGAATAAAACCAAGGTTATTTATGTAAAAAAATTGTGTTGTGCAAGTACTGTATGAAAAAAGATTATTATGAAATGATTAGTATGAAAAAAAATTATGAAAGATTAGTATGAAAAAAAATTACACTTAAAGTAAAGTAAAAATGCAAAAATAAAATTACTTAAACTAAACTTATTTAAATAAATTGAACATAGAAAGTTTTTTCTTTAAAAAGTATTCGAAGTAGAGTTGCAAAAAGTCTGTTTATTCCCGGGTTTATTTCCAATAGACTAGGTTTATTCCCGGGTTTATTCCCAAAAAACCGAATTATTCCTAAAAATCCCGGGTTTTTTCCAGGTTTATTCCTAAAATCCCGGTTTATTCCCGGGTTTAAACCGGCTTTTTTCTAACCTTTGCAACGCTAATTCGAAGCGTAAAAGCATATTTTCAAAATTTCGTTTTGTCGCCAACCGGAGGTAAATCGCCAAATAAACGATTTTTTTTTTTTTTTTTTTTTTTTTTTTACGGACGTTATAAGGAGGTTCCGCCGAAATTTTTTTATAAACGTATATAACTATATGAGAAGAACATTCTGTATTTTTTTTTTCAGATTTTTCTGAGTATGCTCGTAGGGAGACCTTCCTTATTAGAATAAAAGTCGCAACTGATCCGTTGAGAACACTAGCATCTGAAGCATGCGCAATGGCTTTAAACCGTCCGACAGCTGGCAATTGCTATCCTCGTCTTACTAGTGGTGTTACGCGCTTGCTCTCTTTCACTCTACTTTTAATATTTACTATATTTAACAGCCAGCAATCCTTATTTGCGGCCAGATTTAATTAGGCAACCGCATATAATAATAAACACAAAAAAATTAGCTTTAATTTGATATATAAATTATGAATATACGTTGTGGGTGTATAAATTTAACAAAATCATACCTGTGTATACCTGGCTGCGAAGAGGTGCGGCCAGGTGCGCAACGGCAACCATGATTTTTCAGAGTCTTTATAGATGTTGCCGTAAAGTAGACGACATTTTATTGAAAAAACAAGTCTTTGAAATTTCTTACGGATTATGAATTATTAATAATTTAATTAAAAATACTAGCGGCCACATTTTGATAGGCAACCTGGTAGCTATAAATTCTCCTAATCATAAATATGTGTAAAAATTTGGTTTTCAGCAAACACTCGATGAGTACACTAATTCTGCAGCCGGATCTTAGACTATTACAGAAACGGGATAGGAACTCAGGATCTCCGAGTATCTAAGCCATTAACTTGACCACTCACCACTTGACAAGATTGAATAAGCCATTTTTTAAAGCATTGCTATTTATTGTGTTCATATAAGTACACATACGTCTGTGCAGTATTCCGTTCTGACACATTTTTCTGTGAAATATTCTGACACATAGACTTGTGTAATATTCAATTCTTAAACGTATAGCAATGTAAAATTTGTACTCATACTTCTGTGCATATTCTGTTCTTACGCAATATTCTTTCACAGATTTCAGTGTAATATGCAAAGTACACAGATATTTATACAATATTAAAAATTTGTAAATTCCAATAACACATCAATTCGGATAAATCAGTAAAATTTTTTTACCATTTACACATGTGTTTTAGTTTTTAACGGGATAACAAATTACACATTTCCCTTAAGCCAATAAACACACGTAAGTACTTGCAAATTTTAGCGACAAGTATGTAAAGTTTATGACAAAGGTGTACTTTTACAAATTTACACGTATACGTGTGTAAATTTCACTAACATTCAGTCATTTTACACATTCAGTTTTTGAGTGCACAAATGCTACTGGATTTGGTCGTTCTGGTCGATACTTGAGTGTACATTTACGGAAGAATCAAACTTCAATAAAGGTCAAGAAGCTGGTGCTTCATTAAAAAATTTTTGACCAATATTTTTAGCTCACAGGCCATCGTAGCCTGAGAGCTTATGTGCCCGCCCGTTCTGTATGTATAAACGTACGTTCGTTCGTGCGTACGTGCGTAACGCGATAACTCATGATAAAAATATCCGATCCACTTGAAATTTTGTATATAGGTATATCCTGATAAGGTGCTTCCCTGATTAGTTTTTGGAGTTCATTCAATATGTATAAGAGGGGGAACAGGGGACTCATGCCCCTCTCTTTAATTGATATAAATGGATTTTTCATGAAGAATTATCAGTTTTCGTTCAAAATTCAGATATAGGATCATTCTGATGAGGCGCCTCCGTGATTGGTATTAGGTGTTTATTAGATAAGTATAAACAGGAGGAACGACGGTTCTAATGCCCCCCCCCTTAATTTATATAAATGGGTTTTTCATGCAGAATTAACAGATTTCGTTCAAATCTCTGAATAGTTTTGGAAGTTTAATGGCTAAGTATAAAAGAGGGGGATAACTCCTCTTAAATTACATAAATGGATTTTTAATAAGAATTTTCCGATTTGCTCTGAATTTTGGATATAGATTTTTTTATATGATAAAACATGCCCCTGATTAGTTTAGGAGTTTCAATGATTAAGTATAAAAAAGGGAAAGGGGGGGGAGCTGTTTCCCCTTCTTTAATTTTTTTTCGAATGGAAATAACCCTTGAAAATATAAGCCTGTGAGCTCGATGCTTTCAGTTTAACTGGGCAATATTCTTTTTATTTTTTCATAAAACGCATCGCCACACGACTATATTCAAAAAGGTGCAATTTACTCCTATTGTTCCTCAGGAGTTCTTGACCTGAAAACGGAACCAAGTCATCGTTAATTGTACTCATAATTTCTTGGGATGGTATCGTGTGACTTTTCTGTTCACAAAATTAAAATTATAAGAACAACGAGAAAAATGTTTTAAGTTAATTGAGGCAATAAAAAAATATCGAGCGTAATTTAAAAGCTTTTCTCGAATTTACCTGCTTAAAACATAAGGAAGATTAAAATCAGGTTCGAATAGTTCGTCTAAAACTCTTCTAATTTCTAAGCTTATTGACAGTTTCTATGAATTATTTTATTTTATTTTTATTTTACGCGAGTAATTGCACGTACAATTACTTTGTATTTTTTAATTACATATGTTTTGTGCAAAATGTACACGGAATTAATTATTTAAAGAAACAAATATAAAATACATTGTTAAAAATTTCTGTAAAAATTCAAGAAAAAAAAAGCGAGACTAATTTACATTTTTTTTTTTTTTTTTTAGTTTACACTAGTTTTCTATTAAATGCATTCGATTGAATTTTTCAGTCATCATTAAACACATATTTCTCTTATTTTATTTCAAATTGACTGTAGGATTTTCGTTTCTATATTTAAAGATATTTTTATCTTTGTTAAAACTTGTAATGCAAATACCAAGCTTCTAAAATTTTGGAGTTTTATTTTAAGAAAATTAAAGAACAATATGTAATTTATTTTAAATAATTTATTTATTTTTTAACTTTTAATAATTTAGAAAGAAAAAATTATCTCCTTGGAATTGGTGGATATTTTTATCGAAAAAACCTATCGTTGTTTCCTTCACCATAAAGCAGAAGCTTCACTGTTAAAAATAAAGGTGACAAACAAGTTGCATTTGGCACCCAGGGGTGAAAAGGTATTACCATTTGACGCCTACGGGCTTGAAAATGTGTTTTGGGTGCCATTTGATTTCTCACTGGGAGATTCACGCTAATTAGGGTGCCGTGCAATGCATACCGTTGGAAGATTTTCACTCCTTAGTCATTTGCACATGCTCTGTGACGTGTATCCTTCTCCGTCAACTCGCCGTCACTGGTGGATCAAAACAGCAATTTCTCCCTACGACGACTATCACAGCTATACGCTATCCCAATTTCGTTTAGAAATTCGGATAGCTAACTTTTAGCGAGCTTTTTTATATAAAGCAACCTTTGAATTTCAGGACATTTGAACATTTCAGGGAGACTTTGAAGGTGAGCTCGATGGCCGAGCGGTTAGAGCGATGCGCTTGCAATCAAACGTTGTGGGTTCGAATCCGTCTAGAGCCAAAAGTCGGTTTGTATGTTTTTAATTTTTTATTATTGGACACTCTGGATTAAGGGTGCCATCTTTTCACCTTAATTAAAGGTGCCATTCTTGCTCCTTTAGGGGTGTCACCAGTGAGACAAGCTTTTCACCCCTAAAAGGTGCAATGTGTCACCATTAGTTTTAACAGTGTTGGTAATTTTAAAAGTTAGTTGCGTACTATTATTTAAAAGATGTTATTATGACTGCAGTACTATAATAATAATAATTATTATAGTGGTAAATGCACTATAAAAATATATTAATATTCTAAAATCATATAAAAAAATGAAAAGCATAATAAAAATCTAAAAATCGCTTTTTAAATACCGTATTTACTCGTGTATAACGCGCATTTTTTTTTCTTCAAAAAACTAGAGCAAAACTCCTAGGTGCGTTTTATGCATGAAATATTTTTTTACTGTTGGATGTAATCACAAGATATACACATGAAACAAGACATTATTCAAATAAGACATTAAAACTCGGAAAGTGTGACGTAATTGAAGTATTACTGCATCTTTATTTCACTCCTTGCAGTTTTTTATACAACAGAGCTAGTAACATTTTTTAAACGCTAATTAGCAATTTTCATTACCATCGCTGGCTCCTACTTTCCGTCATTCACTTAATAACCGAAGTCTAAAATGCATTTTTGTTTTGTTTTCTGGCCTGACGTAATGTTTGTTCCGACTTTCTTTATTGAAATTAATTTGGTCATTCTTCATTAGCACATAAAATTTTTGGTGCACGTTATATACAAGATTTTAAAAAAATCACCATTTTTCTTGTAAAGTACGGGGTGCGCGTTATACACGTGTGCGCGGTAAACACGAGTAAATATGGTAATAAATGGCATTTTTAACGTTTATTTTTCTTTTGCTTCTTACAAAAAAATTCCTAAAATAATGTTAGCGCATTAAAAAATAAATTTTGTGCGACTATTTCTAAAAATTGTCTAAAACATTTTTGTTTTAAAAAATGAACCACATTCAAATTTTTCATTACAAGAAAAAAAATTGAATTTGTTTATTTATTACTTAAACTAGTTTAAAAACACATAAAAAATATAGGTATTATGTGTTAGTCTAAAATAAATTAAAATTAACCGTTTGCGAGAGTTCTTAACGAAAATATTGGGAGCGAAAGAAAGTAGAACAGTTTTCCCGCAATGTATCATACAAGGTGTACTTTGTTCTCAATGTCAACAGCTTTTATAACTCAGTAAGATCTTCTGCATTCAAGAGATCTCGGGTTCTAATCCCAGGATGGCTAGATACAAATTGTGTAAAAATTAAATGGTAGAGTATATCAAAGTCAAACGAAAAATTCAAATTCTTTGAAGCTCACTGATTGAATATTATGCTTATTTTAAAATCTAAATTAAATTACTACAATTTAAAATAAAGTAACAGAATCTTGTCTATTTTTAAGGATGTTAATTTATAGAATCTATTATAATTTTACCAAAAAGCTTTTCGGTTATTTAACAAAATCTTGGTTTTCCTAATCTCCTTAATTTTACTTATGACTTAACATAATGGATTATCCATAGATTCTGTGTACGTTTAGAAAATAGTTTTTAATAATATATAACACGATAATTTCTTTTGTTGTAATTTGGAACCACCTTACCGATTCAGAATGTAAAGTTTGATTGCCATCGATTATTTAGTATGTTGATTGAAATTGTTTATTTTGTGGACCTACTTTAGAATCAACTGCCATTTTCTACTCATCCGTAAATAGCAAAGTAGTTCTGCGCAAGACCTGATCATTGGATTCAATGGCATCTACTTTTACAATAGCAAAATAAAACTTGATGATTTTTTTGCGTGTGTGTGTGCCTATGTTTTGTATATAACTATTCAGGGATTTTTTTAAATAGAATGTATGTAATAACACATGAAATTACGATGTTCCAGGATTTTCTATTTACTGTCAATGAAGAATTTTTGTTTAATATCAATTTTCAGCAATCTCTAATTTTTCAATTACAAATTGTGATAGAAGTGTTGCTCGCAATATATATATATATATATATATATATATATATTATATGGAAAACAATATATGCATGATTAGGGGTTTTACATAACCCATTTTTTAAAAACTTAACCATAATATTAATTTCAGCATTAGAAAATATATTACATCTTTTAATAATTCTCTATATTTCTCAATTACTTCTTATTGAACACCGATTTACTGTCATTCTATTGTTTATTTACTTCATTCTGATTTTTTGACGTGGGTCTATCATAAGATGCTTACTAATAAAATAACATAAATATGTATCTTAATTAGTCCGAAAGTATGTATTCAATTAAATGCGTTATTTACTCCAAGTACCTACTCAATGCTCTTTTTTTGGGCATGAGTCAATTAAATAACCACACATAACAGTACTTATCTCAGTCAACTGATAGATTATCAAATGTCAGTGAAAATGTTATAACTTAAGCTTAAATGACATTTAATTAATGACAAGTCTTAGTCGAAGTACTTTTCAACTAAGATTTGTCATTAATTTAATATGAAAAGCACCTTATTCACCGGAAAGTAATATTTCTATGAAGCAAGAAGATGCTGAGTATTTTTGATGTTCGATCATAATTAAAAACGCCTTTTTTCAAGAGAGAATCAGACTAATGAGATTAAAGCGAATCGTAGTTTTTTAACCATATTTTTGTTAAGCGTGGTACAGCAGAATGTTCAATATATATTGGCCGCAAAACATATTCTTATATATATATATATAAATCTGGTTAATTTAAGTTTATTTTAAAACGGTCCTTAAAAAAGTACAATAGTTAAATAAATTTTAAAATAAGTAAATAATTATGTGTAACTACTAAAAGTAAATACACCTTGTTTTGTAAATTTTTATTTGCATTTTTTATTAAACGGTTACAGCACATTTTAAATCTCTCTTAGAAATGGATATCTATATTAAAACAAGTTGGAAATTGCACGTGAAGCGTAGCAAATTAGGTGCGTTCGAACGATAACGAAGTTTTAAAAATATTACTTTCATATATCAATCTCATAACATTGTAAATAGGGAATTACAATTAAAACGCTCATCAAACAATGTTCTCCCTATACCATTAAGTAATGGAATACTTTTGTGTGGCCTTGTAAATCAATAACAAATGTTCTTTGCACCACAAATTATGTAAGATGTATATTATAATATGTACTTTATAGTTGCATATAAATTTTATTAAGTTCGCATGAGTGTAATACGATTAAAATGCATTTGATACATTTTTTCCCATTGACCGTAATGTAATGGAATACTCTTGATTGTCCCTGTAATTGATCTATGCATCCGATTTTCATACAATTTGAAATAACTCGAAAAAATTATGTAATAATTATGTTTTTTAAATTTCAAACGCATAGAATATACTTGAAACTTTTTCCCCATTGACCATAATGTAATTGAATAATTTTGATTGCCCCTGTAATTGATTTATGCACAAGATTATCAAAAAATTTGAAATAACTCGACAGAATTATGTAATAATTGCGAATTTTAAATTTCAAACGATTAAAATGCCTTTGAAACATTTTTTCCCATTGACCGTAATGTAATGGAATAATTTTGATCGTCCCTGTAATTGATCTATCTATCCGATTCTCATAAAATTTGAAATGACTCGACAAAATTATGTAATAATTATGTATTTTATATTTCAAACGATTCGGTTGGGTAGTTTCTGCGTTGTTATACGCGGACAGACAGACGGACGGACAGACAGACGGACAAACAGACGGACGGACTGAACGACCACTATAGGTGCTATGCATTATATAATTACGAACGCACCTAAAAAAGAATAAAAGAAACGGTTAAACAAAGTTTATTAATTGAAATAACCTAATTTGTGTGTAAAATTTAATGTAAAGTATGTTTTTTATAAAGGATAGAATGGTTACTATCTTTGGAATTGTAAACTTGTTGTACATTTTTCGCAATAGAATTTTTTTAAACTAAAGAATTGACTCCAAGTGACTTATATGTTGATATATAGCTGTTTTATGAAGAAGTTCAAATAAAATTGTTAAAATTCGATGAAATTATATATAATCAGTATCTTTTTTATATTTCCATATATTGTCCGGTTTTAGTTCTTTACGTTCAAGAATGTCTGATATGGAAATGTTGAAAAAAGATTTGTAACATATGCATCTTTTCTTTTTTACGAGTCGTAGCCGTTTGCATAAAAAATGTTGAAAATTGACCAGAATAATTTAAAATATGAAAAATTTGCAAAGATATCATACATGTTTATTTAATTTTCTTTATTCTGGGTTAGATTATACTGAAAAATACCAAAAATAGGTCAAAAGTAGCGTTAAAAAAATGTCTCCAAACGTAGTCCTTACGAATACCTGAAAGTTTAAATAAAGAGAAAAAAAGTAACATTTCAGTCATTACTATTTTAAAAGTTATTACTATTTTAAAGTTTTACTATTTTATAAAGCATAATTTTTATTGATTTTTTAATTTTGTTCACAAATACTGCTTCACTTTTTTACATTTAAAATTAAAAATGAATATCTCATTATTTTAAGTATGATTTAGCTACATTATAACAATGAGCAAGATAAAAGTCGGAAATTCAAGATTAACGTGTCTGATTTATCCGCAAATATCTGTTATAATGTTACAACTTACAAGTAATTGAGAATTTGAAAAAAATCCAAAAAATCCCAGAACTATTTCGACCAATTTCTTTTATAGTTAGACCGTTTCTCACGCTCTGTGAAGTCCATTCTTTACGTTATGTTTTAGACCTGAATTATTTTTTTCATTTATTTTTTTATGTTGGAAATTTATGTGAAGTTAATTTTAAAGGCCATGGTGTCTTTATTATGCCATTAAACAAACATTTAAAAATATTAAAAATTATTCTTTTAATATTAAAAAAATCATTTAATTGTGTAATTTGCATATGTGCTTTATGCTGTTATAGTTATTTTTTATCGTACTAACATTATAACGTATAAAGTTTTAAATAAAACGCATGAAGTCGTTTTTTTAATTCGTACAAAAGTTTAAAAAATTCTTTTGCTCCAAAATATAGCTTTTTAATAGAAAATTATTTATTCAATAACTATCTTGTAGTTTAAATTATTTCGATGTGTCTAAGATTTTCATTACTTTACCAAAACTGTCTGTTATAAGATACTGTTCCTGTAAAATAACGCAAAGCTTAATGCAAATTGGCGCAAATAAATGATATGGGAAATTTCAATTTTTATGTATTGGGGTGTAAGATTGCTATTTTTATTCTTCATTGAACTTTGATACTTTTTGCTAATTTTTTTTTAATTAAAAATATAAATTTTATAATATTTTTACTGTAATAAATATGATTAAATTATTTCCATGTTTCGTGTAGATTAACAAGAAATCTATTCATATATTTTTACGAATTTAGTTGTTTTAGATTCGTTTTTTAATTATATCGCTAAGTAAACGTTACTTTTATATTCACGGGCATTTGCAGATTGTATAATAATTTCAATATGAAATGTTTTATTGAATAGAACTGCATATTTAAAAGGATAAATATTTAAATCAACTTTTATATTCACAATGGCACATATTAAAGTGACTTTATTTGAGTTTGTGCGATGTTTTTATTTATATTACTTAATGAATGGTCGGAATGTTCAATGGAAAAGCATAAACAAAACAGTGATATTTAGTCTAAAAAAATACTTTAAGTTATAACGTGTGAAATCGATTTGTGAAACTTGTGTTGTCAGATTTTTTTCTTTTGCAAAACAAATAGTAAATATAGCTTATAAATCACCTAACAATCAAATTACTTTTAAAAATGTCTTGCAAATAGGCCTATTATACGTATGTAAAATTAATGACCAAAAGGTAATGCACTGATTATACATAAAAGATTACAGTGGAAATCGGTATTTTTCTAACTTGATATATGAAAAATTAGTATCTTGTCAGCTGATTGGCGAAAGAAATTGAAAAACAAATGCGAATCGAATGCACATTAACTGATCGAAGACAACAAAAACAATCAAAGAAAAATTCTTTTTTTTTTCTTTCTCTAATAAAGGTTTAGAAACGTACAACTGTTTTAAAACCTATATAATTTTTGTAAAATAATTTAAAATGAATAAATATTGTATTTTTTATTACTCCAAATTATACAGAAAAGCAGAATTTACAAATTATGAATTAATTGTTTAAAAATCAATTGAAAAATATGTGGTGATTAATTTTATTTTTTAATTTTTCATATTCAAATTTTATTCACTAAAGTGTTCCAAAAAATATATTTAATTTTTTGATCGACACTAATTATCAGTATTTAACTGTGTAATAATACATCTGATTCGGTGTAAGGTAGGCATTATTGGGTGATTCTCCGATAAGTGGGTAATTCCTGTCTTTTAGGGTTATTTTCTATTTTCTATCATTCATCTATTTTTTTAGCATAAAAATTGTTTTGTAAAGTTTTTCTAATTTCAAACAGTATTTTCAAGAAAAGAACTGCAAATTTTACTGTAATATGATTTTGAATCGTGCTGATCTTCTGAAACAATTTTAAGTGCAATGATGAACTAGTTTTAACAATTTTACTACCCAAAATAAAAATTTATACTGCAAAGTACATAATAAAGTATTTATATTTATTAATAAAGTTTTATATTTATTCTGAGCCAGAAAAACGCTGTCCCCTAGTTTTTATGTCACTATTGTCCCCTTGTATAAAACTGCTAAAGTGACCACCAGCTGGCCAGATAATATTTGGTGAACAGGTGCATTTAGCAGAAGTATCCATCTTAATTGCCTAGAAAAATACATGGTACAATTCTAAGGACTTCAAAAATAGTTACAAGCTACAAAATGGGTAGAAAGGCAAGAATATGTTTATTACTTGTCACTACTGTCCCCTACTTAAACTGTCCTTGTTATTGTTTTTATTTATTGTTTTGTCATGATATAACATACTTTTGTTTAGTACAAAATATCATAATGCAGTCTTACTAAGCCTAACTTACTGTGTACAAAGAAGCAATTTCCTTAATTTTGTCACTACTGTCCCTGTCACTTCTGTCCCATTTCAGATTATTTATTTGAGGGCTGAATTTCCGAAGCAGAAATTAATGCCATAGATGGCTTGAAGCCAAAGGATACAGTGATAACATCTATTAAAATGTATGTATGTATTAAAATAATGTATTAAAATTGCATCAGCTTACTTGGAATAAGTTTGAATATGTTAAATTTTACCCGCATTATTTAAGCTGTTTCACATGTGACACACATGAAAAATGTCAACATTGCTGTTCAAAATCATCATTTGTAAACTTAGCTCGCTGTTTTAAGGATATGCCCAATATATTATAAAGTTACTGAAGTATCAACTCCTAATTCTGAAACTGAACATATTTGTGTAGGAATTTGGATTTCAGTTGTGTATGATGAAAATTGATTTTCTGGTGAGTTTAAATTTTTTATTTACAATTAAATTGTTATTTTGAATTTTTATAAACATATTTTATTTTTTCATATCACTTATTACAACATTTGTTTTTAACAGGTTTAATTGAAGGAATAAATAATGACATCCTTAAAATAAAATTTATGTTAAGGAATGGAAGCTTTATTATTATCCTATTTGCCAAACACATCAGATATCCAGGATGTTCCAAACAATGAAATTTTGTGTGCTACTGATATTCCCCCTCGACCCGTTAATTCAAGATATGTTACTATAGACAAATTATATGATATAAATTTTAAAATGAGCAGTATTTCTCGTACTTAAACACTTTTTCCAACTAAAAAATTTGTCCATATAAATTCACTTATTTACTCATTATCTTATTGTTGGTTACTTTTTTTCTAAAAGATTATTCAAGTTTCAAAATAGTAAAATAAAAAGTATGATTATGTATTAATGATTATATAAATGATAAGAAAGGTGTTAAATAATTTATAATTGTTAAAATGTTCAAAACCGAAAAGTTTTGAAAGTATGTCACTTCTCTTCATGTAAATGTTACTCCTGTCCCCATATTATTAAAACTTAAAAAAATATTCTTATTTATCACAGATGATATACTAAATATTATATTTTTTATAATAAAAAGATACACTTTAGTAAAATACACATATTTTTCAATTAAATTTTATTAAAATCCTAATTTATAAAGTACACAACTATCTTGGGGACAGTGGTGACATTGAATACCAAATTAATTTATAAAATATTTTTTTTAATATATAGTGCTTAAAGTGTATGCCCGAATGTTGCATATTACACAGTAACCTATTCTGTATCTAGTCACTAAAAAATTTTGGTTAAAATTTAATTTTTATTTATCACTAAATTAATGAGTGAAATTACCCACTTATTGGAGAATCACCCATATAACAGTATGTTATTTTTAGGAACAAAATTTATTTCTTGCCCGATAGAAATAGCAGGTCGGGACTAATAAATATATTCCAAAACGATTAAGGGAATATAATTCTCTTAACTGCAAGTATGCAAAACTATTAATTAATTTGTTTTGGCACTAATTTAGTGAAAACATCCACTCACTCTTTCAAATGTATAATATGGTATTACATTCACATGTTTTTCTACTGACTGATACTTATTCTTCCTCTAATTTTAAGAAGTATTTGAAAATATACACTTTATTTAAAAAATATTTGTTTATCATTATTGTTGTTATTTTTTACAAGCGAAAAATTTTCTTAATAATATGATTCTTATTCATTTGCATTTCTTACCAATTACAACGTCATTTTCAACATTAATATTCTTCTCGGCATAACCGGTATTTCTTCTTCGTGTATTAGTATATTTTTGTATAGATCACGTCAGATTCATCTACTATTTAATTTTTTTTGTTGTTTTGTTTTGTTTTCATTTTCCTTTTAGACGTGTAAATTTTTCAACTGAAAATCAATTTCTCCTTCAAAAACTTTACTCTGGGTTTTGAATTGTTATAAAAAATAAATAAAGAAATAAAATAATAATAATAACTATAACGTTTGAATTTTGTTCGAAAATGTCAATTTGTGCCTTTATGAAATGAAGGAATTTTTTGTATCATTTATAAATACATATGTAAAAAATTAAAAAATACACTAATAGTTTAAAGCTTTTTCTATCCAAGCATGCAAACTTACTAAACAATACATTTCGAGTGTATATACCGTCTTTTCAGATTTACTTTAAAAAGTTATTTTTGCAAAAAGTATTTAAGAATTACACATCTTTACTAATAAGAAATATAGAAAATACAAATCTAAAATCAGTCTAAAATATGCCTTTTTTAGGTAGCATAATTTCAATAAAATGATATAACCCATATACCAATTTGTCATGTTATAGCCGATTTGCACTTAATTATTTTAATCAAATTCTATTAAAGGGAAAAAAAACTTATACCTCAATGAACGGAAATGTTTTTATTTTTGTAAATATACAGGAAATTAAATTTAGAGAAAAAAGAATCGTTATAAAAAACATAAAATAGAAAAAGTTACTTCCTGAATATTTATAAAGAAAACTTTTTTACCTTTTTTTAAAAAGCATAATTCATTGAATATTTTAACTAAATTATTTGACGGAAAAAAAATCTCTAGTGTCTCCGATTTTTTATAATTTAAATGGATTTATGGCAAAAAAATAAATTGTGTTTCATAAAATCTGTTGGGATATCTTCATAAATGGATGTTTGAAAAGATTTTTCAATTTAAAAAAAGTCCCCGAAACAAAACGCACCATTTATAAATTTTCTCTTTATTTTATTAAACCCTTAGTGAGTCAATATAAATATGTTTTGTAATATAATAACTTTCGGTGTTTTATATAAAAGTTTTATTTATTGATAATGAACTTAATTATTCATTCATTAGTTTTTGCTTACAGTTAGATATTTTTTTTTCAATTATAAGGTAAATTTTTTTCACAATGCGAAAGGGGGTTAATAAAATAAAAACAACAATATATTAACAGTAACATAATATGTACTCAATATATAAAGTGAAATTAAAAAGGGATTTTATTTTTAAAATCTGCTTTCTTAATTTGACCTTTACTTTTTGTTCTATTTATATCAAATAAATCTTTCATTGCTATGCCTTTATTCAAATGTTATATATGTACTAGTTTTTGCCCGCGGCTTAGCTTGCGTTAAATACAACAAGGTATGTAATCGACCTTTTAAAAACTTATAGATTTACTAAAGTATAAGTCGAAAATAAATTTTACTTATTATTTATATATATACATTTACTTTAAACCAAAAACAACAAAATCAATTAACGAATCAATGCTAAATCCAAAGTCAAAGCGATTGTCTTATTTCTTAAAAGTCCAGGAATATTATAAATCTGAACTAAACGAATTAATCCAATCCGAAAAACAACAACGGTAAAACCGAATCCGAAACCGAGTTTGTTTTCGGAAATCGGAAAACCAAACCAAGACAACAATATCAAATCACGAAGCTAAACACGAATAGCCAAAAATCGAAAGAAGTTAAATGAATGTGAATCAGTCGTCAAATAACAGAGTATAGGTACCGTAAGCACTACAGTATGAAGCGCGGGCCGATGCCCGCACTTAAGTACAGGTAGAGAGCACACAACGTTATCTTGTTTCAGAAACTTTCAGCGCCATCTATCGGAAACCATGAGTAATACTTTAGCTTTCTACCTTGAAGTTGCGGAATGCTCCATAGAAACTTCCACACCCCCCCATTTTAGGGAAGTGTGGGGGAGGGGGGGTTAGAAAGAGACAAAAAGTAGCCTATGTCACTCTCCATCCCTTCAAATATCTCCACTTAAAAAATCACGTCAATTCGTCGGTCCGTTTTGCCGTGAAAGAAGGGCAAACAAACAGACACACGCATACACTTCCCTATTTATATAATGTTAGTATGGATATAACATTCTTTTTCAACTTTTGAAAGGTATTTTGCAAAAACTAACTATCAAGATCAAATAATATATTTTTGCCTATTTTCTACAGTTGAGGTGAAGCACTTTCCTGTTTCCAAATATATGAAAACACGGAGGATTGGGAGCAGGTAAATACAACGATAAGCATAAGAGCCAACCACTAAAATACGGTTTGCTGATTTTTTTCCACCAAGATATGGCTTGTCAGGAAAGTCGCGTTTTAATATGCGAATCGAGTTTTAAATATTTCTGGAATTTCAGCTGTAAATCTATGAGATGATTGTCTGTGATTCTGCTTCCCTGTCTATGACTTTCAAGTATTCATTTGCATTTATGACTGCGAAGCTGTTTACATTACTCATTATAAATAAAAGGAAGTAAAGCAAATCTTTTCTGATACACGAATTTCCACAATATTATTTACCATCATTGGCCTTCTTTCTCACCCAGTACTATTGATATATGTGATATATCTAAAATCGAATTCATGCATCTGTTCAAAAATTTTTGAAAGTCTCACTGCGCTCACTGATAGAATTTAACTTGCTAATACAGTAAAAACTCTTTAAAGCAACCACGTTCGGTTCCATTAAAAAATGGTTGCTCCTAGAGGTGATCTCTTAATAAAAAGTTTTACTTTAATCTAGATTTATCGTTAAAATAAGGTAACAATTCAAGTGACTAAAATTTATTTTTCACATTAGGAAAAATATAAAAATTTAAGTATAAAAAAAACAGTAGTTAATCATTGCAGAACTTAAAAACTGAATACATCAACGTTTGGTTGGTTTTTACGGCTCTATCCTTTATATATTCTAATTCCAATTACTTTCGAATATCGATAAATATATGCTTTTTTGACGGGAAGAAATAAAAGACGATTTAATTACTTTATCTATATCTATTTCTTTGAGAGAGAATAAGACAAAAAATTTTATTGACAATTATTGGGGCAAAAAAAGAAACACTAAACCAGCTTTAAAATTTAGAGGACACAAGCGTCCTTTTGATGACAAAGGTAAGTAATTTTACTGTATACATTAGAATGTAATTTCTTATAAAACATGTACACACATTTATATATGCATACATAATTTTATTTATTTATCTAATTTTTTTTATATTTTTTAACGAAAGCTGTGTAAATTTTAAAATCTCAAATTCCGAATTCTTAGTTTCTTAAATGTAAAAAAATTCGGACGTAATTCATAAAAAATGGATATTTAGTAAAAAATAAGCATAACAATTTACATAAATTCATAAAAACCCAAGACAAACAGTTAAATTTTGTAGGCCTGTGTTATAAACACGTTTTAGAAAATTTACATGCAAGTTGGTCGCGGAAAAAATTTAATGATGCGCAATTGTATGACAGAAATTATATTTTACTTATGAATTTCCATGAAAGTAGAAATTGTGGCCTCTCTATATATTTTAAATTTTAGATTTCTCATTAATGAAGTCTGCTACTTTTTCAACAAGTTGTTGATGTTTTAAAATTTCCTCGGTAATTTTTGTAGAAAATATTTCATCTGGATTAATTTTGAGTTTTAGAAAGGTTATGACATTGAAAATAATCTGTATAAAAAATTATGAATTACTGATCTATATTTTCTCACAACTATTTTCTGAAGCCCAGTGGCGCAGTGGTCAGAGTATCTGCCTGTAGAGTTGCAGTTAGAGAGCTGGACTCCCGACTGGGCACAGTTTATTTTTCATCTCACTTATCACTCACCAGCCTTTCATCCCTTCATTGTCGATAAAATGAGTTACCAAACTTGCTTAGAAACTAAATAACAAGAGTCTCACATTCGGCTGACAACCTGGGCAAATACTGCATAGCACCTCGGGAACCAGGGTCTAGTTAAGAGGGATGGGAACTGTCGATGCTGATTCTTCAGGAATTGTAATGCGAAAAAGTTTTTTTTCTCAATACAAGGGATGAAGTTCTCACAATTTAGGTCATACGCATACAGTAATACAGTATGTTATACTTTTACGGTGGACAGTAGTCCAATGTTACGTAGTTCATTTTCTGTGTAAAAAGTAATAAAATCATAAATCATAAAATAAAATTCGCGAACATCCAATTTAAGTATTCGTGAATGTTAAGGGATTACTGTACTTGCAAAAAGCATTAAAACTGCATTAAATAGTGAAAAAAAAATTATAATTATCACAAGAATATATTCATGACCTTTTAATCTCAAGAATGCCAGTTTTAATTTTCAAAATAATATGTTTTTATTTTATTTTTGAAAAAGTTATGCTTTACTATTATGTTTCACTGAGGTTTTATACAGAATAAACATACCCAAATTAAACCAAGAACATCGATTCGTAAAAATTTGCTACATGATGATTACTAATTAAAATGTATATTATGCGCCAAAATCATTTCACGTCAATTAATAAACAAGTTTTAATATAAAAAATTAAGAATGTCATCCGTATTTTATAAATGATAATGAAAATTTTAAAATCTTCAAATTTAATCAAACATGTGAGATTTCAATTATAATTCGATTAAGATTTGTCTATCAAATTAAAAATAAATGTTATTTCTTTCAAATTTTCTTTTCATATCTTTTTCTCGCATTTAAAATATTTATTAGAAACGAGCTGCTTGTTTTAGATAATTTTCTTTTAAATTACTAAATCTTTATTTTAAGAGGTTTTATTTAGTTATTTTTAATTACATAAAAATATATCTTCATTTTTGAAAAATGACATTTTCTATTATATATTTTTTTGGTAATGGAATCGATTTTTTAAAAGTGAGGTTTTCCTTACATATTATAGTTTTATTATAACATCAGTAAACTTAAAAAAGCAATTAAATAAAGTTTTCTCTTAATTGTCTGTCATTTAAATTAATGGATCTTTAATTCAAAATGTTTAACTTAGATAGTAATTTGAATATAATCTCATCCCTTTAAATTTATTCTATGAATTAGCCTAATAGTTCATACATTGTGATTTAGAATTAATAATTTGTAATCATTACGCTTAAATTCAATATTAATAAAAAAAAAAATGTCTTCTCAACAACACATTTTGAGTACACATTCAGATACCACATGATACTCTGGACTGCAGCCTGTGTGCACATTCATTAAAAATCATTAATCCTACAAAAAATAAATATCGTTAGTACTCCAACTCTGCTATCGTGTCAAAATTCCAACTCTGTTATAGATACTGTCAAAAACTCAACTCTGTTATTTAAAAATAAATGGCATATCATTAGAAATTCAAGGAAATGTATAACCATAAAACTATTTTTATTTAGGAAAATTATTGCTCTTCCATTATTATCATAACGTTCCTTGTTTAAAGATGAATGTTACATGCACAAAACATCGTTAATTTTTAATATGTTTATAAAAAAAAAAAAAAGAAAAAAAAGAGAAAAAAAAAACTAGCTAATATGTAATTTATAATCTATATCAATCACGAAAAATGCATTCTAGGAAGAAAATTAATCTATTTTAGGTAATTTTTATTATTTTAATCCACATTAAGATAAGTATATAGCAAATTAATACCTTGTAGAAATACATTTTAAGTGCTAATTAAAACGTAAGTAAAAGTAGGTTTAATCAACTCTTCACATTTTTGATTCCACCTGAATCATAAAATAAATAAATATAATGAAAGTATTGGGAAGAGTTCAATATCCTGTCCAGGTTCTTTGCGCTAATTAATCCAAACTAAGTGAAACGCATGTAAATGGATAATCTGACGCAAAGAAACCATTTACATAAATATTGCTTACAATTTTGAATAACGTGACAAAAATGATAAATCAGTTTATTGAGATAAATGCATTCCAATGCATAGTATAGATTCAATAAAAATTATATATTTAACAACGAAATGTAAATTTAAAACAGTTTTTTAGATGTGTAAATATATTTTACCAAATCAAAATGAAAAAAAGTGAATTTTAAAACAAACTTTTTAAAGGTACATAAAGGCGTCACTTAAATTTTATATCATATCTTTTAAAACACATATTTTGAATTTATGGGAGATATGTGTGAAAAAGCATAGGTGAATAAAGTTGTATATATCTTTTATTGTTGAAAATAACTTTTGCACATGTTATTATAAATAGGAAAAAAATGATTTATGAAATACTACAAAAATGCATTTTTCAATTAATAGCATGGCGATATCATTATTTTTAAAATTCATATTCAAAATAATTAGAGCCATAAAATAAACAATTGCGTCAAAACTTTTAATCCATTAAGGATTTTGTATTAATACCATTGCTTTTTTTATGTTAGTGACCATTGGATTAGTAGAATATACCTTTATGAGATTTAATGCAGAAATTAAGAAAATAAAATCGAAAAATTAATGTTTTCTTCACATTTTTTGAATAAGAAATATCCTGTATTTGTCAGATTTTAATCCCAAAAGAGATGTAATTAAAAGGAAAAGAAACGGATGCTACTCTGAAGCAATTGCAATAAAAATTTTCCTTATTTATTAATCTAAATACAACTTTAATTTGAAGTCTATTTCATATATGCAAGTTGGCAACTTTATGATACATTTTTGAATTCATTCTATTCGAAAAAAATTGTCAAGTATTTTAAGGTAGAAATTGCAGAATCGAAAATTTGTTCCGTTATTTGGTAAAAGCTTTTTCCAGAAAATGTTTTGAAAGTTAGCGTTTTGAACCACTTTCTAGCCGGCGATTGTAATAATGTAATAAATTTAATTTTTCTATAGTTCTTATTTTTGAAACTTATCTTTAAAAAAAAATTTGAGTTAATCTTTTCTTTTTAAACGCACATATATCTATAAATTAAAGGTTTAAAAATAAATTACATCACATTCTAAAAATCTACACTGATATGGATACTGAAAGCAAAATTAGCAGTTTCTGATTCATAAGTATGAAGCGAAGATGTTAACAGAGTAATTACTTTAAAATTTTTAATTTATTTAAGATCTAAATGCATAAAAATTTAATATTTAGAGGTATAAATATTAGTTTATTTCAATTTTTATTTTATTTTTAATTATGTATTTTAGTTCATTTTATATTTGCTTTAAAGATATGAAACAAAAAAGGTTTTACTTCAGAAAACAAATATAACATTCTTTATATAACATAATTAGAAACTATTGTATCCTAAACATAAAATATAAAATACCAAAAACTTGTATGCTATTAAGCATAATCTATATTATAAAAGCCAAACTTATCTTTACGTAAAGCATACGTCATTTTGCGAATGGCAACACTTTCAAATTTGAGCTGCAATTTCAGTTTTGCATTTTTTGCTACTGCAAACTTTTAAACAACGCACAATTTAAATTTTTACACCGTTGTATAGGGAAAAAATGTACTTTTAAATGCAATTCGTTTGAAAACTGTATCTTAATTTAATTTTGAAATATTAATTTTTTTGTAGATTTTAATACCGTTTATCTAATTGTGGCAACAGAATTACTCCATTTCTATTAAAAGCAAAAGGAAAAAGGAAATAACTATATCTTTATGTTGCCATTTTCTTATTAAAAGTGAAAAAATAATAATAAAGTACGGGATGTGTCAAGAATATAACCTGGTAAATTTTGGTTTCATTTACAAAATTTTATTTACACTTAAAAGAATATAAATATATCATTTAGTATCTGTTTCAGCTAAATACATTGAAACTTCAATTTGTTTAAATTAAAATAAATTCAAATGATCAAATTAAAGTACCGATTTATTTAAAAAGGTAAATACAGATATGAAAGGTTCATATTTAAAATTTGATACGGAAAAAATCATGTCTGGTTTAGATTTCACGGGGAAAAATTCCATAATAGAATCATAGTAGAATAAATTTTGCCTTTTTTCATTTTAGAATTACTAGCATAAGAGCTTTAGTTGATAACTTTATCATAACAGATTTTTATTTTTTACTGCTTACATGTACGTTTAAAGTTTAATTTTAACAATCTCTACAGCTAAGTTTTATAGAAATAGTATTTTGTTAACTTTATATTAAATATTAATTTATTTAAGAATTAGACATACGAATATAACGCGCATTTTTTTATTGTAACTAATTTTGTAAGTTTGTTATGAATCAATGAAACAGTTCTTTCTTAAAGATTTTTTTCGTCGATTTTCGATGGGTTCCAACTCGTTATTTTAATAGAGATATCATTTGGCATGGATGGGACATGCCCCATCCCTCCTGAGTCATAGTGTTCTGTCCTTACCTTAGAGCAACAGTAAAATAAATAGTTTTTTTCAACAAGCATAGGATTTTTATATTTAACTTAACTGTTTATTTGTAAAAGGCATATTGTTGCATACTTACAAAATACTAAAAACAATTAAGTTAGCAACAAAAATGAGATTGAAAAGTATATTAAACATTCCAGTAATTCTTATTTTTAAATATTGTAAAATGGCCTTTTTAAGTCACAAACTAATAGTTGCAACTATAAAAAGACTTATAGAAACAAGTATAAGACAATGATTATTCCATGTGGTAGAAAAGTCATAAATTAAAAATAAAATATATTGTAAGAATTATTACAGATGTCCCATCCCTTAATACTCTTCCCTAGTCACAAATTAACACCTCATTTCCAGATGGATTCCTATGGAAAGACGAAAAGTGAGAAAGTTCAGTTTTTAATTGGGGTGATGTGCAGAAGTGGAGATATCTTTTTACAGAATTCATTATTTTTCCATATTATTTTATAAGAACTTACTAAAATATTCTTTAAATTAAATTTTTAATGCCATATAATAATTGGAATCAAAAGGCTATATTTAAAAAATAAATTTGTACTTTTCACTTATTTTTAATGTTTTTAAATCACAGCATAATGTTTTTATATTAATGTTTATACTTGAATTAAGGTACCCTGGGGGTAATAACACCACGTTAAGGTTCTACCAATTTTCACGGCTCAGTTTTAGTTTGTATTTTTCAAACAAATATATGATTTGATACAGCAACTCATTGACTATCTATATAAAAAAAATAATTTAACAGATATGAATTCATAAAATGTAATGGCGTGATTTCTTGACCAATGCTATTTGGCGTTATTACCAACCTATATGGGTAATAACGCCATGCAAACAAAACTATGAAATAAGATGGAATAATTGCATGTAGGTTGCCCAATTCTAAAATACAAACTCTACAAACTCAGAAAATGACAAATTGCATTCTAAGCTATTGAAAATGTTCAATTTTTTGTGAAAGTGTAAGAAAAATAAAGGTGTGGTGTGTGTGGGGGGGAGGGATGAGGCAAAAGAATATCAGTCCGTGAGCTTTTTTTTTTGCTTAAAAAGGACCGCTTAAATAGAATTATTAGAAACATTGCACAGTTTCACAGTTTTAACTGTCTTTATTTGAATCAGTATTTAGGATGTAGCTCGGCCACTGTAGGGAATCAACCGGGGTATTAATGCCAAAGATTGGCGTTATTACCCCGTTATAGTTATTGCGCTGTACATTTTAAATTACAAATTATCTCGAGAAGATATCCAAAATCTTCAACAATATTTTGAAAGGACATGAAATGTACTACAAATTTATGTAATTAACAAAGTATTTACGGATAAAAAAAATGGTCTTCACATCACAAAACGTATCTCGCAAATTTTAGATCAAGCGTTAATTTTAGTTGCTTAAACAATTAGACCTAACAAAAACAATTAGACCTAAAAATGAAACAAATTAACTTGAAGCTGTTTTTTGCAATTTATATGACTCAAAACCCTTCTACGCAGAGCACATGGGTGTCATTTACCAGATTATTACATAATTATGCAAAATATTAACACTTGGCGTTATTACACCAGACCACCTTACTATTATTATTAAAAAATAATTTTGTATCATTCATTTACATTTAAATCATTACAAAATATGATTCTAGCATAAATATTGGAACATATATATTTCTTTGAACAAAAATTATGCATTAGATTATTTCGTTCGTTAATAGGAATTGATAAAAAAATCATATCATCTGCAACAAAGTTCCTCGCTCATCCAAATCTCTTGATCATACTGCTAGAAGGTACACGATACTTCTGCACTCAGTTTTCTTTTTTAAATATTTTTAAAAATTAAAATGACTTTTTTAACAGATTTTTTAAAAAATAAAATCTTCAAGGGCTTAAATTAAATTTATTTTTTGCAATTTAAAAAAGCGATTTATGAATAAATATTATAATTGTACAATGATTTTTTAAAATTTTAATCATTAAAATGATTTTTTAAACTAAATTAAAATTTAAAAAATACAAATTTTGTATTTGTTCATTCAAATTATTCTTTACAATTTAAAAAAATGTTTATTCAAATTGTAAATCATGTTTGTTATAATTGTGAATGCTCAACGATTATAAAAAATATTTTTAAATTGCAATGCTTTTTTTATTAAAGGGATTTTTCCAATTTAATTTTTAAAACTAAAATCTTTGCATTTTTTGTACTTACGTATTAACGCCACCGCAGCAAAAGTTGTGCTAATGCACCAATACAGAGCAATCTTATTGTACGCACGCAGTTATCTTTGGGATTCCTAGTTGCCTTGTTGTTTGCTGATTTTTGACGCCATTTTTAGTGCTTTTTTAGTGTGTTTTAGTGCTTTTTTTCTCATTTTTGATGCCATTTTTGTGAGCGTGTGGTCAACAAGATTGCTCTTTATTGGAGCATTACCGCGACTTCGGGTGCGGTGGAGTTAATACGTAAGAACCCATTTTTTTATTCAAGCATTTTTTTTTCTACAATTTAAGGGGACGGTGGACGTTAAAATTTTTCTTTTTTAATTTTGATCATAACAATATAAAATTTTGTGCATGCATTCATTTCCCCAAAAGTATACAGAACACCTTCAAAAAAATTTCCAATCGTATTAATTTTTTTAATTAAAAAAAATTATTTTAAAACGAAATTTTAAAATGCTCCCCGTGTCTTAATTTTTGGTATATTTTCTTGATTTTTCGTTTTTATCATTGAAAACTCTATTATAAATAAATTTGTGTATGATTTTTTAAATATCTTGAATAATTAATATTTTAGAGATTTTTTTCTAATTTCCATATTGATTTTCATCAAAATTTTGCCTTTTAATACGTAAAAAATCAAATTTGACTATCTTAATGAAAACGAATTTTAAGATGCTTACACAATTTTTTTCTAAACAGTGTCAGGAAACTTCCTTATTAATATCATAAATATTACTCAAAAATTACGACGCAAGGAGCATTTCAAAAATCTAAAAACGCTGAAAAATTAGCTTTGAAAAAAAAAAACAGATTTAAAGTATATAAATACACTTACCTTTATTATTTTCATTTTAAAACCTTCATAAATTATATTTTTATAAAAAAAACTGTTTTGGCATTATTATACCACACAAATAGACATTTTTGCGAAGATTTTGTTATGGACGATTTTACTTAAATAAAAGGTTCACTGTTCCCTTAAATGATAATAGAAAAATTGAAATTTCTAACATTTTCAAATCTTCTGCCATTTTGCACTTACAATCTATCGACAACAACGTACGTACGATGCGTCACAAGGATATTGGCAGTAAGATCGAAGAAAATTAGGAAACCTAGAAAAAAATTTGAAAACAAATCTCAATTCTGTCAATGAATGATTTAATTTCTGCAAGGGAACCATATAGGAATGAAATGCAACAACGAATGACTGCAATCAAAATTCAAAACTCCCTCTCACACAGAGCTTTTGTGCTGCCATCTATTGGCCGTGAGACCTACTAAGTATTTCCTTGTTTACTATCAATTCATTTGCAAATAAATAAATAAATAAATAAATAAATAAATAAATAAAATAAATAAATAAATAAATAAAATCTATATGGAATTTTAACATAATATCTGTGGGAAAAAAGGCTTAAATTACAATTTACAACTAATGTTTAGTTTCAACTTTTCAAATTCTTGAAAAATTACATTTTTTTTTCAGCACATTGAATCAATGACATGCAAATTAGAATAGAAATTATGAAGTTTTTGGATTACGTAATAAAAAATTAAACTGTGCTACTGGACACAATCATATTTTCCCCCCAGCAAAATCTGAAAACAGTGTCATTTATAATGTCGCATACTTTCCCAATCATATTTTGTACTTTTAAAATATTTTTGAACCATACATTATAGATAAATGTGGTCCCAAAATCGATGTTTGTCCACTAAAATTTTGTGTCTGAAGATTGGTGAGTTTGAAGTTCTAATCTGAGTGCCGACAAAATCCAGAAATTTATGCTTCGTTAGACGCATTCATAATAAAATATTTGATTTTGTAAAAGTAAGTATTCATTCCATTTTATAATTTATAATAAATGTGCATTTTAATAATAAAAAATATCTTACTTAAATTTAATTTTAAAATTTAATTACTGAAATTTATTTAAAGTGAAGTTTTATTTCATTTAAATTAGTTGTAATTGTAACGTAATTTTATTTAACTTATTACAATTTTATTTTTTTAATTAAAATTTCATTTAATGGTCTCATTGACAATAAAAAAATACAAAAGAACGGATAATAAAAGTCAACTTTATTTTATTAACTGACTTAAAAAAAGATCAAAACAAAAATAAAACGCAATGCCTCGAACGGGACAGAACTCGCGACGGTCAGATCTCTACCCCAACGACATACCGATTGAGCAAGTAAGTACAAAGTAAAGCGACAAAAAAGGTAAGTAAAGAAAAAGGAAGCACGGTATACAGTAAGGAGGCTTATCGAGCATTTGCATTGAGATTCCCATAGAAATGCGAAAAATATAGTTAAATTTTTTAAGACCAATAAATAACAAACAAGAGTTTTCCTAGAAACTAGGCAAGGCTTATTCGCTTTATATTAAAGAGATTCATATTATATATTAATTTTAAAAAAATCGGCCTGGTCGTTTCTGAAATATAAATGTTTGGAGTGGACACCATCGTTTTTAAGTAGATTTCGTATGGAATACTACCTATTGTAATCGCACCAGTTTATCTATCTATCTATCTATCTGTATATATATCTCACTTTTTTATGGACACGATAACTTCTGTAATTCTTCACCAATCTCCACCAAACTCGTACATAAAATCAAAGGGATTAAAATCTCGGCTAAGTTCGTTAATGGGCAAAATCGAACCAAGGGCGTCGGAATAGGGGGCGTTTTTGTGAAAACCGAAAAAACGCCATAACTTCTTAATTAAAGTAGATATCGAATAGGTTTAAAGTTTATATTACTTCTTAAAAATGGGCCAAAAGTATATACATGACAGATTTTTGATAAATTTAGAAGTGGGCTCAAGGGGCGAAAAAACAGGGATTTTGAGAAAAAAAAATTCATTACTTCGTCAATTTTCCAGATATCAAGTCTAAAAATTTTTTGTAAATGTTCTTAAAATTATCTAAAACTTTTGTATTTACAAGTTTTTGATAGGACCAACTTTTATCGATGAAAAAAATTTATAACGAAAAGAAAAAGGGCGGTGAAAAATCCATAACTCCGTCAATTTTTAAGCTATCAAATCTGATTAAATTTATTTGACTTCTTCTTAAAAATATCTACAACTTTTATATTGACAAGTTTTTCATGGGACCAATTCGTATAGCAAAAAAAATTAAACAAAAATAGGAGTTGGAGAAAAAACCTCAAATCCAAACTGCTTATATTCTGACTCTATTTTTCAATTAATTTTTGGTTTTAAACGCATCCAAAAGGTAGATCCTCTTATTTAGAAACTGTATAAAGTGACACATTGGTCAATTTCCTGATAAAGATAGAAAATACTTCAAAAAAGGCTACCAAAAAGGGTATTTTGAACAGAATTTCCCAAAGTCATCGGACTGAAAATTTAAGGAAGTGTTCAAATAAGAAATTGCATTTTTTTTTCTGACTCGTTTTTAAATCCATTTTTGTTCTCAAACGCATCTAATTTACAGATCCTCTTATTTAGGAACTATATAATGTGATGCATTGGCCAGTGTTTTGATAAAGACGGAATATATTTCAAAAAAGGCTACCAAAAAGGGTGTTTTGAACAGAATTTCCCGAAGTCATCGTGGTTTGAAAATTTAAAGAAGTATTCGCATAGCAAATTGCGTTTTTTATGACTCGTTTTAAAATCCATTATCGCTCTCAAACGCATCCAATTTACAGATCCTCTTATTTAGGAACTACATACTGTGACGCATTGGCCAGTTTTTTGATAAAGATAGAATATATTTTTTAAAATGCTGTCAAAGTGAATATTTCGCACAAAATTTTCCGATGCAATCATGATTAAAGAATTAAGGATGTATTCAAACAACAAATCGGTTATTTTATGACTCATTTTTAAATTCATTTTTTTTCTCAAATGCATTCAACTGACAGTTTTTTGTTATTTAGGAACTATATAATATACTGTTTTGGTCGATTTTTTAATAAATTCAGCATTTATTTCAAAATATGTTGTCAAAATGGGCATTTGAGCTGAATTTTTCTAAAGATGATTCTGATAAAACCAGTTTTTGCAGAAAAATGAAATTAAAAATTTTTCATAAACGGCCAAATGAAGTTATTAAACTGGGTTTATCTCTAATCATTTTTTTTCTTTTTCTTGAAATGAGCACTTTTCGAAATCTACCTCCGCCTTTAGGCCCAGCCGATAAAGATTTTTTGTTTTAAAAATGGGTATCGAGATCTTAAAAGATAAAGCAAGTAGAAATGTAAAAAATTCAAAATAGAATTAGACTGCAGATATAAGACTCTTTTTAAAAAATCAGAACAATGTGAGCTATATTTGCTGAGATATTAAAAGGCGGCTTTCCGCATTTCCTTTGATCTCAAAATAGCCGTATATATGAGTTCCGCACTTCGGCAAATTTACGATACGATTTTAGGCTTAAGGCTGCGTCACAGGAATACTACCGTCTTCCATGATATATAAATTTCACATATTTATTATATATGTCAAATTAAAACAAAAGTATAAATTTTTAAAAATGAAAAAACCTATTAAATTTAAAATAAATAAATAAATTAAAATAAATAAAAGAAAAACGTTTAATATCCATTCCAGTAGTAGAAATGTAATCCCAAAAATCGGAGATCTTAACCACATCCATTCATTTGATGCAACAGCATATGAAACTCTTCCCTAAGTATTTCAAATTTGCATGATCTATGAAATGCAACAATTTAAATTTTCAAGGACTATTTCATACTATACATTAGGGTGGTCCTTAAAAATGAACGTTTAAAATTTGTATGGGGCACCCCTTTATTTTGTTCAATGTAAAAAAAAAAAGACCGCCACAAAAATTGCAGAATTTTAGAACAAATTTTAAGGGTCGCTACCAAGGTTTTAATATTTGAAAAATTAGAAAATTTGACATATTTTCAGTCTAATTTTAAGTTATTAATACATATACATAGTCACCGCGAAATTATGTCATAGTATTGCATTAGGCTGTATAAACTGTCGAATGCTTATTTTGTTTTCCAAAATTCATGCTGAGATTTTAAAAGTTTCAGCGATTTTTAAACATATTCGAGTTTTTGGGCGTTTTTTATGGGGCTAGAGCAATGCCGACGGGTCAGCTAATTTAACATAACATAATGCTTAAATCAATTTAAAAATCAATAAAAATAAAAAAGAATAATAATTCAGTTTTAATTTTAGTAAATGATTATTTTATAAAATATGTTTCATAAGCACTAAACAAATATTTATTATTAAAATTACTGACTTTTACGTGCAAAGCGGTGGTTTTCTTGTGTATTGGTAGTCCATAATCCTCTACTCTTAGTGTAACCCTTGGTGGTTTCGGCAACATCTGCAATTGGGCTAATGAGTAGACAAAAAAGGAATGTTTTTAAACAATTTTATATTCTATTATAATTTCTAATTCAGACAATATTCGTTCGTATCATTTCCCATGGAAGTACTAAGGAACTAAGTTCTTTAGTACTTTCTTGTCGTTTCTTGCCTTTTTCTCAGTGCGTTCTTAACTAGTGAATAGAGTAGACGCAGAGTGTTACTGTGCAACTTGAACGATTTTTTATCTGAACAAAAGTGAAAATTTTAAAATGTTTCAACTAAATTTATTGAGGCTTCTTTTTTTGACCCTAAGTAAATGTTGTGTAAATAAGGTGATTTTCAATCTAAAGTAGGACCGTATTCTATGAAAACATTTTTTTCTCTATGTTTGATAAATCTTGATTTTTATGTACAAATATTTAAAATTGATGAATGAAACAGCGTGTCAGCCAATACTAAAGTATGTATCGCAACAAGAAAATTTACATATATCTGGATTGTTGGTCGAATTTCTTCATCTTTAAACCATACAAAGTTGCAAAGTAAGAGAGACGTGTTAAGTCTTTTTTTTTTCTATTACAAAAAAGAATTTAAGTTAAACATTAGAAATTCAGCACACTGTGCTTCAAGTGACTCCTTATAGTTTAGTTAAAAGCTAACATTCCTACTGCATTGAAAAGACATGTAGTTGATAAAATTAAAGGAATATTTAAAGAAGGGCAAAACTTTAAAAAGAACACAGAAAACAAATCAAAACGCTCAGAAGGTTTGAAAAAAAAGGAGGGGTTCGAAGATGGCTTTGGATGTTCTTTTTGATATTCTACACGCGAATGCCCTTAATATGATAAAAATCGAAAAGGATAAGGAATTTTTACTTACTCAGAGACAAAAGGAAGACATTGTAAAATAGGAAGTCTTAATAAAGGTTTTATAAAAAAAAGCAACAGAATCAAACAAGAAAAAAGAACGCTCTGAACAAATGTAAAAGCGTGAAGAAGTAAATAAATCATTGCTTTTTGAACAAACATCAATTCTTTCAGACATATTTGATGAAGAAGAAAGCTCAAGTGATAACGAAACTTGTTCCAATCAGGAAGAAGTAGCTTCATGCTCTCTCAGTGATCCACCTCCTAAAAAAAGAGGTAAAATAAACATTTTGGACAATAGCGTAGCTTCAAGCCTTGATGCACAAAAGTTAAGTGATAGAAAGGCAGCTATTGTTTTGATTGCAAACTAAAACGTGTGTGTTGTGATCCTGCCAATTATAATGTTAACAAATCCTCTATTAGACGCCTTAGAATCATAAGTTGAACAAGCAGAGCCCAAAAATTAAAAAAAAAAAACGGCAAGTGTTCCGTTGACTGTTCACTGAGATGGCAAAATTTTAGAAGATATTTCAGAATCTGAAACTCTTTATAGATTAACAATTATTATTTCTAGTAAAAATATTGACCAATTACTTCCAGTTCCAGAACTGCAGTCAGGAACAGGTGAAGCAATATTTTTTGCTGTTATCAAAACATTGTAGTCATGGGGAATTACAGAGCAAGTAAAATCTATGTTATTTATATAACCTATGTAAATTCCGAATTATCAAGAGGAGCGTGTGTTCTTCTGAAACAGAAAATGAATAAAGAAATGCTTTGGTTGGCTTTCCGTCATCTCATCCGGGAGATTACGCTGGAGGCAGTTGTTGTTAAGTCACTCAAAGTTCCAAACGGACCAGACATACTTTTATTTAAACGATTTAAAATTTCGTGGAACTCTGTTGATCATGACATATTTCAGACTTCCGTAACTGATAATTTTATTAATGAAAAAACAACAGAAAAGGCATCAGAAATCATAGGGTCTTCACAAAATCAACTTAATGATTTTCAACCAAGGGGCGATTACAAAGAACTAGCAGAGCTTTCCATCATTTTTGTTGGCGGAGTACCCGAAAGAGGTGTTCACTTTAAAAACCCTGGTGGCTTGCATCGAGCACGATGGATGGCAAAGGCCATATACCCGCTTAAGATTTATTTATTTAGAGATCAATTCAAACTCTCTAAGCACGAAGAATCTGGAGTACGTCAAGTTTGCTTGTTTGTGGTAAAAATCTAGATTCACAGTTGGTATCAGGCGGCATCTGCTTTTTCTGCGCCTAGAAATGATTTATTGCTTCTTAAAACTTGAAAGAGTACGAAAATGTAAATTAAGACATTTCTTTGTGTGTTATGAAGAAATTCCAAGGATATTTGTGATAATTGTCAGAAAAACTAGTTGCTTTTGCATTTTTCGATGACAATGTCTCATTTAAAACTAAAATAAAAATGGTGCGTGCTTTGAAAAATGTGAAAAATCAGAAACCCTTAAAACATGCACGGGTTGATCCTGATGACATCCTCAAAAAGAACTTACAAGATTTTGTAACAAGTAATACTCTGGGGTTTTATTTTTTTTATTATGGAATTACCTTCAGACTTTTTTTTAAACAGACGTGACAAATTGGAATAAAAATTAATGTTACAAAACTTGTAAGGCTTTTGCGGCTTCAGTCAAAGTTATTAATGGGTAGAACGTATTGAGGAATACAATAAACTTCATACAAAATATGAGGAACAAAAACAGTACTTATTGATGTTAGTCAAGCAGTTTCGAAGCAAATATCCAGACTCTAAAAAATTTACGTTGATGAATTAAAAAAGGTAAATATAAGGCTTTTATAATGATAGCTTTTTTCTTCTTCTTTAAATGTAAATAACAATGTAGTTGTTGTAGAATTTGCTAAAATATTTAATAAAATATATTTACTTATTATTAAGAATAATTATGAATTTTCCTTGAACATTCTTGAATAGGTCTAAACTTGAAATAATGGTAGCGACCCCTAAAATCATTCTAAAAATTTTGAAAAAATTTCTGTAATTGTTTTTTAATAAATAAAACAAAATGACATGGTGCCTCGGTATAAATCAAGAAAAAAAATTACCAACTTTTAAGGACCACCCTATTACGCATGTTATATACTTTTAATTTTTTATGTTAATTTTTATTATCTTAACTATCTCTTAATTAACTTGAACGATACTAAAATAACGTGCATAATGTTTTAAATAATCCTTTAAGAACATCTTTATTTATGTACTTTGAAAATGACTTAGATAAATCCGAAACATGGAAATAGATGAATACAATCAATTTTACTACTAAGAATAAATTTGTTAAAAAAACCATAATTTTGTTTATTTGTACACAAAAACAAGAATTTTCGTGTGAATTTGTTAAATTAAAAATAAAATATAACATGATATCAACGTTTCGAGCCTTCTTCTGCTGCCATCTTCAGGAAAAATGATGGTGAAAGTAATAAAAGATCAGAAATGAATACTTACTGCGCGAGAGACAAACTTTCTAGCCTTGACCAATGATGTGAATCCAAAGATGTACTATCGCCATCCTATAAATGTCAAAGAATATTTCTAAGAAAAGAAACTCGAAATGAATCAAAAGTTTGAATATCTTGCCATTTACGCTCGAGGAAAAAATAAAATGTTGCAAACAGGTACATAATTATAACTTTTTTTGGTTTTTATGACAG
This sequence comes from Maratus speculifer, assembly GCA_964019185.1. Classification (NCBI taxonomy): domain Eukaryota; kingdom Metazoa; phylum Arthropoda; class Arachnida; order Araneae; family Salticidae; genus Maratus; species Maratus speculifer. Next base: position 188,746,450 of record OZ025297.1, read on the forward strand.
ATTTTTGGTATGTTATAGGATAAATTATTGTTACAAGGTTTATTCTCACGTGCCCAATAACAGATTCTCTAATTCTACTATCATATAGTTTATTGCACAGAACAATGATTTTTGCCACTTTACAATTAATACGGAAACTTTTTTTTAAATCAAAGTAGAATAGAGAAAAAACGGTACTCAGTTTATACTATCTAATGTCTTCTATGTGTTTTTAACGAATACATTTTTAGTAGTTATATTTTATATTGCAATTGTCCAGTATGAGTTTACTACTTTTGCTTTTTTTAAAGATTTAATTGACGCGTAAAATTAGTCCACTAGGGAATAAGTAACGTGTTTCACATTATCATAAAGTTAGAATTTTTCCAAAAAAACATCAAACATTAATAAATTCCTTTTTTTTATGGAATATTAGAAATAACTTAATAATTCTAGTTAAAACATTTCTTTATACATTCCACTACTTTTATTTAGTTCCATTAAATAGAAAAAACTCAATGTATAAACGAGAAGTATCTTATTTGTAGGACATTATAATTTACATAAATTTCTTCTTGGAAAAAAAAATGGTAGAAAGAATAATTGTTTCTACTCTATGCTTTTGCTAAAAACAAAAAAAAAAAAAACAAAAAAAAAAAAAAAAAAAAAAAAAAAAAACGAAAGATAATAAAAAGCATAATTTCTTTCAAGTTGAGAAAAAATGTTATTACATTTATCATGCCCTTTTATTGACTTTGTCTGTTTCTTCCTGTTATGTTTAAAAACAGTAAATCTGTTTGACAGTAGCAGAAGCTATTTTTTTTTTCTAGGTAAGAAAATAAATAAAGAGATATTTATATACTCAGATTTAATTTATGACTCATGGTATTGTTAACGTTAGTTTTTGTTGCTTTAATTCATCGTATATATAAAAGAATAGATGTGAATAGTTTAATTAAAAAGATATCATAATTTACTTTAGAAATAAACATCGGCAATATTTATAGGGAAAATCTCCTGTGTTATATTATTAGGAATTCAATTATTCAAAATAGAAAAGAACTCATTCCAAAATGTGTTTTTTACGTCATATTTAAAAAAATAGTAAATCCGTTTGACAGTATCAGAAGCTGATTTTTGTTTTCTAGGTAAGAAAATGAATGATTAAAGAGATATCTATGTACTCAGATTTAATTCTAATTAACAATATTGTTAACGTTTGTTTGAGTTGTATTATATCTATATACTCAGATTTAATTCTAATTAACAAAATTGTTAACGTTAGTTTGAGTTGTATTAATTCATTACTTATATAAAAGAGAGGATGTGAATATTTTAATTAAAAGGAAGTTATAATTTGCTTTAGAAATAAAGATCAGCAATATTTATGGGGAAAATCTCCTGTATTATTTTATTACTATTTCAAATATTTAAAATAAAAAAGAACTTATTCCAAAATATGTTTTTTCATTGTTATGTTTAAAAAGTGTAAGTAAGTTTGACAGTATCAAAATCTGATTTTTCTTTTCCAGGTAAGAAAATAAATAATTAAAAGGATATTTATATATTCAGATTTAATTTCTAACTAACGATATTGTTAACATTAGTTTCCGTTGTATTAATTACTCACACATATAGAAGAGTGGGTATGGATATTTTAATTAAAAAGAAACCATACTATGCAATCTCATACAACCCAAAAAATTTTTTAGAAATAAAGATCAGCAATATTTATAAGAGAAATATTATTTTTTACATTCCAAGTACCTTTATTTGTATCCATTAAATAGAAAGAACTTGATGTATAAACGAAAAATATCTTAATCGAAGGATATCATGATTTACATTATTTTTTTTCTCAGAATAAAGGGTAGAAAGAAGAATTGTTTCTACTCTATGCTTCTTGTTAAAAACACAAAAAGAACAGATATAAAAGGCAGGTTTTTAAGCTGAGAAAGAATATTATTTCTTTCATCATGCCCTTTTATTGACTTTGTCTGTTTTTTCTTGTTATGTTTAAAAAAGAGTAAAACTAGTTCTGACAGTAGCAGAAGCTGTTTTTTTCTAGGTAAGAAAATAAATAGAGAGATTTTCATGAACAAAGATTTAATTTATGATTCACGGCATTGTTAACGTTCGTTTTGTTGCGTTAATTCATCACATATATAAAAGAGTGTAAGTGAATATTTTAATTAAAATGAAGTCATAATTTGCTTTAGAAATAAAGATCAGCAATATTTATAGTGAAAATCTCCTGTGTTGTATTATTACTAATTCAGATATGAAAAAAAAACTTATAGCGGAATATTTTTTTTCTTCGATATGTTTAAAAAGCGTAAATATGTTTGAAAGTACTTAAAGCTGATTTTTCTTTTATGGGTAAGAAGTGAAATAATTAAAGGATATTTATATATTCAGATTTAATTTCTGTATTAATTCCTCACACATATAAAAATGTGGATATGGATATTTTAATTATAAATAAACCAAACTTTACACCCTAATACATTTTTTTAGAAATAAGGATCAGCAGTATTTATAAGGAAAATACTTCTTTATACATTCCATGTATTTTTATTTATTTCCATTAAATAGAAAGAACTCGATGTATAAACGAAAAATATCTTAATCGAAGGATATCGCGATTTACATAACTTTCTACTCTGAAAAAAAATGATGGAAATAATAATTTCTACTCAATGCTTCTTGTTAAAAAGAAAAAAAAGAAAAGATAATAAAAGACAGTTCTTTAGATGAGAAAGAATATTGTTTCTTTTATCATGCCCTTTTATTGACTTTGTTTGTTTTTTCTTGTTATGTTTTAAAAAGAGTTTAACCGGTTTGACACTACCAGAAAGTGATTTTTTTTTTCTAGGTAAGAAAATAAATAAAGAGATTATTATTTATGAAATCATCAGATTTAATTTATGACTCACGGTATTGTTAACGTTAGTTTTTGTTTCGGTAATTGATTACATATATAAAAAGATAGATGTGAATAGTCTCATTTAAAAAGAAGTTATAATTTGCTTTAAAAGTAAAGATCAACAATATTTATACAGAAAATTTCCTGTGTTATATTATTACTAATTAAATTATTCAAAATAAAAAAGAACTTATTGCAAAATATGTTTTTTTTTCTTCATATTTAAAAAATAGTAAATCTGTCTGACAGTATCAGAAGGTGATTTTCCTTTTTCAGGATAGAAAATAAATGATTAAAGGGATATTTATGTACTCAGATTTAATTTCTGACTAACAAAATTGTTAACGTTAGTTTGGGTTATATTAATTCACCACATGTATAAAAGGGTAGATGTTAATAGTTTAATAAAAAGAAATTATATATTGCATTAGAAATAAAGATTATTGATGGAAAATATGTTTTTTTGTGTTATTATTATTTTTTTAAGTGTAAATCTGTTTGACAGTAAGTGATTTTTCTTTTCCAGGTAAGAAACTAAATAATCAACGAATTATTTGTATATTCAGATTTAATTTCTGATTTACAATATTTTTAACTATAGTTTTGACTGTATTAATTCGTCACATATATAAAAAGTATAGAAGTGGAATACACTTTTGCTTTATAAATAAGTGTCATCAATATTATGGATTATTTATACGTAAAATTTCATATATTATATTAATATAAATTCAATTTTTCAAAAAAAAAAATAATTTTTTAATGAATATAAAAGAGTAAATTTGTTGGATTGTAGAAAAAAACTGATTTTTATTCTAATAAATCAGAAAATAAATAAATAAAGGAATATTTATATGCTGAGATTTAATATCTGAATAACGGTATTGTTACCGTTAGTATTTCTAGCATTAATACACTACATATACATATGTATGAGTAGATATTGATTGTTTAGTTAAAAATAAACCATATTTTGCTTTAGAAATAAATAAATCAAAAATATTTACGCATAAAACTTCATGTGTTGTATTATTATTTATGCAATTAATTCTAGTTAAATTTGAATGTTTGTAACAGTATGAAGTTCATTGATTTTATCCTGCACAAATATATTGTTAAACGTACTTATCTAGGCTTTAAAATTAGATTGTATGAAGAGTATGGCCGCCCCGTCATTATTTATGTCCAAACCGTTCCTCTCTTAATGGTTGATATCTCGGCTAATTACCGAAGAATTTTTCCAAAAATCATTATAAACAATGCTTTCATACTTCTGCTCGATTGGTACCTCCAACAATTCTCAATACCTTTGCTCAATGCCCACGAATATAAATTTGTGTGCAACAGAAAAGTACTTTTCTCAAAAGCTGTGCGATATAGAGTAATCGCTGTAGTTTTCCTACAAGGTTTAAAATATTATCTGTAACTTCTAATTTTTCCATAATTTTTGTTTCAGTAGGTTCGGAATTAGATGGGGGGGAAAACTATCTGTACTATCACCCTTCTTTTTTTTGTAAAAACAATTTAGAATTTCCCTGTATTTGTAAATGTCTAATAATCTGTAAATATGTCGTCAATAGTCTTTATTACTTTTCCCAATTTGAGCTTTTCACGTTTCATAGTTTATGAGTAATATGACTATAAGAGACAGACCCCGGAGTAATCTTATAAGGATCCCGTTTTCACTTTATAAGTTCGGAACCCTAAAAAATGCTGATACCATTGATTTTCCGAAAATTTCCCGTTTAATATTTATCGTGCGTTAACATGTCTTTTGTACCTGGGGCAGAAGGTTTTTTGGATGAATTTCCTGCTCTATCAACGTATAAAATAAATAGCTTAAATATTAATATTTAAACTAATATTGTTAAGTTTTTGAAGCAAATATAAATTCAGTTACTAAAGTTAACTTGAGAATTCTGTATATATTAAAAATCTTTATTCCTGCGTGAGAAAACTGATTAGCTATTTGTTCAATTTATTTAGGAAATAGTCCGAATATCAATAACAACACACAAAAACACAAGTCGTTATTATTATTTTTTTCTTCAAATACTTAATTGTTGCATAAATTAAATGAAAGAATTTAGTAACAATGCATCGAGAATTATTGATCGATAAATAAAGTAGAAAACTTTATTGAGATGACAAGAAAAATAAATAAATAAATAGATAAAATAAAAGAAACACAATTGCATTGTTTCGAATGATCTTAAATGGGCTTTATGAGTTTACTATCTACTCACATTTTGGCAATAAACCTGACTGAGTTCAATTTTTAGAGTAATTTATTTTCCAAATACTCTAAATATCTGAAAACATACTGGTATTGTATTTCTCTCGCCCCATGCATTCTTTAACTAGAATGATAATTTATTTCATGTTTATAATTTATCCTTAAACATCTTTATTATTGCGAAAAATATATTCTTTATCATTTAATATAAATTAATATTAAATTAAAGGTGATTTTCTTGATATTGTTAAAAACGAACCTATTTTTTCATGGAATAATTTGTGAAAAATGCCAAAATAAAAGATGAATGGAGAAAAATAGACACTTTATTATGCTCAACTGAGGTGTCTGAACCAAGTTTATTAAATCTCCGAACAGAAGAATGGCAGCAGCTGGTTATACAACTCGCTTTAAGTTTTTTAGTTACTGAAGCGTATAAAGAAAATATTTTCTACCCTTCACAAGTTTTTTTACCCTTTATCTCTAAATTTTAATATACAGTTTCAAGTCAATAAGGTTCCGAAATAAATGTGGGCTAAGAAAGTTTTTCCTTTATTCCTTAAAAATGACAATGGCTGAAAATGTCTACATATTAATAATTATATTAATAAAGTTTAAGAATTTCAGTGCTTATTCATTCACCATTTTAATTACAATATTCATTATTGGTCGTCGAAGGCATAAAAATAAAAACTAATAAAATATTTTTATAATAATTATCATTTTTCTAGACAATTATGTATTAAAAAATTATGTAGCTATCATTTGAGGCTCTTGCGAATTTGAAAAAAATCCACTTTGTCACTGTCATAGAATTTTTTTCGCTTGAAAGCTAAACACGTCATCATTTTCATCTTCTAAAAGTTTACATTCGCACTTCTCATATTCTTATGTAGCCTATTTTGAAAATTGATCCATTTGTGGCATATTTTGAAGCGTATTGTAATTTGATCATTTGATCATCATTTATAGCACTTTAACAGAAAACTTGAAGTTACGATTTTCAACAACATATTTTCACCTGTGAAAAATTTCAAAGCAGCCGGGAGGAACTGATGCACTTCTAGAAAACATATTCCAATTTTAAGAATTAATAAAAACATGGTGGTTTTTATAAAATGGCATCGTTTGCATACGCTAAAGCATTCCAAATTTACGATCCAGTATAAGCAACATCTATAGGAAAATACGAATATAATGTCATTAACGTGGAATAATACTAGAGGTCTGCACGGGCCTAAATGTCCAGGTCCGAGTCCGGCCCGACCCAAACGAAAAGAACATTGGTCCGGAACGACCCGACCCAAAAGTTAAAATTTCGTCCTGAGCCCGATCCGACCTAACGAAACAATTATTGGCTCGGCCCCGTCCGAGTAACTTTCTACAGAGCATTGATATTTACTCTTACGGAAAAGTTCACACCAAAAAAAAAAAAAAAAAAAAAAAAAAAAAAAGATCTTAGTCTTTTTTTTTCATGTTTATAATCTCCATTTATGCAGAAGTGTCGTAGGCGATATTTACGCTTTTAATGAACCTTTGTTTGTTGTATGTAAATGTAATCTACGTAGTCTCCTAGTAATCTACGATTCTATACAAATTATAAATTCTAATGTTTAATTGTAGAATAATGACGATTAAAAGGTATATGCCTTTTTATCAAAAATTTTGGACCAAGCCGAATTTTGCTGATTTATGACCAGACATGGCCACGTCCAGAAAAGGACTTTCATACGGGATGATTCAACAGGAACTGATTACTTAAGTCCGTGAAGACTATGAAGAATGACACCAGACTCTGCTTCGTACGGAAAAAAATACACTGTTAAAACTAATGGTGACACATTGCACCTTTTAGGGGTGAAAGGCTTGTCTCACTGGTGACACCCCTAGAGGAGCTAAAATGGCACCCTTAACTAGGGTGAAAGGATGGCACCCCTAATCCAGGGTGTTTCAGGGGGTGAAAGGACGGCACCTCAGGGGAGACTAATGGCACCCCTTATCCACAGTGTTCAATAGGGTGAAACGATGGCACCACAGGGGAGAATAATCTCACCCCTTATCCAGGGTGCCCCAGGAGGTGAAAGGATGGCATCTTAGGGGGGAGTAATGGCACCCCTTAACCAGGGTGCCCCAGGGGGTGAAAAGATGGCGCCTCAGGGGAGAGTAATGGCACCCCTTATCCAGAATGCCCCAGAGGGTGAAACGATCGCATCTGAGGGGAGAGTAATGGCACCCCTCATCCAGGGTACCTTAAGGGGTGAAAGAATGGCATCTCAGGGAAGAATAATGATACCACTTATCCAGGGTGCCCCAGAGGGTGAACGGATGAAACATAATCCAGTGTGCCCTGTGGCATCCTACAAGAAATAGCACTCACAATCTATGGCCCACAGTTGCAACCCCCCTCCCCCCACCCTACTTGTCAAGAAATTGTATTGGTTTGAATCATGAAATACAAAGTGTTTACCCATTTTTAAATTGAATTCTGCAGAGAAAATTATCATGATCAGTCAATATTTTGAGTCTTTTTTTTTCTTTTAGATTGATGGAATATTATATTTTTAAACTCATTATCAGGTGTCCAAAGAAAAATTGTAGCATATTTTTGTAACTCAGAGAGGGATAATATGAACTACAAAAATAATCATAGAAAGGCAGAGAATTGAAATTGTACTTTCATTTACATGGAGAATATTTTAAGAAAAATTCAAAATTCTAACTTTATACAGTCTTTGCATTTCAAAATCACCTGTCATAAGTCATCACTATTGCATTGTTAGTCATACCCAAAAAGTTTTGTTAGAATAAATCGCAAAATTTACACAACCTCTACACCTATTTTCTGCCTCTAAAAATCACTGAGTTAGAGTCAAATATTGTGACTTTGTCATGCAATTTGAAGCCTGATTTTCAATTTTATGTTTTGAAGTTCTTGTAAAATGAAATAAATCATGAGTTTTGACTGTCTCTAACTCATATGTTTGGATCAAACTTTTTGGGTATGTTTAAGAAAGGGCCAGTAACTATTTTTGTGATTGGGCATTTTTAGATGCAGGAACATTATAAAAATTTGAGGTTTTTTGACTCCAAAATAAGAGAAAGTACAAATTGAATTATCTATCTTCATATGAATATTTTTATAATTTTCTTATAGTTTCAGAAGTAATCCGTAACCATCTTTTTTGACACATAGTATATTGCTTGACATGTATTTTCATTATTTTATATACAGGACAACTGAAAAGTATGAGGACACAGAAAAATGCTATATCCTGTAAAATATATACCATAATTTAATAATAAAAAAAATAAAAGAAATAACAATATTTTAACAAATTGTTCACTGGCTTGATATTTATTTTTTACATAAGTTTGAAAACGAAAAATCACAGAATTGACAGTCCGCTGTAGATAATTCTGATTTAAATCATTCTATACCTTGATAATTTCGCATCACATACAATGCAAACTGGGGATCTTCTATTTCTAGATTTTCTACAGAAGTCAAGTGAGTTAAGATCTGATTGTTCGAAGGCAATACACCTGTTATTAAATATCCACGCAGATGGGTGTTGAAGGTCAATGTTGTTTTTGCTCCATGTGAAGGCCCCAATACTGCTGGAAGTTCCATTAAAATTATTTTGAGGCGAACACTTCGTTGAACATATTAGTTGTTGATCATTTTGACGGTTGTGAACTTTTCGGAGGCTTAAGATTTTCATATAATAGAAGAAATGCTACAATTTTTTAAAGTAAGCATTTCTCAGATTTTAGTTGTGAAATATCAATGTCAAACAACGCACCAATATTTTTTCAGCTACCCTGCTGTATCTAATTAAAAAAATGTAAAACACAAATTAGAAAAGAATATGTAATAAATGCTGTGTAACTTTTAAATTAGTAAGAATACTTTATATTCTTTAAAATTCTTCCAGAAAGTTAGCCATCAAGCTATGAAATGAATTATAGAAAATAAGTTCATTTTATAGTTGTGGCAAAATCACAGATGAAATTGAGTAAAAAAAAAAATCATTTTTACAATATACCTTTATAGTGAACTTATGCAAATCCATATTTTATAGCATATATCCACACAGGATTAGAAATTAAGAACTGTATGTAAGGTGTCAAAATAATGTCTACAATTTTTTTTCGATGTGCTAACTGCATTTCATATTTTCTTATTTCTTTTCACAACCATGTTAATAGTAATAATATTGCATTGCATATTTAATTTTAATGTATTGAAGGGAAGTGGGGAGGAAACTTTGTATATTAAACACTTTTTCTTGCTAAACAAAATAAAAACTGACTTTCCATAAGTATGAAACCTGATTAAACTACAATAATTGGATTCTGGAAAAACTAATCTTTTTATAAAGCTAATATGCATACAAAACAGATAATCAAGCAAATATGTCCACAGAGAGAAAATATGAGCTTTAGATATAACTAGGGATAAGCTAATTTTAAAAAAATCTGAGACTAACAGTACATCAGAAAATAAAAAGTTAGCAAATAAATGAATCTTTGGTTGCCAATTATGGTGTGGCATTTAAAACATTTCCAAATCACACATATTTTTTTTGTTTGTTTGAGGAAGGAAATACAAAAATTTTAAAACAATTTTAATACAGTTTTTTATTTTAGGAACATATAAGGATGCAGAAATATCTCATAATAAAAGAAAATCTTGCTTACAGGGGTGAAATATACAAGGACCAGTTTTATCAGTCATTGGTGAAAGCGAAGTTAACTTAGAGGTTATTAAATAGTTCAAAATTCTTAAGACACGTGCTGATGTCATGGTGCAGAGGGGGGGGGGGGATGTATGCTAAAATACACATGAAAGCATTTTCTAAACAAAAATTAAAGTTAAAGAAAGCTAGCTATCAAGATTTGGCGACTAGGAATAATTTTTCTATAATTTTGTTTCATTTGACGACTAACGACTGCTGATTTCTAGTCCTGTATCCACATCAAAACACTTTCTGCCAAATTGTTTTTGTGTTTTGACTTATTGCATCTGAAATTTTAATCCAAAGAGTAATTATAATGAAAGGAATAAAACACTGAATTAAAAAAAACAACCTTTTAGTTCAAATAATCTTTTTATTGTAAACACCAAGAATGTATTAAATATTATTAACAAAGACGTAACGCTATGTGGAACTGATGCCACTGAGAAAATTTTGAAGACATAAGTATCTAATAAAAATGATAAAAAATTTAAATTGGCTTTTGCTAAAGTTAACGTTAAACAACCAAAATAATGCATACCACAAAGTAACTAAGCTTATAAAATTATCAGTTTTTGTAATTAACTGTTTATGTAAAATTAATACATAGCATGAGTAATTTAACACGTTGCTTGAGTTGCGGAGCACAGTAACAGGTTGAAACACAGAAATTTCTGCACCTTCTTCATGATAAAGAGTCGGAAACTTTTCTTGTATCAATCATGGTAATGTAAGTACTATAAATGTAAGTTCACTATCTGAAATAATAATAATAACACATTAAGGAAAACACACAACAAGACAGTCCAATTAAAATGTATCATCAAAGTACAGCAAAAATGGTAGATGAACAAAAAAAGAAAGAATAAAATTTAAATTATAGTTCACAAGGCTATCAAAGCCTGACAGCTAATGTGCTCGCAGGTTCTGTATGTAACGTGATAACTCTTTATATAAATATTAGATTTGTTTCAAATTTTATATGTAGGTTCATTCTGATAAGGTTCTTCACTGATTTGCATTGGAGGTTCATTGGTTAAATATGAAGGGGGGGGGGAGAAAAGAGTGCTACCCTCCTTAATTTATATAAATATGCAGAAATCATGCAGAATTATCACATTTTCTTCAAATTTTGTTAATAGGTTCACTCTGATAAGGCACTTCCCTGATCAGTTTTAGGGGCTCATTGGATAAGTATAAAGAGGGATGGCAGTTAATCCACTGTCCAATAACTTACAGTTGATTACTTTTATTTTTGGAAGGGCATTATTCTTTGAAATAAGAGTATAATATACAGTTGTATGTATAGCCTGCGAGCTCAATGCCATCAGTTTAACTGGGCACTTTCCTCTTTATTGCCTATTTTCGGACAGCACGAGAAAATTACATGACCAACTCATACTTGTCATTCAGATATTCTTTTCCTGTATTATCATTAAGAGTTACAAACTATTTACATTATTAACCATATTTACAAAACATATCTTGCAACAAAGTGTCTATTCCAGATAAGCAACCAATTTCCCTAACATGTACAGGTATTCCATATCAGTAATAATAATAAAAAAATGAGGAATTTTATTCAAATTTATTAGTATGCCCCTATTATGTATCCTATATTGACACTAATCAATGAATATATGGATACAACCCTTCGTGTTTTTCCTTCATTTTGGGAATAACGAATTTTCAACGTATTCTATTGACGATTATTTTCAAAATTTTCAAGATGTGATTTTGCGACTTTCACAAAAGTTGCTCTATACATTTGGCAAACATAATATGCAAATGAAATTTTGATATCTTTGACGCATGAGCAGTAAAAAATTATTTAGTAAACCTACTCAATATTCGAACAATTTTTATTATTTTTTAATTCTGATTACAGGGTATTGTGTGCAATGTTGTTTGTCACATTTTCTGAAAATAATGTTACTTTATATTAAGAACTCTTCAAATTATAAGCAAAAATCTTGTGTAAATTTGAGACTGTTTTTCGAATTCGTTGAAAACCTTAATTTTTCTACGAGTATACATGCTATCGACATAAAAATTAACACAGTTTATTACAATAAGCCATTTATTCATAATCTACAGTTTGAGCGCTTTTGCTACATTAGTTTTGACAGGGTTATCCAAAAGATATCCAAAAGATATCCAAAAGGTATTCATTCTTTTTTAATTTGTTGACGGTCCCCTATTGGAGTTTCAGAATAAAACCTTCAGGGAAATGTATGACTTGTACTGCACTACCTGGCCATTGATTATCGTCCACTTGCGATTTTAGACATTTTGTTAAATATCTAGAAAAATACATGAGGAATTATCCTGAAATTCTCAGTGTATACACATAATAGTACAGGTCATATATGCCCGCGAAGATTTTTTTCAGAAACCTTATAGGAGACCGTCAACAAATTAAAAAATAATGGATATCGTTTGGATAACCCTGTCAAAACTAATGCAGCAGAAGCGCTCAAACTTTAGATTGTGATTAAGTGGCTTATTGTTATAAACTGTGTTCATTTTTATGTCGATAGCATGTATATTCGTAGAGAAATTAAGGTTTTTATAAAAATACTCCCAAATTTTTCCAAGATTTTTGCTTATAATTTTCAGAGTTCTTAATATAAAATAATAATATTTTCTGAAAATCTGAAAAACAACATTGCACATAATACCCTGTAAACAAAATTAAAAAATAATAAAAATTGTATGAAAGATTAGTAGGTTTACTAAATAATTTTTCACTGCGCATGCGTCAACGATATCAAAATTTCATTTGCATATTATGTTATCTAAATGTATAGAGCAACTTTTGTGAAAGTCGCAAAATCATAGCTTGAAAATTCTAAAAATAATCGTCAATATAATAAGTTGAAAATCCATTGTTCCCAAAATGAAGCAAAAAAAAATGAGGGATTGTATCCAAATGTACTAGTAAGTTCGGTATTGTGTATTCTATATTGACACTAATCAATGAATATATGGATACAACCCTTCTTGTTTTTGCTTCATTTTGGAAATAACGGATTTTTAAGTGATTCTATTGACGATTATTCTCAGAATTTTCAAGCTATGATTTTGTAACTTTCACAAAAGTTGCTCTATACATTTAGCTAAGATAATATGCAAATGAAATTTTGATATCGCTCACGCATGCGCAGTGAAAAATTATTTAGTAAACCTACTCATTTTTCATACAATTTTTATTATTTTTTAATTCTGATTACAGGGTATTATGTGCAATGTTGTTTGTCACATTTTCAGAAAATATTATTTTATATTAAGAACTCTGTAAATTATAAGCAAAAATCTTGGAAAAAATTGGGAGTATTTTTATAAAAACCTTCATTTTTCTACGAGTATACATGCTATCGACATAAAAATGAACACAGTGTATAACAATAAGCCACTTAATCACAATCTAAAGTTTGAGCGCTTTTGATGCATTAGTTTTGACAGGGTTATCCAAAAGATATTCATACATTTTTTAATTTGTTGGCGGTCATCTATAAAGTTTCTGGAAAACATCTTCACGGAAATAGATGACCTGTACTATATTGTTTATACACTGAGAGTTTTCGGATAATTCCTCATGCATTTTTCTAGATATTTTGCAAAATGTCTAAAATCGCGAGTGTGACGATAATCAATAGCCAGGTAGTGTATTATATTTATACACTAAGATTTTCAGGATAATTCCTCATACATTTTTCTAGATACTTAACAAAATGTCTAAAATCGCAAGTGGACGGTCATCTCTGGCCATATAGTGTATATCAAGAGCTTTAGGGAACTGGCTAATTCTTTATTTCCCCTTTTGCTATATGGGGGAAAGTCGGGTGGAATGGGACTGTAGGTGTTTCTCTTTGTGCATTATTCTACACATTTCATCGATCGCATACAAGATGAAGCAATGGTAATCCATTCTTCAGTTTACAAAAAATATTGATATGCATAGACTTGCAAATGTATGAAAGAAAAAATTATTTCAAAAATCCAATTTAAATTTGATTTATTTGCTCTCAATATATTAAAGGCTTGTTTATGTATAAATGTAATAGTTTCCCTATTTATGGAACATTATACTGTATATTATCCCTAATTTAAACTAAGCCTAAAGCAGCATTTTTGTTTGATCAAGAAGTTTAACACAAACAAGGAAGTGGCGAGGAATGGGACATGCCAGAAAAGGGATGAATGGGACACGCCCAGTTCCTTTTTTTAATTAATAATAATGCGAATTGCTAACATGCAAATTTTTTAGAGGATAATATATTAATTATAACATTGATAATATATGCATTCATACTTCAAAATGTAAATAAATTGATGATTATTTAAGGCGCAACGCTAGGCGCAGAAAAAGACCCGGATGATAATGCAAAGTCTATGGGAGCGTTCTTTTCAAATATTTCGCCGAAATTTTAATATTTTTACGTGATTGTTTTGCACAAGATTGCTGAGGGCGATCCGCAACTGGCGTAGTTTTTACTTTTTCAGTTTTGGTTTCAGATTTTTTTTAAAAAAATTACTTTAACTTACGAAATTGGGTTAAACCGGTTTTGAAATTGAAATTATCGTTATACAAAAAATATAAAAGCAAAATCGAAAAAATAAAAACTAGGCCGGTTATGGATCATCCTCAGCTGTCTTGTTCAAAAGAATCATGTAAAAATATTAAAATTTGAGTTAGGTATTTCAAAAGAACGCTCCTATAAACTTTTACATTATCATCTTTACATTCTGAGCCTAGTGTGGGGCCTTAATGACACCTATGACAGAGAATCCTGAATTTTCATTCTAATCATGAAGATACTGAATTTTATATTGTGGCATATACATTATCAACTTACAACCTTTGTTTGATTTTTATCTTATCGACACTATAGGTTATTTTGTGCCTTATAGCTTTTTTTTTTCATTATTGCTGTCCCATAACTCTTAATGAGGAGGTATGAGACACATTTTGAAACTTAAGTTCTCTTTAAAATAAAATAGTTTTTGCACGTTATGTTTCTATATTGTTCAGGGGGATTAAAAAGTGTTTTACCTTGCATGCTATAAATTGAATTTTTTCTTTTTGTTTATATATTAAAAAAAAATCTTACTTTTGTAAAAAAAAGTCCCACACCATCCCACTCTCCCCTATATAGATATTATATATTAATACACCAATTACATGAAAATAGAATTTTTATCAATAATATTAAAATACAGTTTAAGGGGTAACAGTTTATTGTATATCCTTAGGTTTTTACCACCTTCTCCCCAGGTTTTTACCGGTAAAAAGCCAACCCTGTTTATTGGTCTTGTTTCAGAACGGGTGGAATGAAAGATTGTTAAAAATTATGTCATTAGAAAAATGTTTAAGATTTATAAATGACAGTGCAAAAATCGCTTTTAAAACACGAGATCTTCATCACCTGCGGAAAATTTTCACATTTGTGTAAAATTACGATATAAGTTTTTATTCATTGTTTTTTTTTTTTTTTTTTTTTTTTTTTTTTTTTTTTTTTTTTTGAACACACACTATTTCTGTAAACTATTCTGGAAGTTCAGTGGAGTAAATACAGATTGTTTTTCCTTTTATAATTTGAATGTTCATGACTACAAATTTGTCATATCGGATGATGTTGATGATTGAGAAAGCGGGGGGGGGGGGACTGATTACGGTCTAATCAAACTTAAATTACTATTATTGAAACCATTATTTAACCATAAAATTCTGCTACTAAATAAGATTTAATGCGAAAGAATACTTTCGAAAAAAAAAATGGGCGTAAATCTGCATAGCCGATAATCAGATCATAAGGTTTATTCAATTCAATACCCTAACATTTTCTCACCTTTTTGAAAGAAAATGAAACCAAAAGTATGAAAATATGAAGAATTGGGAGTAAGAAAACATAATGGTAAACCCAAGATACCGCTAAATTCGGGTTTTTAGGCAATTCCCACCAAGGTATGACTTGCTGACTAATAACGTTTTAATATGCAAATCGAGGTTTTATCCGTGATTTTTATCCTTAAATGAGACTAAATGATTGTCCGTGCTACCGTAATCTAATCTTATTATGAAGATTATTTTGGAAATAATGGTGATTAATAAGGAAAATATTAATAATGAAAACCCTGGAAATAAGTTTTGATTACTTTAAGATTTGCAAGTAATCAATTGTCTTAAATGAAAAAGTTACCCCCCCCCCTCTCAAATAAAGACAAATCAGGTATACTGAACCAATATTAGAGAAGTTACGCGAGGCTGCAATATGGTGTGAATTAGTCTTTACAGGAGGGGTTCGGATAGCATCTATCCGACAATATATGCAAAACCGGCCAGATGCTGTCCGAGATCCCGTGTAAAGGTTAAAATTAAAACTTCACGAATAAAATTAATTGCTTTTAACTGTATATAGACACAAAAACATATTTTAACCTTAACTTCTCTGACAAAAATTGTTACATAACTACTGTGAGCTGTCTGTCAGACCATTTAATCTGAAGATGAATAAAATGTTACATTAATTCTCAGAATACTATTTATGTATTAAACTTTATGTACAAGAATATTATAAATCAAATTCAGCTATTCAAAAGTATTTAGAGGCAGTAATAAGACTCCAAACTAAAAAAATTTGACCAGTATCTATAGTTAAGCTAAAAATTACAAGTTAAACTGTGAAACTTGAAAAACTCACGGGGTCTGAAACCACTAACAACAACTAAAGGTTAAATCTAAACAGTTGAGTTTAAAGACAAGGTAAAATGGTCATAGAATATTCCGATTTCAACAAGATTCGTCTATAATAACTAATTTGTAATGAAAAAATATGTAAATATTTTTACAATCTTTCTTTTCGCTCTTTCTAACTGTGCGCCCTTAGGATTCCCGTGCTTAGAGCAGTTTGCTCCTATTGCTCCTCGGTAGCTAAGGCCTCGATAAATCATTTAAGAATATTGACATGTAAACGAGAAATTTCAAAATAACTACCTCATAGGTTTAACATTAGCAAGCGGGTATTTTGGTGAGAGTGTAGCTTGTAGCTTCACATAATAAACTTAACAATCAATCATACTAACAAAAAAATCTAATTTACTGTTTTTTTATGACATTACTTATAGGGATGTACGATAAATTAACGTAATAATAAAATAAAATAAAATAAAGTTAAATCTTACCTTTAATCAGACTTTGCCCGGTTCACTGGTCGCGCAAATCGGATCGTTTTCTCCTCATTGTTGTTTCATTGTAGCTCAGTGGTTAGTCCTCAATTAATATCGCCAACACAATCGTATACACACTGCCATGTTTTGATTTGCTCACACCCGTAAACTTTACTTGCTGACACCGAAAGCAGAAAGACACGCGTCATAGCGCATGCGCAAGTTACCAGTCACCCGATGAGGTGGTTACGAAGTGCATGGCACCTTATTTAGCTCCCATCATCCAGTAACAGATCTGTCGTCACCCCAACCGCATATTCAAGCTCCTATGACACCCTAGGGTTCCAAATGGCACCGCCTTTTCACCTCCGGGTCCCAAATGGCACCGGTTTGTCACCTTTATTTTTAACAGTGTACGCTAGGTACGGCCCGAGCATATCTCTAAATAATACACAAACCAAGCATAAAACAACTTTCAAGAGACTCGGGAATCAAGAAATAGGGAATTTAATGATCACAGGTTTGCTTATAACTTGCTTATAATAACTTCTTATAATAACTGCTTGTTTGCTTATAATAACTGCATGTTTCATGAGAAAAAATTCATTTGTATGTTTTTCAAAGTTGGGAAAATACCATTACACATGGTCAAATAAAATTGCATTCCAGCAATTTTTCCAGCTTAAAAAAAGCCCCCCCCCATTTAATTTATGAATAAAAACAAAAGAAAACCAAAATCCATCGGATTTTATAACAGACGGCATTTATGACAAAATGACGAATAAAAGGTTCAGAAATCTTTTATTTTCCCTCTACTTTAAATAGAAATGAAGTACTTCAGTTCCCACTTTTACAATATCGGTACTAAAAATTACAAAAAATAATATCTCAAAAATAAGCTAAGACACAGTTTTCAAAACAAATTGCCTTTAAAATTACATTTTTTTTCTCTGTAGGACAGTGTAAAAATTCAAATTGTATGATGTTTAGTAGCATATAAATTTTCCAGCAGCAAAAGTTCAAAATCGAAATTGCATCAGAATGGGTTGCCATTCACAGAAGGACGTATGCGTCACGCACAGACATGTTTGCCCTTTATAATATAGATAAGAAATATGGAGAGAAATGTTAAAGTAGGAAATAAAACTTACAAACTTAAATGTTCAGTTAAATTTAAATTTACTTGTGAGAGTAAAAAATCCTTCTTATTTCAAATTACATGTTTCACAACCAGCAATACTTCTTCATCTACATAATAGATATCAAACATGATATCTATCAGTTGTATTTTTCTAATCGGTTAAAGAAAGACTATTTCATTAGAAATATTAAAATTTTTATATTCAAGTAAAAATGATTAGACGGTAGTTCCACAATCCCTGGAAAAAAATCGTTTCCTTTCATAACATACATTGAAAATTCCTTATTTATTAAGCGACTTTTATGACAAGAAAACAAAGAATGAAATTGAATTTTTCTCTAGAAGGAAGCGTAATTAATTGATCACAAAACTTTTAACAGTCTCTTTTATGTTATTTTTAATTAAATGATTTCCATTGTATTCGAAAACTTTCATGAAAGATATTTCCAGAAGAATAGATTTTCTTAGAGTTATGTGCATGGAATTCTTGTCAGAAAAGTTTGAAAATTAAATGTTTCATTTTTCATTTTTTCGTTAACATTGCATAACATTATATAGTTTTTTTTTAAGATATCAATCTGTTTTTAAAGAAAATCTTAATTTAATACATATTTTTAAGCCTTTTAAATGAAGTTGTTTGAAGACTAAAGGAACCATCAATTACAGGTATGAAGTACCATAATTCAGCATAAGATTAAAAATTTCTAATTCATTTATTTATTTATTTATTATAATGCTACTTTAAAAAAGATGTTTGTTGAGTTATTTCATGTATTACTATAACTGTGTCTTAGTATTATGTATTAATGGTTGTAGAAAAATGGAAAATAAAAAAAAAATCTAAAATATGCATTTTCTATCGTTTTCTCAACTTGTAATATGATAGGCAAAATTCACATGAAAATTCGATTTAATACGAAAGAACACATCCGAGTGTGCCGGAAGGAAAAGGGCTTTCATAGTCTTTTTTTAAATAGTGTTTATTTTACTGAAACGTATAAATCTAAAGTTAGTGGATCGCGATTATAAAAGATTCAATGCCAATTATCGTAAATATTGTGCATGAATGAAAATTTTGCCAAATTAATGATATACATCTTATAGTCATTTAAAATTTTATCAGTTTGGTAGCCCAATATAAAGATTTATTGAAGTGCTTGCTATTTTACAACAACATGGTGACCTAAGCACATCTATGAACAGCGTTGAGATCTTGATTTGCCCTGCACACATTCTGTGTCATATAATAATCATTTAATAGCTATGAGAACTTTCGCATAACATAAATCTCACTGTTTCAAAATTTTGGAGAAATTCAAAATGTCCTAGAGTTTATAGCTATATATCAGACATTTTTTAATATAAAGACGAAAGAATGCTCTTGAATCTTTGTACTATGGTCAGACGCTTAAAAGGAAAAATCTTTTACAATTTATAATTTTTTGTACCTTTTACTGATTATTTTATATCTTTTATGGATGAAATATTCAATCAAAAAGCGAGATGTAGCTGGCTAATGAATTTGATCGAGGTTGTCTTACGCTCTAAACACCTGCTTAGTTAAATTCGAAAAGGTTAATAAATGCGCAAACTACAGTGTGACGAAAATCAGATTGTTTTAAAATGTCATCCACCCTATAAAATTCAAAATAATGTTTCACTGATATTTTTTAAGATAAATGGAAAACAAAAAAATATCCGCAATATTTGTTTCAAAATCAAGCGCTTCATATTTTTTTCATATTATAAATATATTTTTCGATCTTTTTTGAAATATAAAAATTTATTATTATTTTTTTAATTGCCAAAAGTATAAAACAAGAACTTCAATGAATCTGGTTAAAATACTTCTTTGACCTTATTATACCCTTACACATGCTCACATTCTAATTATTAAATAAATACACGTGCTGTCACATGGGATATATCAGATTGTTTCAAAATGTTAGTCATACTAAGAATTCAAACTATTTACAAAACTTTTATTTTTTTAGATACTAACTTTAGATACTTGTACTAACTAGGGAAGTGCAAGAAGTGTAAGTCACCGATTTTGACTTAAGTGGTATCGTTGGAAAGATCTCATCGAGAGCAGTAAAAAACTCAATAGAACTACCCGTCGCAAATGAGCCGTTATCGAGATATCCGACAATTTATGTCACTTAACTAGTGCATACTTAATGGGGGGGCTGCAAAAAATTTTAGTCTAGATTTTAACGAAAATGGTATCGTTAAAAAGATATCATCACGAGAGAGAAAAAACTCAATAGAACTACCCGTCGGAAATGAACCGTTTTCGAGATATCCGATAATTTATGTCACGTAGTACACGTAGATAATTTATGTCACGCCTACTGTTCTAGTGCACACTTGATGGGGGATCGCAAAAAATTGTTTTCTCGATTTTGATGAAAATGGTGTCGTTACAAAGATATTATTGTGAGAAGTAAAAAACTCAATGGAACAAACCATCTGAAATGAGCGATTTTCGAGATATCCAACAATTTAAGTCACTTAATGCAGTTTCCTAGCAGTGTGTATTAGCAATGTGACACAAATTGTCGGATATCTCGAAAACGGCTCATTTCCGACGGGTGATTCCATTGAATTTTTTAATCCTCACGACGATATCTTTTCAACGATACCACTTTAATTAAAATCGAGACTAAAATTTGTTGCGGTCCCCAATTAAGTATGCTCTAGTTGCGTCACATAAATTGTCGGATATCTCGATAACGACTCATTTGCGACGGGTAGTTTTATTGAGTTTTTTGCTGCTCTCGATGAGATCTTTCGAACGATACCACTCTGGTCAAAATCGGTGACTTACGCTTCTTGCACTTCCCTAGTAAGTATTACAAAATTGCATCAAAATCGGTTAATAAATACGTATATAAATGAACATTAGAACGCAAAATGGGTTTGGGACCTGGTCATAATAGAAGGTACAAATATTTTCGGAATTATTTTCCTTTGGACGGCTGCAATAGGTAGCTCTTCACTTTTTGTAATGAAAGCAACCTATAATTGCTATTGAAATTTAAACACCCTGTATGATATTCATATTCACATCAGAAATATATTTGTTTATTTTTATACATTATGTATACTCCTGTAATAAGTTCTAATTCGTCTCTGAAAAGAAACAACAATATTGCGAATGTTTATTACACTTCAGTAATACAATAAAAAGATAATTCAGTGGATTCATGACATATTTACGCTTCTCAAAGTGTTTAAAAACTGCGTCATTTGCATTGTTGTTTTTTAACCCCAAACTTTGTAAAATAGAACTGTTTTCTTAACAAAATTTGAAAAAACTTGATTAAATAAAGAAATCTTTAAATTCAAAACGACGTACAAATAATGATCCCACACAACACATACGTTCAGATTACATCCAGTTTTCCTCTGTTAATTCCAAAATACGTCTATAGATGTATTTTGGACCTAGCCAGTGAGTTTAAATACGTCCAGAATTTGTTGAATGTTTGACATAGACGTATCTACCAAATATCTACAAAATAAGAACGTCAGTCCAAAAACGTTAATTGTATGAAAATTCGACTAATCCAATTTTCGCTAATTCCGAAACTAAATCTGAACTTATTTGTCCCATTTCTTGACATAAAGTAGATAAAAACGGAACCAATCCAATTTTTGTCATTTTTGGAACAAAATCTTAACGTCCTTGTCTCCATTTTCTATATTTGGAACGATTAGTAC